>PPXM03000005.1:0-345000 GCA_003707065.3 Trigonopsis variabilis | reverse complement strand
CAATAAAGGGAACGAGGATAGCCAGAAGGAAAGGCCCGGTCGGGTCAGTGCACGCCGTTAGGCGGACCGGCCGACCAGGCCCAAGGTTCAACTACGAGCTTTTTAACTGCAACAACTTTAATATACGCTATTGGAGCTGGAATTACCGCGGCTGCTGGCACCAGACTTGCCCTCCAATTGTTCCTCGTTAAGGGATTTAAATTGTACTCATTCCAATTACAAGACCAAGAAGGCCCTGGATTAGTATGTATTGTCACTACCTCCCTGTGTCAGGATTGGGTAATTTGCGCGCCTGCTGCCTTCCTTGGATGTGGTAGCCGTTTCTCAGGCTCCCTCTCCGGAATAGAACCCTTATTCCCCGTTACCCGTTGAAACCATGGTAGGCCACTATCCTACCATCGAAAGTTGATAGGGCAGAAATTTGAATGAACCATCGCCGGCTCAAGGCCATGCGATTCGAGAAGTTATCATGAATCACCATAAAGTCCGAAGACATTGGTTTTTTATCTAATAAATACATCCCTTCCAGAAGTCGGGATTTTTTGCATGTATTAGCTCTAGAATTACCACGGTTATCCAAGTAGTAAGGTACTATCAAATAAACGATAACTGATTTAATGAGCCATTCGCAGTTTCACTGTATAAATGCTTATACTTAGACATGCATGGCTTAATCTTTGAGACAAGCATATGACTACTGGCAGGATCAACCAGGTAACTATCTTCGTTTAGCGGACTCGCCTAGGCTTGCGCCCCAGCTTCGTCCTGAAGTTTTAGCACCGTAAAGTCCCAGCTGCCGAAACAGCTGGACAGAAACAAGAGCCAAAGACATCGTGAAACCACAACGTCAGCGACCGTTTCTGCATCCGTATTGCCCTCTTTGAATTCCTCCAGCACAGTTTCCGCACAAAGAAGCATCCTGCCTTGCGGCATCGACGCACTTTGACATCACTGGCTTGAGAGGAGGTTACCGAAACCCAGTCACAGAGCCATAAAGACTCCGGCTACCAGGCACGGGACACCCCCAATTGTCTTTCTAGTGAATCAGTTTGCCATCGGCTAGTAATCCACAGAAATCCATCAGTGCTCCGCACAGGCGCAATGCCTCGCAGAGACCCATCAGGCAAAGAAATCTTCACCCACGTGCCCTGATTTCCAGGCTGAGCGCCATCTCGCGATGGGCATCAGTACCTCTCCACCAACACACAAGGCTGCTTAAAAGACACCGGCTCAAAAGCCGAAAAAAAAGGTACTAAAGCTCGTCCTGGACTCCGACTCGGCCACCTAGCTGCCCGAAGACAGTTCAGCAACACCGCGTCGCCCAGTGTAGGCTCTGCTTTCGCCGCCCTTCCTAAGCTCTTTTCCATGTAGTTGCAACCCCCTTCTGTTAAATGTTCCATCTTTTTTCCCTCCGTAACGGTATTTTTTTGCTGCAACTGTCGCTACGGCTCGTCTCCCACTACCATAATGTAGCGCTCCCACCGCACCTCAATTTTCTTCTCTACCTGCCCTCTTTGCCAGAGGATCTGGTTGTCTTCCACTCTCAGCATTGATCACGACACTCTACCGTCCCATCAGCATTCTCCATGACCGACCCGCGCTCGATTTGCAACATCCTTCCTTCCACTTGCTTTTCTTCTTCTCCTCTTTTTGCTTAGATATGAGCAGGACAGATAGTTGATCAGGCTACATGCAAAACTGTCTAGTTTGCAGGCAATTAGATGCCTCGCTTGAATGAGCACTGGCAGCTAATCTACGTCCACAAAGCACAAACGCTTTACCTCATTTGACCGCACTTACTCACTCAACTTTTATACTCCCCCGACACATTAGTCTGGCCTCCACACGAAAAGCATGAGAAATGGTCGCCATCGTGGAGGCAGCCTCTGACCGGTCGCTACGAGACAAGAAAATATTCATCCTGGGAGAACTGGCAAAACAAGAAGTACGAATAGCAAGTGGAGATGGAGGAGTGCTTGCGAGAATGGTGAGAACAGCAAGAATGGCGGGAAGGGCTCACGGAAGGACAGGCGGGTATGGGCCCGGGCAAGTGCGCGAGGAGCAGAGCAAGGGCTTCAAAGCCTTAGCTGGGGCGACGCCTTAGCAGCGATCCCCGTGCAAGCATAAAAGCACGCGGCCAGGCCTCGTGGATATTCTCGTCTAGTTGCAAAAAATGGTTCTCGATCGTCATTTCTACGAATGTTTCCCTGGACCCTTCCCTGAGCCTGAGCCCGAGCCCGTGCTTGCGCTCACACTCGACAATTCTGAGTCTGCTGCTAAGGGCCTCGCCGAAATAAAGCCCGAGTGGAAATATAATGCACAGATACCCTGGGATCTCGATACCGATGACGACTGCTCCGACACCGAGTCCCACGCAGTGTCCAGTCGAGCAACCTCGATGTCTGTATGCGACTCGGCGTCGCAGTCTGACTCTGAGTCTGATACCAAGGCACTTGTCCGTGACATGGGCGATGACGGTGTCTTGAGTCCTGCTCACAACCAAGCAGGCTCAGTCCTTCAACATTCAGCCTCAGCTCCAGACCATCGCAATCCCCGGCGATCCAAGACATACAAAAACCGCCGTCGCCGCCTTCGTCGCCGAATCCAGCGCCGTCGTCGCCTTGCTCACCGTGGATCTCGCGGCTGAGCCTATTATGAACAAACAAGCAGCACGCTCAACCACGTGCTACTCGTTTCTCTTAATAATTCTATTTTCTTTTTTCTTGTTCTGTATATCTTTACGTAAGCAAATTCCTTCTTTTCCATTTCCATTCCATTTCCATTTCCCTTAGTCAGCATTAGCATGGTGTCACTCTATCAAAACACTTACTTTCGGTTGCGGCCATATCCAGTAGAAAACACCGTTCCCCGTCCGATCAACTGTAGTTAAGCTACTGAGAGCCTGCTTAGTACTCTGGTGGGAGACCACAGTGGAATCGCAGGTGCTGCAATCTTTTCTTTTTTTATTTTTTTTGTTAAATTCATCCTTTTTTATTCGTTATTTTTTCTATCCTCTTGTGCTTTATTATCTTGTCGTCTACGTCTTTTCTTCACTTCTTCCTCGACTACGCATATCCCAAACTCAAACCTCCTTGCTCTACTTCAAACCCTCTATAATTTTACACCTTTCTTGTGGAAGTGTTGCTGGATTGTTTTCCTTCATAGATTGTTCAAAATTCTGATAATGGATATTAGTTTTAGATTTTTTTTTTTACAGTACGACCTTTTGAAATGGCTACAATAAAGAATATTAATAATCATTCCCATTCAGACACCAATAAAATACAAGACACCAAATGCACCGGAGATAAAAGAGAGGCAGGGCTTATTAACGAGTCATTGAGACTATAATAATGACTAATGCGAAATAAACAATGGAGCGGGACTAAGCTCGAGTCGAAGCAGCCTGCTGCTGATGTTGGTATGAGTCTTTTGCCCATAGACGAGAAAACACATTATGTTTTCGAGAGGCAGAGCGATCAGATTGTCGAAGGCCGCCATCAGACTTTAGTTTTGAGTTGATAAACGTTGAATCTTGAGTTTTCACAGTTGAATGAGGCGAGCTATAAGGCATAGTTTGACTGTTTGAAGAAGAGGATCGGATTAAAGGACGGGGATAATCGGATGGCTTAGTAAGTTGAATTCGCGAAGCATTGAACGAGGATTGAAGGAAAGGGTAGTTGGAAGAAGGTTCTTCAGGTGTTGAAAGCTCATCATCGGATGAAGAAGCTGAAGAAATCGAACACATTGAGGGTGCCGAGGTAAGAGATGAAGAGGTTGACGAAGCAACAATGCGAGGGGAGACTGAGCTTGAAGAAGTATACTGGGCGTATATAGGAGTAGGACAGGCAGAAGTAGGCATTGAAGCAAGAATATTTCGTGAGTAGAAAGCATTGAGCTGTTGTTGTTGTTGGATGAGGTAGAGTTGGTGCTCCTCTTCACGACGGAGGTGTTGCTTGATAGGATGAAGGAAAGGAGCAAACTGTTCAAAAAGATCAGCTTCGGTAATTCGCAAGTCCCAATCCAAAAGATAGACCATCTGCTTTTCCATCAAGTTCACCTCTTGAACTGAGAAAAGGCCCATTGTGTACCGTGCCCAATGTTTGTTTTTAGGAGATGAATCATTGAGATATTTAGCTGCCAGAATCAAGGATGCCAGAAAGACTCGGTGACAGGTGCAAGGCATGCCCTTGGCCATGGGAGGAAGACGCTGACGAAGACGAGCCAAGTAGACAAGGGAGGACATCAACGTAGCAGTCTGGACGTTCGATCGAGTAACAAGAGTAGTGATGAACTGCTTAAGAGAAGGAAGACTAGAGGGGCCGCAAGGAGATCGAGTGTCTTGAGTTTTGGCTGTCTCAAGAGGAGGAGTAGAAGGAGGAGAAGGAAGATAGCCTTCTGGAGCAGGATCACATCGAATGACAGTTGAAGCAGTGGCCTCAAGATGATCAATCATCTTGGACGAGACTCGCTGACGGATAAAGATATCAAGAGCTTGCTTATTAGACATGATGAATAATGGCTTGTCGGTAGTTAGATTATATATCCAGGAGAAACCTTTAGAAATTTAATGAGACGAGTCTTTGTAAATTCCAAAGACCAAGACAAAACCTCTTTTTTCACTTTGGATTCTCGAGACAAAGAATTCCAGATCAGACAAGAGCCGCAGTAGAGTCAAAGAACTGTAGAGATTGAATATTCAATGATGTTATCACCAAGAATATTTATATGAGATAAGAAGGAAGACCAACTGATCAAGGAGTGAAAGCAATTGTTATACAGAGAGATTCTGTCTTGCCTTTTTAATATCCATTCCCACCCCTAGGTACCTAGCCCCCTGTAAGCCGCACGGGGTTGGCTGGGTCTGCCACCCTGCGCCCCGCGCTCGCGACGCGTCCTTCCCGTTACAGGGCATCTGTTCCTAGCATTTCTTCATTAATCGCGTCCGGATTGATACAAAAGGAAATGACTGCTTCGTAGTAAACATAAAGACTAAAACTCTGCTGCTTCAATTCGGTCGTGATTCAGCTAATGCCATTGGTTTGTATATACTCCTGCTTTAGGGAGTTATTCCTCGTGTCTTTCGACTGAAGAATGGCATCTTTTACGATCTTCAATTCAGAGACTTCCAAGTATACGATCAGTGTCAATTCAATCAAGTACATGATCGCGTATCATCTATTTCCTGCATACATGATCCAGATGTGCCATCAGATGATTCCGACAGTATGCTTCTGAACGCGTGGAGCTGCATATGCTGATCGATATCAGCGGTGAGTCAGCGATCGTGTACGTACAAACGCGCGACGAGCAACAATGGTAGGAGACGTGTCGCGTGTGTAGAAAGGAGAGTGACAGGACCGGGTTCAATTATACTTCCCGTTTGGGATTAGTCATGTACAAAATTGGCCCGCAACCGTATTCACAGTATAAAGCGATACTGTTCTAGCCACCGATTTCCTTTCTAGGAATTTACCTCTGGACCACCTGCACCTTCACACCAATCAGGGAACGCCAGGCCAGCCATCGAACAGGTCGAGTCGACCCCTTAATATTTCCCAGCCGCCATCGCCACAGGTCTCCGTTACACTCAGCTGGCTCATTTGTTTTGCTCACTTACACCCTCGTGTCATGGCACTAGCTATTTCTCACCCCTTGCATAGTGATTTCCATCCCTCATACCTTTTTAGCGATGTGATATTTTTAACAAACCTAATCGATCGATTAACGCACAAAAGGTAAATCCTTTTTATTCAGCTTTGGATCGATCTGCGGCCGAATATCATCTAGACCTGGATGATCTATCTGTGTCCAGCCTACAAGCTTCAACTGATATCATAATTTCTATTGCTAATGCTTATTTACAACACTGCGCCGAACCCAAATGTAAGTTTGATGGACTGGATATAGTACATCTCGAAATTTCCGCGAGCAGTGTCTTCCTGTCCGACAGGAACGCCTTTCCACATCACGTCCATTACCGTTTCTCCTGCTCCGCTATCCTCATTGAACGTGAGAGACAGATCCGAATAATGACCAGGCTTCCAGTCCTTCAATCTCCATTTCATTGTAATTTCTCTCGTAGGCTCAAGCTTCACAAATTTCCCCTCAACATTACCTCCAAACAGGGCAAAATCTCCGCCAGCTTTGGGTTCAAATTTGACTGGCGGGCTTCTAGTCCAAGCAGCCACTCTCTGAGGGTCTATAAATGTTTGGTATAACTGTTCGGCTGTTGTCGAAAAACGGGGTTTGAAAGTCAATGTTGTAGTATTGTAAAGGCCGCTTGAACTTGTATTAGACTCTGAATGAGACTTGGCTGCCGAAGCGTTATTTGCGTCACGAGCTTCTTGTTCAGCAGCTGATAGTTTCGCTTGTTCGCGAGTGTACTTCGACTTAACCATCTCTTCGGGATGCTGAACATCTTTGGCATTTTCCTTTATCAAGTCAGTCCCAAATTTCCCCAATAACTCTCGGAGGCGAGGGACCAGCTTTGACTTCACAATGGCCACTGCTCGATCCTGACTCTCCCGAGAACCATCCGACGATGAATTGATATCAAATACTAATTCATCCGGCTCAGTGTCATATGCAAGTTCCGGAATTGTGATCGATCCATGGACAGCGTCATCATCAATTTGGGCTAACCAGTCAAGGACCAATTTGACATCAAAAACTGAAATAACTTTGCCTTTCCTCTGTGAAACATCACAGTCGCCGGTCAGGCTTGCAACCTTACTGATTTCAGCCCATGATCCATCCTCAGTTTCCTTGAGCCCATGGAGACGTTCCTCAAAGTACTCTCGCGCCCAATCAAGACAATTCTTATCCACCCAATGCCTAAATGATTAGTTTGCAGATCTTAAACCAACTAAATCACGCACCAGTTGTTAGGATTGTGAAGAACCATGCTTGAAAATGTCACACAAGGTGTTTGTTCAGTTGTGGTAGTTGCTAGATTTATTGTTACCTCCCAGCCAGTCTAGAAACTTCCATCATCCATGTCGACATCATTCATTACCATTAACCTTCTTTATTCGGGCATTTCAGAAATGCTGGAGGCTCTTCATGTCTACGTAATTTCCATGTCTAAAATTCAATTATTCAATTTTTTGTTAAACGAAGTCGCCCAGAAACTCTATACAAAAGCAAATCCAGAACCATACGTAAAATCTATGCAAGAAGTTAGTTTGATTGAACATAGACTGCGAGGTTTCATTTCATATGAATTATCAGAAATTTGGGTATAGATAATTGTCCACAAATAAAGGCGAGTACATGTGCCCTTCAGACTGGTGCACAGCAAACTTGATCATCATTATATCCAAAGAAATGAAACCCGACTCCATCTGACTTACCATTATGTCATGATGCAACAGACAGGTAGACAAGCAAGCTAAGAATATCATCGATCCGGTTGATACTCTGGTATGTCTTTCTGTCTGTTGCTAGTTAGAAAGATTTTTTCGCGTGTGCCTTATAAGATCCTCAGTTACCCGGCTCTTGAATCCTGACGCGAAGCATATTCGCGCCAGAAATAACAAAGCATACAAAGATGGACATGGGAGAAAATGGTATATTATGATCCCAGCTTATTCCCAAAAAGCCATACATTTGTGAAGGTAATTCCTTTATTTTGTAAGGACGTTGTCGAGGAACTGATCGCGCTCCCAGTGACTTCTGAAAGTATCACTGGACGAGTGACAAACAACCTGAATGACGTGCACCAAGTGTTTTTGTTTGAGAACTATCCCATTGTACGTATCGCAGTGACCGGATTAGTGGTGAGCTATTCTGAATGGGAATCATTTTGCTTGTTGGAGCTTGACGATAGCTCCGGAAGACGTCTGGGAGTGAAATTCTCGGATGCGCAATATTCTAAAGTTAAAGATCTTATAATCACGTGTGGCTCAATAGTTCATGTCAAAGGATATCCAAGTATTTATTCCAGGCAAAGCAGAAGCACTATTCAACTCATTGGAATGAAAATCAAGACTATTCAAAGCACAGCCGCAGAGATTGGGATATGGAAGCGAATAGTTGATCAACGAACGAGACTGCGTCAACCCTGGGTAATCAGAGAAACAATCAGTTCCAGGTTATATGGCCAGTCGTTAAGCTTTTACAAGAAGCCACTCTCTCGGAGACCAGAACACGAGTCTAACATTGGACTTATCAAGATTTCGAAGATGCAACCGAAGCTATACACTTTTACTTCGCAAGATTTAGATCTATCTTTTCAGTTCAGTCAGGCATCAACTTCTCTAAATCATGACGCCCCTATGTTCCCATGTCTACTTCTTCGCGAATGTTCAGTTCGAGGATTCAAAAATTATATTTTACGGCATCTTCTGGAAGCAAACATCATGGCTTTCAAAGCAAGTTACTTGCTGGGTACCAAGTGTAGCATCTGCCGATCTAATGATCTTCCAAAGTTGAAGGCTGGTCAATATCAAGAATCCTGCCATAACCTTTATGCAAGTGCTGTTAATACCATAAAAAGAAACAATCTCTTTGCTCGCTCGAAAAGCATGCACTATCGTTATAAGAAGTTGATTCTAACGACCTTGAGTGCTCTAGTTCAGGAAGGAAATATTATCTTCACTTGCACTAATAAGAAATGTCGAGACAGATCTCTTTGCAGATGCAGCTTGAGTGAAATGATGCAGACACAAGACCCGGGATATGAAGTGATTGGCCTTTGGAACACTCAGGACGTAATCGAGGATCATATAAATAAAGCGCGCGACTCACTCACAAAAGAGGGCACCATGCCGACAATTCATGATACTCCCCTTGATTCCTCAGCTGTCTTCCGAGCCTTGAGAGCTTGCGGAGGCCAACCTTGGAGAACTGTGACGCAAGGAGTTGTTCTAGATCTTATCAGGGCTAAAATGACAATCATACCGGATGCGTGCCGGTGGCTGGAGACACCCAAAGGGTCTGGTAGATGGAAATATATTTACGACTGATAATGTGTCTTCTGCAATATCGGTATTACTATATTACTAGTTGCTTTTTCTACATACTTATCGTTTTACAAGCATTATATGTTCAACAGAACATAGACGTCCTCTAATCCTTTTTATTGTGCGCATCAGACTATGCTGAGCTGTCTGGGTAGAAAACAAAGGAGATGGCAATGATGAAATAGACACCAAGCAACATGGCACCCTCGAGCCAGTTGGACTCGCCATCGGCGATACAACCGTTGATCATATAGACCGTCGCAAACATCATCACTGTTTCAAATGTACTGAAGAAAAGGGTCATTGGCTGGCCGATGATCCAACCAATAACAACCAAGAAGGGAGTTAAGAATAAGGCGATTTGAATGCTAGATCCAATCGCCACAAGAATGGCCAGATTCATTTTATTCTTGTAAGCTACTACCACGGCAGTAACATGTTCGGCAGCGTTTCCAACGATAGGGATTAGCACAAGGCCAATAAAGGTTTTACTCAGATGGGTACTTTCCACGATAGCATCGATGCTATCGACCATGTATTCCGCACAGAAAGTGACGACAAGCGTAGTCAGAACCAAAGTGCTGATTGCAGCCGGAACTGAGATTTGGGGCTCTTCCGGCTCTTCCATTTCACTCTCTTCAAACACCGAGTGGTGAGTTTTCAAGGAAAACAAGAGATAAAGAGTGTAAAGGATAAGTAGAATGATAGCTGTCCCTCTCGAAAGCCCGAGCAGAAGAGCTACGTCACGGGCCGAGTCTCCTGCAGTCGCATGGAAAGCAGCTGGAATCAATAGGGACATTGTAGCTACTCCCAAGAGCGAAGCCATTGTCTGCGCAACGGTAAGGTTAAATTTCTGCTGCTGATAGCGTAAGCCACCGACAACAAAACAGCATCCAACAACGAAAAGGGTATTTGAGAGAATTGAACCGAGCATTGACGATTGAACGATGCGTATTTCACCTTTAACGAGAGCAACAATGGAAACGATCAACTCTACAGCGTTGCCGAAGGTCGCATTCATCAGTCCTCCGATAGTCTGGCCTACTCGCATCGATAACTCCTCGGTAGCATCACTCAATACTTTGGCAAGGGGGATGATGGCCATAAAATTGAGACAGAAAGTCAAAGTGGGATCCCAATGAAAGTACCCAGCAGCGGCACCGAGAGGAACAAAAACAAGTAAAATGTTGATGTATGACGACAAGATCATGGCATCGAAAGTCGTCTTAGACTCTGCCCAGAACCCCGATCTTCTCCTGGCCTGAAGAGCAGGTGCTCCGGGAATCAAGGGTGCAACCTCGGACATCTTATTTAAACGCAATTGATAAAGTCGATTCCGGCAAGCTTTGATCTAATGTCGTCGACAAGCACGAATTGAGTCAGACAGTAGTTAGGTTGAACTTGGAGAAGAAGATCTACCGAGCAGTGCAGACACGACGTTAAAAAAGGATCTTCCAACCAAAGGTTTGGATCTTGGTATCTCGAGAACTAAGCTTCGGCAAAGTAGGGAACGAGCGAGTCACAGCTCAATGCTTGCTTGCACTGCCACAATTCTTGAGTGACCGACTGACATAAGCGGCGGCCGTGCGGCGTGGTAACCGTTGGAGGCGATCGTCAAGTCGGTAACCAAGCTATGATGCAGATCCTATCTAAGTGCTGAGAAAATATGGTAGTAGAACATCCCTGATATCTTGAGTTTCCCCTCGCTCTCTAAAGGATGTTTGTAATATGAGCTAATGAAGCCGTCGTACCCGCGCCGTTTGATCCCAACAGGATGTTACAAGCCGATGGATCTGACAGTAAGACAGCTCTTGGCAAAACAGGTCACAGTCGAGAAATTTCAATATATTGTTCGTCTATTGTTCTTTTCTATAATAGCTCTAACCAAGACAAAGAGGGTGATCCCATTTACCAAGAGGATCTAAGAGAAAGTGTCCGGCAGCTGTCCATAACGGGAGCGGATCGTTCAAAAAAGGGCGATCTTGCCCATAGAACTGACATTTGCTAAGAAAAAAAATCACCTCCCTAAAGATTAAAGCAGTATTTTAGATATAACGATATAATTAGTGGTACAAACTCGTCTTTTCATGTCTTGATTGTTCGATTGATCTGCGCAGAGCTTCTCAGTTGGTACTTTGGTCTGTACGCCAGATCTAAGGAATAAATCGCTATAAAAGCATATATAAGACTGGTATCTGTTAATCAATGATCTCATCCCTCTTGTGCAAGAGTTTCATTGCACCTGAACGGTATCCTGAGTACCCCTGAAATAAAATAAAATAAAATAAGACCTTCGGCTTTTCAAGTCACCCCTACCATCCGTTACCACTTGGAATAATTTTTCTCCGCTCCAGGAAGAGAAGCTGATCAACGCAAGATATTATTAATTGACCTCCTTTGGACTATCATCGCGATAGGCTGATATTTTTTCCACAACAGTCTCTATGGAAAAAATTCAAGAGATTATCAGATATTCGAATGATAGGAGAATGGCAACGTATATCAAAGGCTCAAATACTTCCTTTCAGTGATGCGCCTGAGGTGATCGACACACGTGTCACAGTTATGTTGGTCGTCAAGCGTGCACTATCTGCATCCTCGCCAGGGCGAATCGATCTCTGACATTTCCACTTTTTAACACTCCCGACAAAGACGGAAACACTAATTTCGAAAAGACTATCTTAAGCAGAGACTTTCTTTCGCTTTTTCACTCTCAAGCAATTGGCCTTTTGCTGCCGATCTGAACGTTGGCTGCCTCAAAGCTAAATTATATTGACTAGGCCGTTTATTCGGATAGCCGTTATTCAACACCCCATATCCTTGTCTATATTGGTCTCTTAGAATTCTCAGCACTTCTCTGTCTTCGAAAGTCATAATGGTTTTTAATAATAGGTCTCGCCGGACGATAATACGTCGGCTTCCGATAATTATTGCTTCTGTTTTGGCTTTAATCCTTATTAATGTCCTCCTCAGCTCCGATTTAATGCATTCCAACTCAGATTCATCTTCTCCTGCTCCTCAACAAGAATCAAAACCTCTTCCTAATGGGCCGATATTCTCGTCCACCGCTTCTGAAGAAGGTTCAAAAGCCCAGCAGACGGCTCCCGAACCATCAGAGGAAATTGGAGAAAGACCTCATCGGGACCCAGGCGCTGCCGCTGCAGGCGACTATCGGCCAAATTGGATGTTTATTCCTGGAGATACTGCCGTCAAGGAGCTGGGAAAAGGTGTCGAAACAAAATTCAATGATCTTAGACCTCCATTTCCATCATTAGAAGGCGAAGACTGGAGCAACTATGACCCTAAAGCCAAGCACGAGCAGATCGGAACAGAGAGTGCCGCTATGGTTATGCTTGTTCGTAACCGTGAAATTGATGGAGCCGTCTCTTCCATGAACAGTCATGAAGAAACCTTTAACCGCCGTTATCACTATCCTTGGATCTTCTTGAACAATGTCCCCTTCACTGACGAGTTTATTGAGCGAACTTCGGAGGCTGCTTCAGGAGAAACTTTTTATGGGGTCATTGAAAAAGATCAGTGGAGTATTCCAAGCTACGTCGATGCTCGTGAAGTCCTTCAAAAGTTGGATGAAAATTCTGATAAATACATTTACGGGGGATCTCTGTCCTATCGACACATGTGTCGCTTCAATTCTGGTTTCTTTTTCCGCCATCCCCTTCTTGCCAATTACTCCTGGTACTGGCGCGTTGAGCCAGATGTTTCTTTCTCATGTCAGATCACCTATGATCCATTCCAATTTCTTCGAGAAAATAACAAGGTTTATGGCTTTGCAGAGACGATGCACGAGTTTCTTCTTACTATTGAGTCACTCTGGTCAACGACGGTAGATTTCTTCAAGGAATACCCAGAGTATCTTGCTCCTCAAAATTCTTTGGACTATGTTGCAGATGGCGCGCCTTCAAAGGAGGGCGACAAAAGCATAGCTGAGGGGCTGGACTACAATGGATGTCATTTTTGGTCGAATTTTGAGATTGCAAGTCTAGATTTCTTCCGCTCCGAGGCTTATCTAAAATATTTCGACTATCTTGATCATGCTGGAGGATTTTTCTATGAGCGGTGGGGTGATGCTCCGGTGCACTCGCTCGGTCTTTCACTGTTGTTGCCAAACGACAAGATTTATCATTTTGGGGATATGGGCTATTTCCATAATCCTTTCCTCCATTGCCCCTTTGATAAGTCTTTCCATGCCGGCCCAGACGCAGTTTGCAAGTGCAATAAGAGAGATACTTCCGACAAAGATGGATTTTCTTGTATGCCTCAATGGTGGAAATATCGAGGCAAGACGTTTGGCGACCAGCCCTGATTGACTGAACATTTAAACGGTTTTCGCATGCATATGGTTGATAGATGATCCATTGTTGGTGAATGGATGGAGACAAGAATAAATGTAAATTATTCAAGTGTCGGTGAGACTGTGTTGTGTAGTCAGAAACGAATCACCATCTCCGCTCTGCTGGCCACCCTTGTATTCCAAGTAACTCTGCAGCCAACTGGCAAGGTCTTCCACTCTCCGCTGTTGCTGATCAATCTGGCGAGTCGAAGGCACAAAGACGACCCGGCCGTTAGAGAAATGGCTGGGTCGCCAAACTAGTTGAGCGCCACAGTTCTCATTACAAGAGCCGAAAATCCTCTCATTCTTCTTCGAGATCATTAACTTAACAGAGGGCAGGAAAATAATATCATATAATCGAATGTCCAGTGCATCAGGCCCAGGATTCCAAAACCATATTTCTAACCCCTGCAAAGCTTGTTCGCCAGTAGTAGAACTATTCCGAATGCTGCTATTCGAGATAGGACAACTTGTATCAGAAACCATGATTCGTAATCTCAAGGTATTGGGCTTCAGGCGGTCAACGCTTCCCATGTCGGTGACCACTGCCAACAACGATATATGCTGATCATTTCGAACCCTTAGAACATCCCGAGAAGGCATATTATTAATCATGGTCACTTTATTGACTGAAAATTCGCGAATCTCCATAGAGACGTTCACCCCATCGCTTGAGATGTCATCTTCTTTCCCTAGGGATGCATTATCTGGAGTTGAGCTAAGAACCCTATCTACACTAGCGTCTTCAGTCACGCTGGTTTCATTTTCAGAACTCCATTTGTGCTGTGCTTCCATAATATCGGATAAAAGTCGCCATCTAGGCATCGCGGTGCCAACTCTATTGTGTCCTCCTGACAGCTCATGGGAGAAAAATTGGAACACTGAAGACTGAGAAATCAGGTCCTTATCGCCCGGATTTCGGATTCTTTCATCATAGCGCACACATGGAGCTCCAGCGAATATTATTATGTCCCCTCGACAAGACATCCATGGTTCGTCGTTAGGGTACGCTCATCTCTAAACAGGCAAGCAACAGAGCAACAGTACGAGGGTACACAGGGTTTGGTCTACCACGAATTATTCCAATCAAGTTATAATAATTACACAATCTAACTATCACCTAGCTTTTGCCGCCGTCGTAGCTCCATAGCTTCTCGAATTTCATCGGAGATTTTGGATTCTTTCGTCCACCCATTAGTGTCAAAATCGGCTTGATCAATAGGTTCAGGCTCGTGATCAGACTTAGACATGGATGGCGAAGGAGAGCGATAGGATGCTGGGGCACTCGTGTCTAGGGACGTAGAAGACATTGATCTGCTCATTCCCAAACCAAACTCACTACTCAAGACACTGTAAGTATCACTATCAGGCTTGCGGCGAGTTTCGGTAGGAAGGAGCTTGTCCTTATTCCACGACATTGTTGGATTTTCAAGCTCCATTTCATGTTGCACCATGAGCTTACCAGGAAATTTATCCAGTCTGACGGACTCAAAATCGTCAAAGACCTCCGGACCGAGAGAGTTGATTACATCAGTGACTTCTGATGCAAGCATGGTCCTGCGTTCTCTCAATCGTTGAAGAGGTTCAGCCCCATGAGGCGAAAGATAGAGGAAAAGAGGGGGAAGGGATTTGAAAATGTCCATACCAACCTCGCCAATGCGAAGAGCGGCATAAGAAATAAGAGAGAAAAGGATGACGTAACCCCATGTCAGGAGCCAGAGAGGTCTGAGAGAAGGGAAGATGTTATATCTGTAAGTAAGATATCCAGCCAGTAAAGCATATGTCCAGTATAGAGCTGGAGTCAAGCCCATTCCCACCAATAGCTTCCAAGTGGCCAGTACATCGTTGCCTTGGATCTTGACCGTAGAAGCCTTGAGAGCTTGCGCGGCCTTTTTCTTGGAAATGAGCTTGGTCGCAATGAAGATAGGACTAAACAGGACAACACCAGGTAATGCTCCAGCCACCAAGAGCAGCAAGGACAAGATCCGGTAGATAAGCTTGCCAATGGCCTGTAGACGTGTCATACGGGCATGACTTAGAACCTGGTGATCGCGTAAGCCATAGTCTCTGAGTAAGTTATTGTAAGACAGTACGGCACTTCGAAGGTGGATTATTCGCGGGTCATCTTGGTGGGTAGTATATCCTTGAAGGAGTCGACGATTAAGATCGACCACAACAGACAAAGGCAACCTAAGATTCGGAGGATTGTACAATCTCCGAGCGGCCTGGATGACCATCAACGTATCATAATCAGGAGCTTGCACAGTTACCGTCAGAAGAGCTTTCCGAATAATCTCCAGCATCTTACTAATAGCCTCGTACTTGCCTTTGCCACCTTCTTTGTACAGTTCCACTAGCTCAGGGGGGACTTCCAAGGGATTGCCGAATTCAATTACGGCTCGAGATCTAAAGCGATGAGGATGGAAATAATTCATGCCACAGGGAACAATCTTTAGAGGACAATCTGGATATTTGGCAAGGGTCCCAAGCGCGAGAATGGCGACACCGGCTTTTAACGGCAGCAAGGTCGGTCGATCATGAGACCCACCTTCAGGGAAAATGCCAACACATCCGCCTTCATTGAATCGTTTATATACCTTTTCATATACCTGAGATTGATTCATCTTGTCAGCAGCCAAGAACTTGGTTCCTGCTTTGAGAAGTTTGAGACCTTTTCCTTTGAAAGGTTTCTTGAGTCGAAGGTGAGTATCATCGATGATCTCGGAGATCGGGTTATTCCCGCAGGACATTGGAAGGCCAATTAAACCGCCGACCATACAATCTTTGGTAAACTCGGTTTCGTTTCCTTCAATCAGAGTGTCATCATGAGGATCACCCAGCGTGATAGTTCCTTTGACAAATCGTAAGTTATCTTGAGCCCGCCCAACAGGAATGGAATGCAGAACCGCAGCCATGGTCCCGACAAAAGCCCTCTTCATCGAAGCCTCGGCAATCATAAATGCAGGACGTCGGCCTCGACCGAACCGAGCTTGCCTCATCAGTAGAATGGGATCCACAAACTAATAGAGGTTAATTAAAATTGCTCATTCCTGTTAGATCACTTACTTGATTAGCATGAGGTGCGCCTACAAATAACACGGGCCCTTTGGAAGGGATCCTGTAAGCTCCTCGAGATTGGATCTCTCGGAAAAAGAGATCGAAAATGACGGACAGGTTAGTAATAAATATCTTGTATTTCAATACTTACTAGACAAAAGCCATATTAGAATGTCATATATCCATGCATAGAGATTTAATTCCTTGTCAATCGATCGGACCTTGGCCCCAACCATAACGCTTGGGGAAAGTGGGGAGGTTGGGAAGTTCGTCCTTGATGACAAGGCAACGGTAACGGTTGCTCGGACTTCACTCTTCGACTCTGAAAAGCTTCTGCACTTTGAATCTGCAGACTTTAAGCTTTCACCCCTCAAGCGCCACCAGGTCCATAAAATCTTCTGAAGCCATACAGCAGCAGAGTATCAATCTCTTTGTCTTGATTTTCGCGCGTTCATCTTTGACGTGGTCCTTGGGAACGAGCTTACTCTCGCCTGTCTAGCAACGGTTTTTTTCTCAGCTCCCAAGCTATATATTGTTGGCGATGAGTTCCGTTATCAGTAGGTATTCGTTTCTTAAAAGCTAACTTAAGATAAATCGGGTTCTCGGTTCGCCCCAAAAAACCCTCAGAGACAAGCGCGAACTCGTCGATTATCCTCAGTCACTTCTATCACTCCTGCGAGTGGCCAGATTCCAGGAAGCGAACCAACTGTAAATGAGGCCGTTAATGTTTCCTCGTCGGTCATAGAAGAGACCTCCACGGATGAGGTAGCCAGTTCAAAGACCCCCGTGATTGTGCCTCAGGCCCCAGCAGTGGCCCCGAGTACGCCCTCTGTCAAACCTGTAAGATTGGCAGGTCTTGGTGCTAGGAATTCACTCATGTCGAATCCATTGAGAGCTGGGTCTCCTACTCTTTCGACAAAGGAATCGACAATGGCAGAACCGCATGCCGATTCTAATAAATCCAAACGACGCCAAACAAACATTCCAGTACTTAAAATGGGATCAAAACAAAGCAAAGCTACCAATGAGACACCGCAAACTACAAACGCTTCGGCAACTCCGTCAACTTCAAAGGACGCCCCTCGAGCAATCCCTAAACATGCAAGGCCTACTCCGATCATTTACAAGAGCCAGGTTCACACCAACCATAATAACCAATCTCGCGCGACGGCGAAGACGTCTGAAAGCGTGGGACCAACATTCAAACCGAATCCAAGACCCCTCAGTCAACCGCCTGGAGAGGGAGAAGTTGATATAAGAGAAAACGACGTTCTCGAAACTTTAGCAGGCATGAAAAGAACGCACTCGGTCGAAAGCAATCAACGGGCTGAGGTAGCAAAGAATCATAAGCTGCTGAAACTTACTCATAATCTCGATCTTCCTCCGCTTCCACCTCCTGTAGATGTGGAGAAGAGAATGAATGATTTCAAAAGTAAACTACAGGAACAAGAAAGACGCGAAGAAGTACGACGGATGTTGAGATCCAAGACCCCGGACGAGGACGAAGAATATATCTTAGATGAAGACGAAATAAAAATGGCAGAATTATGCCGAGATCTCCATGTCGGCCAAAAGAGCGAGAAATATAACAAATTCGAAGACCTCAAAAAGACAGAGAAAACCCAGAGAGAAAAGAGAAGGCAGTTATATATTCGTGGGGTCATCTCCTATCAGCAATATATTAATCCGGATTCAAATGTGAATGATGAGTTACGCAAGGCGGCTTCTAAGAACATCGAACAAGGCGTTGGCGACAAGGAAGGCCGAACCCGGGTAAAACTGAAGATTCGAGGAGGAAAGATCGTTGTTGATGAGAACTCTTTGGTAATTGATAAAACCAAAGATGTTCAGGAACAAGCTCAAGCCGATGACATAGAAAAAGTCCAGGTTGATACAGAGTATCGGCAATTCAACAGCTTGACGTTCAGTCGTCTGCAGCGGGCCGAGCGTTGGGATGCGTTTGAAACTGAGCGCTTTTTTGAAGGTCTGTCCATGTTTGGGACCGATTTTAATATGATTGCTCAGCTATTCCCGGGAAGGACAAGAAAGCAAATAAAGGCCAAGTATAATGCTGAAGAGCGCAGGAACTTGGATCGTGTGCATGCAGCTTTGGCTCATCGGATACCGGTCAAGTTGGAGGAGTTTGAGCGCGCTTCTGGACGCACTTACTCTCCTGTTGCAGATATCGAGAAAGATCTTCAACGAGTACGAGAAGAACATGAAGCTAGGATGAAAGAGGAAGCTGCCTCAATTGCTCGCGCAAAAGAAGAAGACAATGCCAAATCTCTTGCAGAGCTTCATGAACGTATTCTTAAGGAGACCCAAGACCAGGTGAAAGCGGAGAACGAGGGGCAAGATAATGAAGAGGATGGAGATCACAGTGATGGCGATTTGGATTAGAACCGTGTTTATATGGGCTATGCGGCGTTTGTATAGTAAATGTTTATAAAGGTACTGTTTGGGAGATTCCTAATTCGATACAAAAATGTAGCATCTTCATCTCAAGTCATGGCCAAGCCTGGCAAGAAAAAACTGGCTCAAGGTCTTGCCAGAGCCAGAGCAGCCATTGCTGCTGAGAGACGGGACAAGGAGAAGGAAAAAAGACGAAATGAAATTCTGATAGCTCGGAAAACCAAAGATCAGCAACCCAAGCGGCCTCTGATTCCGTTCCTTGAAAGCGATTCCATACTCCTAATAGGCGAAGGTGGGTAGTTTGATAACAAATTTTCTAACTTTACTGGTGATTTATCGTATACGTTATCATTAGTTACTCGTTATGGCATAAAAAATAGGTTGTTTGCTACCGTGTTTGACTCTGAGGCCGAAGCAGAGCGCAAATATGGTGAACGCTTCGCAAAAAATAGGTTTGAAATAGCTTCAAAGGGCGGACATATCATGTTCGGTGTGGATGGAACTTCTATACAGAAAACTTCCAAACTCAAACCGGGAACTACTTTTGACAGAATCATGTTTCACTTTCCTCACAAAGGAAACTCGGTATCTAATATGGATAGGAATATTAGACAGCATCAAGGTAGGTTTTATCGATCGCTCGCATCTCTGACCAGTTCTCATGCTCGATTTCTTCCGCTCCGCTAGAGGCTTCCTTGGACCCAAGTCCACTATAGTAGTAACTCTTTTTGAAGGCGAACCTTACGATTCATGGAAAATCAAAGCTCTTGCGCGGGACAGTGGCTTAAAGCTCATACGGTCTGGACTGTTTTCCTGGGATGACTTTCCAGAATACACTCACCAGCTGACTACGGGAAAGGGCGAGACAAGCAAGCCAGCACGATCAAGACCAGCTAGGACGTATATTTTTGCATTGAAGGATTCAAGTCTTACGTGGGACAGTCAGAAAAAGAAAGACCAAGAACCAGATAGCGATTCTGATTAATTCACATTAACTTGGGAAAATCGCCTTGAGCTGAGATACCTTAAATACCGAGCCTGTTCGTGGATCACGCACGGAATCAGGAGGGAGACCAACCTTGGCAGAATAATTCTTCAACTTAGCCAAGCCATAGACTCTACCGTTTGGTAGAACCATAGGGTCATGGTCTAGCTGACTGCGAGAATGCAGGGCTCGAGGTAAGCGCTGGGCAAGCTCGGAAAGTTCAAACGAACAAACAGGGCATAGCGACTCTCCACTGAGAACTGGAGCTTCGGTTGCGTGGCTATGGCATGACGCCGTCTTGAGAGCGGAAATGCCGGCCGAAAGAGAGATCTGGAGAAGTGGGACTGCAGGAAGACCATAGAGCGAATAGAAAGTCGCGCTGAAGCTTTTTACCAGGTTGTCCCACTGACTGTCGGCGTACATCTCGTCGTACTGGGGAACGCCAGTATGTCCTGGAGGGAAAGCAATCAGAGCAGCAGCTTTCTGGATCACGTCGAATGGTTGAAGGAGAGTGTTGCCCTCGATGTATTTACGAAAGTATCTCAACGCCTCCAACCGTTTCCCGTGTCTCAGTAGTTCCACATACTGTTGTAATCTCAGAGAAAATTCCAAATTGTTGTGCGTTTTCTTTAAGTGGGACCGGTTCTCTTGACACCAAGATAAGCAGGGACCGGTGTTGCGAGCCCGAAGACTATCTTCGATAGCCTTGCATTGCTGAAGAACGTCGCTATCAACAAAGAGTTCGACCTTCTTCTTCTTTGCTAAGTTTGTTCCCGTCTCTAGATATCCATTTCTGAACATATAATCCACTACCAGCCTATCCAACCGCTCCCGGCACCACCGCTCGAACTTGGGGTCTTTGAAATCTGAAATGCTGTATAACTGACCCAATTTATGCACTCGTGCTCGCGACATCTGCGCATATGCTTTGCTTTTTATATTTAAATCCTCAATCTTTCCCCGCAGTATCCGTAAGCGCCCCATCAGGCCGTCGAGCGTAGTTAAGAAGGATTCGTCATTTTGTTTGGCTAAACATTCAACCAGTGTCTTTATGTCTGCCTTGACGTGTGAGACTTCCCTCTCCAAGTGCTTCTGCACTGCCTTGAATAGCCGCCTCATCTGTTGGTGAGGTATCCGCAACAGCGATTCATCCTATGGTCAGAGGACTGCGCTCGTACTGTCAAACTCACCAATGCTAACTGAGATTCTGCACTGAAACTCATCTGTATATTTATATCCTAACCAACGGCCCGACGTAGACCTTAGTGGCACAGTCGATTAATGGGACTTGTGATGTAACGTTCCTTGATACGGAACAGCGTATCCACTGTGCCTGTTATCAAAAGCCGTTCATCCAGACCCCGAGTTGTTGTTTAAGCAAGTGAACTTTGTTGGTGTTCTTCTTTGTCTACCAGTACTGCACTATTCACTGATTACGACGTGAACGAAGTTAAATGACGGCAGTTCGTACGGAAAGATCATCAATCATTCATATCTCGTATGGAATAATATACACAAGTAAATCACTTTTTCACCGAATCAATAAGATGGAGCAGCTGTTGGACACCTCGTGAAACGATTGGAGTGGATGGAGGGGCCGGCTGTTCGTATGGCTCTAATGGCTCTACCGGGGGAGCAACACGATGTGGCTTTGGAGAAGACAAGTGACGTCCAAGTCGGAGTAACGCTTTTTTCCTTATAGCTTCTTGAGCACCTTGCCAATTCTGCAGAGCTTCTTCCTCGGCTTTTCTCTTTAGAGCCATTCGCCTTTTCTCTGCAGATGGACTCAGGCGGAAACTGATGCTCTTTGCAACCGCTCTGAGTGCAGGTACAAGGTCGTTCTGGTCTAGATTACCTATTTTAAGATTGCACACGCTGTTAATTATGGGAAATTGCTGACAGAGCGCTTTGATATCAAGAGCTTCGGTGATCTGGAGTTAGTACTGGCAATTTAGCTCCACTTACATCAGGCAATCCATCGTCAGCGGGCAGCCACCAGATAAGCATTAAATTAAATGTCAGATCCGATTCTGCCGAAGCACGGGCCACAAGATCCCAGAGTGTGTCTTTATCATGCTCCAACTTTTCCGAGATATCAGGAATGAAATCCTCGTTATATCCCGTCTCAAATAAAATAGCGCCGGTATGTTTCAGATCTACTGAAGCATGGAAAGACTCGAATGACAAACATAGTTTGTTATCGCTTACCTCACCTTTGTACCATCCGCCACCTTCAACGACCTGCAAATCGAATTTGTGGACTAACCACTGAAATGATGCACTTTCCATATCCCCCGACGCTAGAACCATCTTCCATTCACTGCAATGCCTGTTCGACTTGTCGAACGATTCATTTGCCACATCGAGAAAAATAGATCTCAGATCTAGAGGCTTCCATAACTGTAGCATCTTCTTGCGTTCATCAATCAAAATTCTTTCCATTTCCTCCTCATCTATAGGCACGTATTGTTTCCTTTTAGGCTCGCGGACGCTTGGGCGGCCCAAAAGTTGATGTGCTTCCGCGAATTCTTGTTCTATCTCCTTCCGACGCAACTTCCTTTTATACGCTTCTTCAGCGCGTTGCTTAAACTTCTCTATTATGGATTTTCGAAGACATTTAGCATCAAAATTGATAGCCAATGATCGCAGACATTCCAAGTAAATCTTCTCATGGACAAGCGCATGAAAAATAGACTCTGCCATCTCATTGATTTTACTTTGCACTTGATATCGACGATATTCAATGACTTGTATAGCTTCCTTGACGACCGCAGGAACAGCCTTCTGAACAAGAGTCGAGACCATGCTTTGAAATTCATCCTGGCTGTATTTCTCGATTTCTTCCTCATTCAGATTCCTCTTGGAAGGTTTACTAACTACCGGGGGAACAGGAGTTGGCGCTTCAACCTTTTCTAGCGCTGGAGTAGGGCCAAAGCCAAAAGGAGCAAGCTTCTTTGGTGGTATCTCATGGCTAAGAGTAGGAGGCTCTGTTATTACTGGGCTTTCAACGGGCTTTTGCGTGAAAAAAGATTGGGTGTCGCCCTTATTGAAAAATCCAAACGACGGTTGGGCAGACGTGAATATCGGCGCAGAAGAGTTATTTGTATCAAGTTGGGGAATAGTAGGAGTATGGGATGGTTTTGAAGGCTTCAGCGGTTCAGTACTGGCAAAGCCTTGGAGTATAAGGTCACTAAAGCTCATATTAGTGCGCTTTGATTCTACCAAGAGCCTTGAAAATGCTTGCTGATAAGGAGCTTTTGTCTGAACCACAGAATCATCCCAAGTCGGAATCTCCACCGACGGCTCCTGAGCCGAAGAAAGATCGACCTTAAGCTGATAATACTCGCAGAACTCAATTGCCTCTTCAATAGAATCAAATCGCAACATCTCTGCCAATACAGATAATGAAAAAGGCTTTCCTTTTTTGTGGAATGCCCTAGAAAATGATTTCAATGTCCATTTCCTGATATCATTGAAATGAGTCTCGGCAACGGCAGCTAAAAGGAAACCAATTGAAGGATTTTCGAGAGTTCTAAAAAATTCTATAGCCAGATTCATATCTGCTTCGGTATTCAATGCAAATCTATCGGTAATATTATTCTGCTGAGCCAGTTCTCTTAAGCAAAGAGCCTGCTGAAGAATCGTCGCATCAAACACTTCAACGGGAAGACCTTCAATTATTCTTTCAACTTCATTATCACGTAGATGACTTAATAACTGATAGGCTCGAAACTCGGCCTCGTTAGGATAATGAAATCCTCTCCTTCTTCCATCTGCGTACAACTCGGTTAAAGTCTGCAAAGTCTTATTGAATTGTTCCAACTCCTGCTGCCGACTATACTCCAACCCAGAACCGGCCATAACATGCAGGCATAAAATATGGATTCGAGCAATCTTTTCATTACAACTCACAGCTTCGGGTCCGGTATAATTCTGATAAGTGAAGTCCTGGCGAATAGATCGCGTACGGTCCCAGAGGAAAGCATGGCTCTGAGGTAGATCAGGCACAATATTCTTTATCAAATAGTCAAGAGTCGCTTCGAGCACTTTAGGTGGCCGCACATCCGACGGTAATGGGGGAGGCTGCCCAGCAGCAGGACGAGCAAAAGCTTTAACCGCCAGTTCTTTATCAATTTGACCTGTCTGTGGGCTTCTTTCGTATGCTTTCACATCATTCTCATACACGCGTCGTACTCGTTCAAAAACTGGACACATTTCTTCGCACGTTCCGGAGAATTTGATAGCTTGATCAAGCGATTTCTGAGTATCTTGAGCATCTACTAGTCCAGCCTTCTCCATGTAGCTCCGCTCTTTTTCTCGCATGGCTTGTAGTTGAGTATAGACGTCCTGAATGTCTCTCCCCGAACCTTCCAGTCGCTCCATGTTCTGCTGGTTCTCTTGATCCCATACTAATGCTTTTGATTGTTCAACTGATTTATTCCTAGACATGCCATTGTCTCGTGAATGAGATTTCCTCCGCGCGATCGGTCGGTCTATAGACGGTCGTGTTCCTTCCCCAAAACTTCGTCTTAACGGCTTGAAAGTCGTGTTTCCACTAAACGCAGTCGTGGAGAATGCTGAATCTGCCTGAGTTTTGGTACCAAATGCTGAAGGATTCGAAAGAGGCACCGAGTTTTGCAAAGAGCTCTTTCCCGATCCAAACGATCCAAAGGACCCAAATGGGGAACTAGAGGATGCAAACGGATTTGTGAAGGCATTCCCTCCATTCTTAGGAAAGCCCGGATCGCCCAGCGATCCCATTGAGGGAAGATGACAAGATGACGATTGAGTTGGTGCCTCTGCTTGGGGCTGTAACGGTGGTTTGATGTTATATCTACAGAAGCGAGCGACTACTTGATAGGAGTACCACGTACAAGGTCTACGGCAATTGACACGCGTGCAAAGACTAGAGAAACGAGTCGTAAATAAATTTTCATTTTAGTCTTGACGACTCTATCACATGACAAGACCAAGTCCAGGAGCGTTTCCTTCCTTGGCGGCGATCTCAAAGTAGCTGTAGATGGTAGTCACAGCAAGAAGAATAGCAGTGCCAGAGCCTAGAGTGCCGAGCAGGTCAGAGGCCACAGATAAGGCGCCGATGCACGCACCGCCAAAGGCAGCAGCAGTGGGGATAATCTTCTTGAGTTCCTTGTACACAGAGACTTCACGATGGCCTGCAATCACCAGACCTTGATCTTTGAATTGCTTCGCAACGTCTTTGGGAGAAGAACCAGAAAGCTCGATCCAAGTCTTGGAGAACAAGGCGCATCCAGTCAGGACGAAGAAGATATATGAGAGAGTCTTCAAGGGATCTAAAAAGGCATCTGTCAAATTAAGAGGAGGCTGAAGATAGTAGGATAAGCCAGACACAGCCGTCGAGCCACCGTTTCCTTCCCACACTCCCAAAAGACGGACAAAGAAGTTTTCTGGGAATTGACGATAGAGCATTTGAGAGATAATAAAAATGTTCGAGGTCAAGGCAGACTGGAGCATGATGGGCAAGTTGGAAGTGTAAAACAAGCGGATAGGATACGATCCGTAAGCACCTCGGGTTCTGCTGCTCTTGACGGGGATCTCCACCCGGAAACACTGAAGATAGACAACAAGAGCAAACACAGCGACGGTAGCCAAGAGCTGAGTCATGTTGGGAAGGTTAGGTCGGTAGAAAGCTTCGTAAAGAGCTCTCTTCTTATCTCGGCGGGTCAACAATAGATGAATCAAACCAACAACGGCACCTTCCATCTCGTTGCCGCGGCCAGTATTGACAGTCTTGGGCGAAAATGCCTTCCAGAAGATCTGCTCGCAGATATTGGTAGCAATGAAAAGGGAAATACCCGATCCGAGACCGTAGCCTTTTTGAAGAAGCTCGTCGAGAAGAATGACAATCAAACTGGCAAAGACCAATTGAAGGATGAGAAGAAGGCAGACTCCAGCTCCAAGTTCCCGAGGAGGACCGTACATTCCTGTCAAGACATAAACGGTAGCTTGGCCAAAAGAAAGAATGATTGCAAGGAGTTTTTGGGCAGTTTGGTACAATTCACGATCACTTTTAAGATCCAAGTTCACATCAATGATATGGGTACCGCCGAGGAGCTAAAGTTAGTCCAAAAATCCTAAAATGCGCCAAGAAATGAATACCAAGAGGATGCATGAGAAAACGACGAGGCCGATCTCGCCCAGCACTTCAGTCACGTGGACATGGGCAACGCCAGAATTCAGCAAAATCGAGAAACAAAATGGTAATTATATCTAACAGATGCCACTTATGTCGCATTATATAGAAAATCCTCGAAGGATCGATCAAACTCGACGCATATCCCAAAGACTCACCTGAAAGACCATCCCAGAAGAGATGATAGGCGAGATACCTAATTCCATCAAGGTCCCGCGATTACTAGCCAGCATCATACGAAGCCATAATCTGGAAATTAGATGCGAAATGTTGAGCTTATACTCACAGAGGATCCGAACCATCGGAAGAGGTGATCCCGTAGAGTCTAGAAAGATTAGAAAGGGATCAATTGGCATCCATACGGTATTTCACTCATCACCAAGAAAATCATAAGGGTGACACCTGTCCATACGAGCTTTTGCTCAAAGGGGATCTGCCGTTAGCATGGGACCGACGCGGGCTGCCATACCTTGCGCTCAGGAGCAGCCACCTCCGGTAGAATCGGTAAAAATGGCTTGACAAGGTCAATAAAACGAACTTGCGGTTAGATCGTCTCAAAATGGTCAACTTACGACCACTCATGATGTTGGATCAAAAATCAAAGAGGTAAGGAAGAACGGGCCTCCTGGTTGTCGTGGACTTCATCCACGTGACTACCCACGGTTTCGAGACTCGTCTGGTGGTGCCGTGCGTTGCTTTGTGTCGACCACAAGGGCGTATATGAAAGGGGCCAACATACGAAAAAGGCCTACAATATCTAGAAGAGCTTACAGATATAGACGAGATGAATCAAGGATTCCAAATTAAGACCGGTAGTCGGCATTTATAGAGACGTACCTAGAGTTAGAATGTTGATCGGTGTCTTTTGTAACTTACTCATGACTGAGATCGCAGGTCCAGAACTTGGCAGAATGTCCTCCTCCAGTTCCTATGGAGATCTTGACTTTGAGGTCTTCGAGTGACAAGATCCTCGAAGCCTCGACTTCATCAACCTCTTGAGGTTCTCCGGCAACAAGAAGTTTTAGTTCAGGAGATCCATCGGTGGGGATAAACGACACGCTTGTTTTAAAAGGGTCGACCGTGATCCCACTGTAGCCGACTGCACAAAGAATTCGTCCCCAATTGGCGTCTTTTCCGTAGAAGGCGCATTTTACTAACTCACTCTGAGCCACGGTGCTAGCAACTGTCTTTGCATCGTGGTACGATAATGCGTCGTCCACTTCTATTTCGACAAACTTGGTGGCACCTTCGCCATCTCTAACAATCAGATGGGATAAGCTGATAGCAAAATCAGTGATGATATCTTTGATCACGGAAAAACCGCTGCTTTGCTCGGTAATCACAGGGCCTCCGGCAGCGCCATTAGCAAGAGCTAAAAGGGTGTCATTTGTAGACGTGTCACCATCAACAGAGATACAGTTAAATGATCTATCGACTGCATGGGAAAGGATATTTCGAAGCCCTTTGGCCTCGATGTTCGCATCTGTAACAAAAAAACTGAGTAGAGTGCCCATGTTAGGGTGAATCATTCCCGCTCCCTTTGCCATTCCTGCAATCGAGTATTCCTGTCCATCGATGGAGAACTTTTGCGAGACAAGCTTGGGGAACGTATCAGTAGTACAGAGCGCTTCTGCAGTTTCAATCCATGCCTGGTGATCGCTTCCTAACGTTGGATATGCATCCTTGACACCCTGGACTATCTTAGAGATCGGCAATGGGTTCCCGATCACGCCTGTAGACATGACCAGACTGTGGTCTCCTGATCCGGTTCCGACTAGATTATCCAACGTCCGAACCATCTCATTAGCATCTTTTAATCCGCCCAATCCTGTCACTGCATTGGCATTCCCACTGTTAGCCACAATTCCCCGGATCCCTTCGCCGTGGGATTCTTTCAGAATTCGACTCGAAACCTGGACTGGAGCGGCTTTGAAGATATTTTTGGTAAACACGCCGGCTCCATTACATGGCTTTTCGCTAACTAATAGCACAAGGTCACGTTTTCCGTTCTTTTTCACCCCACAATGGGTCCCGGCAACCTTGAAACCTTTGGGATAGAATCCAGATTTGGGAATAAATCGAGCTTTGGAAGTTACATTTCCAACAGCTGTACTTAGATGTCTAGCTGTCATCTCAAGTGGCCGTCGAGACTTGTCTAGTCGAATTTGCGAGTTGCTGCTTCACCCGGTCACCGACCAAGACAGTATACCTGCGATGACTCATGTTCCTTCTTAACTGATACCATTCTTTTCCTCGGCAAGTTTCCATGCTATCATCAAGAAGATTCTTTTATTATGTATTTGATAAGTCACTTCGCGATACCTAGTCTGGAGAGGGCTCTTTAACTAAGGGCAGGGCGACTTCTTGGATCTCCTTCAGCGATGCCACAGCCAGTTGACGAGCTATAACTAATCAAAATATGTCAACTATAGTTTTATACAAGTCTTGTGTCGGTTACTAGCGTTTACGGAATTATAGAAGCGTATATGTCGTCTCTTATGGTCTACAACTTTTACTTATCTTTTCTCAAAGACCAACAAACTGATATTTGTATTTGTTTATCCTTACCAACAATATATCAATTGCTAGCTATTTATAGCTTGAAATCTCCAAAGGAGCCTCTGAACCGAGCTTCCGCGCAATCCCAGTTCAGGACAGAAAAGACATTCTTGATATATTCAGCCTTATTGTTGTAATACTGGATGTAATAAGCGTGTTCCCACATGTCGATTCCCAGCAAAGGAACTGTGGGACCAATAATGGGGTCTTGGTTCTGGGTGACTTCGATACCAACCCCTCCGTCAGGGTATTTGACCAGCCAACCCCATCCAGAGCCCTGGAGTGCAAGAAGTTTCGTGGTGTATTCTTCCTTGAAAGCTTCAAATGTGCCGAACTTAGCCCTTATAGCCGCAGCAATACCCGAGTGTCTTTCGGAGTCGAATTGAGCTCCTGGGCTTGACGTTGGGGTCAGATTAAGCCAAAACAGCGAATGGTTGATATGTCCACCACCATTGAACTTGATAGCTGATTGCAGCTGGATTTCTTTGGCGATGTCCCCTTTGCTGGCGGCTTCGCGCAGTTGATTGAAGGCCGTATTGAGGTTATTCACATAAGTTTGGTGATGTTTAGTATGATGAATCTCCATGATTTGTTTGGAGATGGCAGGCTCCAATGCCTTCTTGTTAGCTTAATTTCTTACTGCAACATACATCATATCCATAGGGGAGGCTTGGGAGCGTATAGATCTTGGCGGGAGACGACATGTTTAGATCTAGGTCGTCTCTCTCAATGGCTTTTATATCTCATACTTATCGTTACCCTACCAGCGATTGACGTGATAATCAATTCTGGAGAGTCTTGTCAGCCCGGTCATACAGATGAAACTCTGCTATATATTGGATCTACAAGCTACTCTGAGCTTTTTCTCTTTACCATATGTTCTGGTCTAGGTTTTAATGATTCAGTACTCTTATATATCGTTTAAACCTCGTCTTGTCTTCCTCTTGGTACCTTGGTAGGTGATAACCCTATGGGTACTCTTTGGGCCAGCAAAGTCACTAAATGCTGCCTTTCTATTGAGAAAATCCACTCATTTCCTGTTCTGAACGAGTAATTTCAAGAATAACTGGATGCGCAAAAATATTAAATTTGCTCATTTGCTCAAGATATGAGCAATTTATTCCTATCTGGACAGCTTGCCTTCTTGTCTGAGCTCGATGCCTCCGAGCTTATATAATCAGAACATGGCATGTATATAATAACTGATGGAGAGCAATGGTATATATCACATGCCTGATTGTGGTTGCGAATGTGATAAACTAGCCCGTCCTGCGGAGGGAAATGCTGTGGCTCGGATATATCCGATTGTGGAGCATCTCGTCACATACAATGATGCCAGTCTGCGTCCCTATATTCGATCCATGAAATCTCCTTTTACTGCTATGTTCAAATTGTCGGGAGAAGGCCCCAACAAAGGCACTCGGGTTACATATGATATAAGCGATCGTTGTCCTACTGACGATCTGTATCTACAAATCCATTCAACCGGAGACCTGACGGCAATTGATATCAATGACATCATTTATAAATGCCGTCTGCCTGGAAAGCAAAAGGGTTCGTGGGTGGTGGACGATGCGCTGGGATTGGACACAGGTGCTACGGGGATAATTGGCAGAGCAGCGCTGGTTGTGTCAGACAAAGAGATCTACGGAGGCGGGGTGATTGGATGGAATTAGTATAAGATTCAAGTTCTATTGTTAGGGACTTTACACATCGAATTACAAGATTAATGACATGTCATGACCAAACCCTTGGTGTAAATTACTCTCTTTTCCTTGGAGATCTCGCACCGGCCTCAAAGCCTATTTCACTTCTATGTTTCGTAAACCCATTCAGGAGTTCATCTGCCACTCTGGACCAGGCCTACCTTTCTGGTTTATTTATTCTTCTCTTTGGCAATCCGTTCCTCAACGTCCATCGTTGCCAGGTCCAGGGCCGCCCTATAAAGTTGCACGCCATTGATTATTTGCTTGCCGAACCAGCCCGGGAAGGTTAGAACGCCGAGAATAGTCACATAGCTGAGAGGAATGCCTTTAAAGTAGCCTAGATAAGGAGGGGTTTTTAACGGAAATGAAGCTAGATAGAGGACCACGAAGAATAACTCGTTGGCAAGGCAAAAGAGAAAGAGAACAGTTGTGTTGGTATAGTATAAGTTGAGCAATCGACTTCGGGTTTGAGACACCTTCTTATGGGAGCTCGCTCCTTGTTGCATCATTGCGACCATGTGCATGTAGTGCGACGCCAGGTCCAGTGATAATAGGAACTGGAACAAGATGATCCATGAAGGCCAGGCGACCGACAGGAAGCAAATCAAACATGAAGTAGTACAACGATCAGTCACCATATCCAAGATGGCGCCAAATCTTGTCGATTGGTTGAATCGACGGGCTGCAGCCCCATCTAATGCGTCTAATAGACAGGAAATACAGTAAAGGATCGTACCTAAGGTCAGAGAATGTCCACCACAGCTTTGATTTCCCGAGAGAAGGCCAACGGCTCTCATTTTTGTACAATAACCACCCCTTTTCAAAGGAAACAAACTCATGTATGGACTTACAGTACTTGGGATGCCATGGCATGTACGCCAGACTAGCGGCTGCCAGAATGACCCTCGAATACCCAATCAAGTTCGGAATAAACAAGAAAATGTCACCTGGAGTAATCGTCTTTTCGCTTTTATTTGGGGAGGCTGTCGACTTCTTTGCCAGTCGGCTCGAAGTTCGCCGTGTTTCGGGCATCGCGGTGGTTGAGGTATCCACCGTTCCGGGCTGGATACAACAATAACCGTCACCATCTTCGCATCCTTCCCACGGCGACACGTGTAAGCGATGGCGGAAAACTAGGCAATATGTTCTTGTGTTGTTAAGTTGGACGTGTTTTTCTACATTTTTTTGTTTCCAAGCAATCGAGAATATCAAGATATTGTAGTCCCACCATTGATTCAGGACGTGAATTTTCCTCTTGTGTTGGGCACTCTAGAGTACGCTTGATCTTTCTCTCTGTTCAATTTATCGGCTTGACCACTTCGAGATTGAGCTTTCGTTTCACAGTGGACCTTCTCGCTTGCTCTCCTTGTGAACAGATTGTCCTTCTAGATAGCTCTTTTTGTGCACATAATGCCGCTCCACTTCTCATACGCACGGGCGCATGTCGAGAATTTTCTTGTTTTTGATTCAGTGAATCCTATTAAGTAAATTTACCACTCATCGTGCTATGTCAAACCCAGTCGAATCGCTTGTTTGTTTCTCTAGGTCTATCTTGTTTATAATGATCGAGGCTTGGGATTTGGCCTCACGTGTGATCTTAACGAGTGATTGCTCTGTGCTTGGGGATATTTTTATAATTTCTTACGGCGGCTGACGAAGCAGGTCCACTTGCGCGCACATTCTCTAAAATACATATCGAGACTCATCGAATCACAATCAGTTCAACAATGAGCCTAGTCTAAAACATCACATTGCATCAATCCCGGATTTTACTATATCCTTTGGCAAGAATCTTGTCAACCCCTATTCGCTGGTGTTCCAGCGCTCCCAACAAATCCCGCATAACAATATATGGTTCTTCTTTTGCCTCCCGTATCTTGACACCTCCATCGCCAGAAGTAGCTGCCATGGCGTTTCTCAAAGCAGGGCCAAGCGCCGCTCCACCAGGAGTCATTGCCCCCTGGTCAGACGACATCCAGCTATATTTCTTTTTGCCGGAAGCAGTCATCATCGCAGCGGTCGCGTTAGCAGCTCTATGTTGACTTTCTTCAGAGGCAGGACCAGTGCCAGGAGCCACCCGCCCCTGATCGCCCTCTCCGTTTTCTGCCTCGTAGGCCATCAGCAAAGCTGTTCGCTGGATAAGACGCTTTTCCTCGGTTTCTTTATCCTTTAAAGCCAACTGTCGAAGAGCTCGGGAAAGATCGCTTTGATAAAAATTGCGCACGTTGTTCTGTCGGTACTTGGCAGCAATAATAGCATCCGTAAGAATCTCGCTCAGCCATTCCTCGCAAGCACTCGAAAGGTAACTAAGAAGTTCGTAATCCTGACTTGCTCCCACTCGCTGGACTCCATTCTCAGCGGCAACCTTGTTGATTTTCGAAGCCAGCTGAGCCATATCCAAGAACGGCGTCTGAACCGCTCCAAACCCTTCTGGCATACCGCTAGAGGGGAATCCCAGAGTCTGGGACAACAAAGCCTCTTCTTCTCGTTGATCTACACCCGCAGCAATGAGGGCATCTGATAGATGTTGAGGATCCAGAGCCACTTTCGACTGATTAACCGGGGTACCTAGTGGGTCAGACGAAGGGTCCCTTTCTGGCAATTTGGGAGTCCCAGGAATAGAAGGAGGACCCATCGAACGATTCAAAGGATTCAAAGAGATGTAAGGACTTGGGCGAGAATTCGACTGAGAGGTAGGAGGGTAATTGCTTCGAGAAAACGAGCCATTGGATGTTATAGGAGGGCGAGATTGTAGATGAGAAGGAGGCGGGGTAGCTGTCTGGCGATCGAGACTCTGAGCGCGAGATGAACCAGGGGTAGAAACAGGAGATTCATCAAGACGCTGACGTTTGGGATCAGATGCAATCCCAAGGTCTAAAGACCTTTTGGAATCCTCCGGCATCATCAAATAGGAGCGTTACTTAAACACGTCCTTCCAGATCTTCTTTTTTATTCTATTTTATGACTGGATGAAGTCCCTTGCCGCTCTTGTGTCTGCTGCTGTCGAGTGAATAACCCTGGTGATGATGTTTTCAGCCTCGATGGTTGGCAAGTGCAACCAGATCCCTACCTATTTAGGCCCATGCTGTGAATGGGTGCTAATTTAGTGAGGCCTCTTAGAAAGGAACCACAAAAATTCAGGAAAATCATGAAGCGGGCTGTCGACCAAGCTCAAGATAATGGAACAAAAAAACTCAAGAGTGACGATTTCCCTCGAGGTACTGTTCAGGAAGAGCACGTCGGAATCACCAAGTTTCTCAATAAAAGTTTGACTGGATTCAATGGATTGATCAAAGAGCGGTATGAAAGAGTCGAGACCCGAATTAACAGTAGCTTTACCGATTTCCTTGTCAATGAGATCGATCCTGAAGGTAAAACGCTCTATCTCAGAGACATCGGACTTGATCTCAGCTCAAATAAGCGCCCAGAGGACTCACAAAATAAAGACACCAAACAGCAAGCAAATGAAGATGAAGAAAAGAGTGGTATTTCGACTCAAGACCCTGAATCGAAGGACGGTGATCGAAGCACGGACCCAAATAGCGAAGAAATATCGACGACTTCACATCAGGACGATCCTAAATTAGACCCTGATCTCGAGAAGCAACTTGTAGATATCTTGGATGAAGCGACAGTGGGGGATCTGCTCAAACTGCTAAAGGAAGGCGGACGGTACGAGACCAAGCAAACCTTTTCAGACAAACAGGAACGAACCAAACTTCATGTTCTTATCAGAAATGCCTTCAACTCGGCTTTGGAGACCAAAACTACAGATTCAGGCTCGTTTGTCATCACCAAGGTCGGATCACTTCACTCTAGATCCAAGAAAACCCGTCAAAGGAAACCTAAACAGCAGTCAAATGTTACTCTTAATCTAGGCGAAGCGAAACCGTTCATCCGTTTCAATATCTATAAAGAGAATCAAGAGACTCTGGAAGTGGCTCGGGTGCTTTGTCGATACCTTCGCACCGAAATCAAGCACATTACATTTGCTGGAACAAAAGATCGCCGCGGAGTTACTGTTCAGCGCGCCTCCATTCGTTCGTTGAACCCATCAAGGCTAGCTCATCTCAACAATGCTCTTCGTGGCATCAAAATTGGTGATTTTGAGTACTCTGATCACAAAGTTTGTCTAGGAGATCTTTCTGGTAACCAGTTCTGGCTTACGATCCGTGACATTCACTCTGACGAAGGAATGGACGCTATAAATGCTTCCTTGTCCGCCTTGAGAGATCATGGCTTCATTAACTACTTTGGTATGCAGCGATTTGGAACCTGTTCCGTCTCTACTCACTCGATTGGTGCAGCCATTCTTCGAAAGGACTACAAGGATGCCGTTAATCTGATCCTAATGCCCCAAGAAGTGACAATTCCAGGAAGTCAGAAGGCTAGGACCATTTGGGCTGAAACTCAAGATGCCAAGGCTGCACTTAGACAAATTCCCGAAAAATGCCTATCAGAGAAGGCCGTTCTTTCAGTGTTATCAAAGCCAGGGTTTGAAAGTGCTTGGCTAGACGCCACCATGAAAATCCCACGGAATCTCCGACTTATGTTTGGTCATTCATATCAGAGTTATGTGTGGAATCGAATCGCCAGCCACCGTATCGAGAAATATGGGCTCGAAGTGACCCTTGGAGATATGGTTGTAGACGAATCCGAACCAAATCAGTCAGAGCCCGAGAAAGCGGGCCCAGAAGAGTATGAAGATACCAAAGCCGAAGATGAGTTCATTAGGGCTCGACCTATTACCGAGAAGGAGATTGCTGAGAAAAAATTCACAATCTATGATGTAGTTCTCCCCACTCCCGGCTTTGACATGATCTACCCTGAGAATCTCAAGGAAGAATACGAAAAAGTCATGGAAGAAGACGGTCTTACTCCTTACGATATGCGTCACGCCATCCGTGAATTTAGTTTATCGGGCATGTATCGCTTGCTTCTTGCCCGTCCTTCTGAAACTGAATGGAAATTTGTCTCCTACCGTGATCCTCACCAGCAACTCGTTCGCACCGATTGGCAGCTCCTTCAAATGAACGAGTCTCCTGATGAGACGAATCCAAAACGGTTCATAGACCCATCTGAATTCGAGACTTCCGACCTTCCTGAGAAACTGGCACTTGTCCTCCGCATCAAGCTTGGAGCTTCCCAGTATGCGACCATGGCTCTCCGAGAAGCCATGAGAATTGATACTGTGCGCCCAGTGGATCTTTTCGTCAAGGATAAGGGAGAAAGGGCGTGAGCCTATGCAAAAAGTCAAGCCACTGCGGCAGCCTGTACTATAGATCTGTTTAGAGCCCGAAAAATGTATTATAGATGCAGCATGTTTAAAAAGTCTGAGAGCTACGATTTGTCACCCATCATGCACGTATTATATTCACAATCCAAACTCCGAAACCCCATACCACAAGTTATCTCATAATACCAAAGAAGCATTCCCTCCCTACCAGCCCCTAACACATGTACCAGTATCATAAAGTGAAGTCACATTGGAAGGCGAAAAAAAGGATGCGCCAGCGCCTCCCGTGCCGTAATTCGCTCGGCAGGATCATAGACAAATATCCTTCGCAGCAAGTCTAGAAAAGCCACATTGAATGGCGAAATCGGCGGTACGATGCGGTCAATATTCTTCATCCCATCAACAAATCGCATCGATGATTTCGTGGTGTCTTTAGATGGGAAATCAACTTTGCCTCCTCTAGTGAAAAATTTCTGACCCGTCTTATTAGAAGCCCGGATAAGATGCTTGTCGAATCGTCGGCCAGTGACCACTTCCATCATGGCCAGATGCTCGAGGTTGTCATGAGTTTGAAATAGAGCGACACCCGTAAAGAATTCGACAAGGATGCATCCAAGGGACCACACGTCACAAGGAAAAGACCAACCTGTGCCAAGAATGATCTCCGGAGCTCGATAATGCCGGGTGGAAACAACGCTGCTATGATATTCATCTTGAAATGTAGCAGACCCAAAGTCAATCAGACGGACCTGGGTATTTTCCAGAACCGATCGACTCTTCACAGCGGGGTTAGCGGGCGACTCATACGGTTCTCGGTGGAAGGACGAATCCACCAGGAGGATATTCTCAGGCTTGAGATCAGTATGAATTAGGTTGATGTCATGCAGGAAAGCCACAGATGAGAATAGTTGCTGAGCGAATTGGACGATATGGACCTCTGGAAAGGGTAAGAATCCATTGCCTTTGAGGAAGTCAAACACACTCATGTCTAGCAACTCAGTCACCACACATATATGATTCTTATAATCGAAGCAGTCGGTCAAGTGGATGCACTGATTAGAATTAGTTGCGTCGTGCATTGATAAAGTCGCCAACACTCGAAGTTCGATTCGACTAGCATCTCGATACTTTTGGACGCTTCTAATGATTTTAATAGCACACTGTCGCCCTGTTTCTCGATCGTAAGCAGCAACGACTTTTCCAAACGTTCCCTGGCCTAGAAGACGAATAATTTGATATCGATTACCCAAGATGGCCTGAGGAACAACCATGTAATGCCCATCATTATCATCGACGGGAAGAGTGTTTTGTCGGGGCGAAGAGTCGTAGACAACTCTGGCATGAACCGCCTTAGCTTTGGCCACACTAATGGGAACGTGACGGCCCAAAACGTTAACCGTATTAGTCTTTTTCCGTCTGGAAGACTGAGGAGCGGGACTTCGTTTCCTCTTTGCCGGAAGGGGAGCAATAGGAGGGGCGGCACGAGGAGTAGGCTGGGCCTGCTGAGCGTTCCGTTTCTCGAGTTCGACTACATAAGCCGGTTCGTCATCAGAATCGATAACAATGACATCCTTGGGGTAGCCATTTTTATAGAATTCTGCCCAATTAGGACCAGAAGGGCGGGAGCGCTTGCGTAGAGGTTCCCTTGGAGCAGAAGAGGCCGGAGAAGAGACCGAGTAAGAGAGACTTGATAGAGGAAGAGGGAGAAAAGGAGCCATAGGAGACTCAGTCGGCGAGGCTAAAGATAAATATCGTGATTCAACTTGCATTGCTTCACGGAACCAAGCGGTTTAAGCGGGATTGGCCGAAGAGTCCAGAAACAAGCACTTGTGGCCAATAAAAGAGTCCAACAAGCACGGGAATGGAAAAATGCGCTCGTTAATCAAGTCTAGGGAGGCAAAAGGCCGGCCCAAAGACAGAGATAGGAGCCGGAAGGCTATAAATAAGATCAGCAGATAAGGATGAGGTAAGGGCCAGAAAGTGGCGGCAAGAAAAGCACTCAAGCAGATCGACTGTGGTTTCTAGAGGATAAATTAAAAAGAAGCAATTGTGAAATATTAAGGTGGCAATGTCTTGCGGGGTGCTACGTGAGGGCTTGCGTTTGTGCGTCCTAAGACCGCCACAGCCTGCATACGAGGCGTGTGCTCAGCTGACAAGAATTTTTGGCTCGGTTGTTTGTTGTGTTGGACTCTCTTTTCCTCGTGCCTCGTTGGCCTTGTATCGTCATTAATTGTTTGGTTTATGTCTTCACCTCTAGGGGTCACATGCCGATCCTGTCTAGGCAGACGATCGCTAGACAAGTTCTCTCCATCTTATGCTGGCTCTAGATCCCAATCTATGACCTACACGGGTGCTTGATTGGTGGGGGTGTGTGGTGCTGCTTCAGAGAAATTAGTCGGGGTTACCATATCTTAGCCTCGGGAGATGACATTTTGCGTCGAGCCTATCTCTTACCAGCTTAGCTCAGCGCACCGCATCGGGATCGGCCTACCCGGTGAAGTGATTCGCTCCTAATCACATAGCTTAGACAGGCTCTTTTTTCAAGACAAATCAATCTACTGTATGAAATTTTTTTCAGTCTGGCCCTGCATTCCCTTGGTTTCTGCACTGGCTTCTCACGTGCTTATTAAACAGACCGCACCCCCCCGACACTCCCACTCCCAATTGGTACACGTTGCTTTGTTAATTTAAAGCAATTCAGCCAATCAACATTCATGACGTATGCCTTGCAAGAGGAATTTGTTTCCTGGTCAGCCGCGCACCAATAAAGATCGCTTTATCTTCCTTTCTAATGCTCAGCTTGTCCCTACCAAGTGGGCTCGCTGACCTTGCCCTCTTATCGGCTGTTTGAGCGATTAGACTTGTTTGGTTTAATTCACCTTCATCTTTTCTTCATTTTTTTCATTTTAATAGCTCTCTGCTGGGCTTTTTTTGTGTGCCGATGCTATTTCTTACTTGCCATAAGTCCTCGTCCGTCCTCTTGCTCTTCGCCTTTCGGATTGGAGGAATCCCCCGTTTGTAATCTTATCATTACCTCGCGCCAAGGCCGACTTTCTAGTGCTTTCTTTCTTGTTTTATTTGTCACTTTAGTATTGTGCGCGAATTCTTCGTGATCACCCCTACCGCGATCGATTTTGATAAGCATCTTTGATTGTCCGTCTCACCGCTCACTCCTCTCTGTTAATTACTGTCAAAACTCTCCAACGGTGGTAGGATAATCTAGACCGAAAGAAGTCACTCTAGTGCTTCCCAATATCCGATCTTCGCCTGCCTTTACCATTAAATACCCACTTTCTTAATTACAATCATCTCTGCTCCCACATTTATTACGATTACGGCACCGCCAACCCAACTTTGTTTCCCCTCTCCTCGCTTAGTCTTGTCTTAGCCTAAACATCCACCAATACTAGACATTAATCCGCTGACAAGCTTCACATCTACTATTAAACTCATACGCTCCTGTCATATTCACATCTCGCCCTGCCTTTTTTCTCCAGCAGTTCATGGTCAAAGTATCGGGAAATAAAGGCCGGGTAAGTTTCCCCGTAAGCGTTCCCGGCACGGAATCGCATACCCTCGTCACCAGCAACCTTTTCTCTGGCCTACCGTTGTGTTTACTCTTGTTTGACCTCCTAGACTTGGCTGTGGCTCCTGTCATGTTTCAAGCTTTACTACTCATTCCTCATATCGGTACTTGCACTACTTGAGATGTAAGGCCTCTTCTCTCGTGCCTGAGAAAAGATATGATCTCCCTCCGCGCAATTGCGCCGTTCACTGTCCTGAGGAGAAACCCGAAGGTTTTAGTGGACTCCGTTTTTGGTTGATAGTTATGATTCTTAATACAAGAGGAAATTCAGCGGAGCTTGTTTTTTTCCCCTCCATCGTGAGCTCTTGCTCATATACAAATGTGAGCATTCTTGCTGTTAAATTATTACTAATCGTCAGCTATTGTTTTTTGGACTTTATGGACCGAATTTGTTCCGAATCCTTTGCTTTCCTGTGACTTTTCGGTTTATGATCGGCAGACCTTCTCCAAGCCTAGTGATGACTAAAGCCTATGGTTTTGAAGGTCGTCAGTATAAGTCCTTAGCCCATGTATCCCCTTCCTTTGGCCCTGTGTTTATTGTTTATTTCATGTGAATCAAAAAGGCCGTGATCTTTTCTTTTCTGTCTTCTGCAGGCGGCTATTGTATACGTCAGGCATTACTTTCAGCCTATTTGCATACCCGCCTGGTTATAGAACCGGATCGAGTGGAATTATTTCCTGTTCACCGCCGAATACCTTCTTGTAACTTGCATTGTCTATGTGCTGCTATGCTGTGCGGATCTGTGGGTCAGGATTATTCTCGATGCACAAAAAGTCGGGAAACTCCCAAAATTATTGTCGTGAGGATCCGCCTGAGAGTGTGGAATCGAATTACAGATCTCGCTCCCTTTTTCGATTTAGTGCCATGAATGTTTGCGGGAGCGCTGTGAAGCTTTCAACATATTATGGCCTTCGCATTGCACAAAGCGCTGATGGCCGCGATCATACGAGTAGACAATAGCTGGCTCATGGAAAGAGTCTTTCATCCTTACTTTCTGGCTTGAAGTAAGACTGTACACTAGGATCCTTATAGAGTGTAGCGTAGGGCTGTTGCCACCCAGCATAGGTGTCATACTAAAGCGCGGAATTAGCTATCTTGCAACCACACGCCTTGGGAAAATTGAAAAATTCTCCTACGCACAAAAACGCTTTTGGCAACAACAACTCTTGAAGCTTTCTTGGACTACTTAACTGCAGTCTCATATTAAGGTACGTCTGCTCATATAAGCGGCCTTGATTATTTGGGTTTGCTTCTATTTTTAGTTTTTTTGCCACCGTGTGCTGACCAATAAGAGCGCTTTATTTTCCACCTGTTACTTGTGCAGGTAGCCATGACAACGGTTGATAAGATGTCTGATGCTCTACGAGAGCGCCGAAGTGTAGCGGCTGGACAACCAGTGATCTTGCCTAGTGTCAAGCGAAGACAATATGTGTCTTCACTGAGACAACCTACTCCTCCCTCTTCAAGTGATGAAGGAAGGCCCCGTAAAGTTAGACGAGTTCATCGTCGAAAGTCTGAAGTCCCGTCGTGTGACTTGAATTGTCGGCAGCGATGTCTGAGCTATCTTGAGGCCGCTATTGATGATGCTTGGGCTCTCTATTATGATGGTACTACCAATGCTGAGAACGAGCTGTATAATGAGGCCTCACTGTCTGGAGAAGAGAATGCTTCTGACAGCGAATCCAAGCCTCGAGTCTCGGAGCTTCCCTCGAACCAGCGGCTGCTCCAGCTAAAAGAGCGTCTCGCACGAGCCAAGGAGGACTTGGAGCTTACTCTGGGTGAAGATGGTAGCACACGGAGAATGTCTTCCTTGTTCTGGGCGCGCTGGGATCAAATCAAGTATCGAGCGGTCGAGCTCTGTGAGGAAGAAGACGAAGTAGAAGACGTGATTTCGAGATTGGAAGATGGGCGATGGGAAGGAGAGTGTGATTAAATCTGGGTTTTTTAAATTGGGAAATTGGTTAAATGGGAATACAAAAACGAAAGGAGAGAATGATACCTTACGAAGTTATGAAATCTGCGCCGCAATCTATGTATTATTATTTGAAAAAAATAGCCTAAAGCGTCTGCTATCCCCGTAATACTTCAAATCCATTATTCATTCGTCGCGACCCTCCTCAAGCTCGTCTGCGTTGAAACTCGGCTCCAAATCACGAAGCGTGCTCTTGATTTTATCCCAATGGTGCCAGAACCGACCGGCATAGAGAGCCCAGTAAGAATCCTGCAATGGAAGCATTAAATTATAAGCAGAAGAGATCGTTGTGTAATAATTGTGGAGACTACTATCGTCACTGCTGGGATTTGACGCTCCTCGTTTATCAAGCTCTTCGACGATCCGCGACAATTCCCCAAAGCATCTCTTTCGCGCACTCAAATCGCTGCTGGTTGACAAACCGAAAAAACCCAGGGTCGATTTGAGAATGGCCATCTTGAATGAAGTGTAGAAAAGAGGCGCAGTTGCCTGCAAGGTGGCTGGGCGCTCGAGTTGCTCTGCGCTGTAGCGACTGCTATCAACGGTAGTAGAAAAGAGCAAAACATAAGATAATCTTCACGAGGCCATACGGACTACACTATCACGATGCTTTAGACTTGTCAGATACTTGCACAAGGTTTTATATGGAGACTAGGCGGTCCCATAAGGGGTAGGTAGCTAGAAGGACCAGCATAGCAACGAGACTATGGAGTGCGAATGAATGCGTGCGCGTGACTGGATAGCACGACGTGGGATGGCACGCACAAATCAAACATCATGAATACGCATTAACTTTGAACAAATGGCAGATACAAAAAATTAGAGGTACTTCCTCTGTAGATTCAGTCGCCCGTTGAATGGCGGTGAAAACATGGTAAAAGTAAGATCATTATAGAGAAACATCAAAGCTATATTTTGATTCCAATGCAAGTCATATCTCATCTCGTGCATATTCTATTTCTAATAGTCGTCGCAAGCGTCAAGGGTCTTCTTCGAAGAGAAGAGGTTTCAAGGCGCAGGACGGATGCGCTTCACTGTCTTCTCATGTCAAGGGCGCTCTTCAGTCGATACTCGCGCTGTTCACCCGTCATATCCCTCCATTGCCAAAGTCCCCAGCCACATAGTCGGATTACTAGACACGTAGCATTATCATCACCTCCCACGGCTTCAACGAATTTGACCACTTCCTCAGCGGCTCGTTGAGGAGTCCCTGCATGGTGGCCCAAGTTTTCGACAGTGGAGATCACAAGGTCGATTATTTCTTGATCAGATGCATAGTTGGTGACGCCATCGCTGCAAAGAATGAGGAATGGCTCCATGCCACCCAGGTTTGCCAGCGACGATTCCCGAGGTACATGAGCGCCTATGGTCAGATTGACAATATCTGGCTCCGCCGAAACACCCATTCTTTTCATCGAGAAGTCTCCAAAGGCTCTTGTATTGGCAAAAATGCCAAAGCGTTCTTCTCCAAATGAATCTACCATAAACGAGGCCGCATAACGTCGTAATCGGGAGCTTTCCTCTGGAGTGCTGGTATGGTGCACTACACTCAATGGATGGGCAATTCCATTCCGATCGGAAATGATACACCTGCTATCTCCAACTTGGGCAACGCTGAGATGAGCCTGTCCCCCCATCCAATACGGCGTTGACGAGTCGATGGAATAGATAAAAGCCGTCGTAGCAGTACTTCCCGAACGCTGTTGAGTCTGACAAAAGTCAAGATCGGTCTTGAGAAAACTCAGAGGCAGGCGAACGGAAAAATCGTTATCCCGCTCGGCATTCTTGACCATCTGATTCAATTCGCGGCCCCACCGTCTCCAGTAGCCTCCAAACTTCTCTTTATAGGCCCCTTTGATAGTTTCACCGCAATTCAGATCGCAGTCTTCAATTTCCCGGCCAAGGTTATCCGCCAGATACTGCGAACAAGCAGATCCACCATGTCCATCAAACACTCCATATGCAAAGACAGGCCTCAAACTTTCTTCAGCAGGACGAGCGGTAAAGGAGCTTCTCGAAGGCAATTCCAAGACCTGAGCCTGATATCGATCCTCGTTCGTTTGCCGAGTTACTCTAGAGGTGTAATGTCCTATATATCCAGGCGCAGCCAATAACGGAACTCGGAAGCGCGCAGGCGGTTTAGATTCTTTCCGGATAACACCAGAATAATATGAAGAGACCGACCGAGTACATTTTGGGGTGTGATACTTTAAGGACATCCAAAGCTCGTTAGACGTTGATCGGCCTCGACCAAGACCAAGACACGTTGGGAGCAATCGATCTTCGGAGGGGAGATATGATAGAGTAAACGGCTAGACAGTAACGACAATCGCGGCCTATCTACGACACATTCCTGCACGCTCCCAGCAGACTTGACTGATTTGAGGAGCATGGTAGAAAGGGTGAACTAAAAAAGGCAGCTAAGGTAGACATTGGCACTAGGTTGTGGACAGGCGCATCTCATATTCCTTCTCGTTATTTTCAGTCTCTCGCTTGGTGAGATAGAATGTATAAAGATAAACTGTAGATTACCAACAGTTTCTGTAACTTGGGTGAATGGATTAGTTACATGGAGGCTGCAAGAGGCACAATGACGTAGATGACGAGATTAGAGCAGAGCCAAAGAGATCAAGAGAGTAGTTCATGGATCAATGGATATATACACGCTAATCTGAACCCATTGCTCGGTAACTTTAGTAATTAGCGCAAAATATGAGCAGAACGACGCCCACCGACAGGCCCACCACCTCTATCAGTAGCGGGAGCGAACAGTGTCACGGTCCCAACTCTCTCGACAACCAGTGCGCCGATCGCAATGTTGGAGAATTTAGTGGCGACGGTTTTAAACCGCGTCCTGGTTAGTATAATTGGGTGATAAATGACGATTCTAACAGCTAGGGCGCCTATGTAAGTGGAAACAAGACGGCGATTTAACTTGAAGGTCGAGAACTTTGACCCCAAACAGCTGAATATCGGCATATGGAACGGAGATGTCAAGCTGAGGAATTTGTCTTTGAGAAAAGAGGTGAGAAATGGCACGAGATGAGTGCTGACTCGATCAGGCTTTAGACAAACTGAAGTTGCCCATCGATGTTGTGGAAGGCTATCTAGGGCAATTGACTTTGCAAATTCCATGGAAGAATTTGAAATCGCGGCCAGTAAAGATTATGATTGAAGACGTTTATATTCTGGCGAATCCTCGAGCCGAACAGGATTACGATGAGAAGGAGCAGCATGAACGAGAACAACGACTAAAACAAGAGAAACTGGCCAACGACGAATTGCTATTAACGGCCAAGAATATGCCTAGTGATTCGGAAGAAGCCAAGAAAAACGAGTCTTTTGTTGAGAGTTTAACTACAAAGATCATCGACAACCTTCAGATATCCATTAGTAAGATTCACATCCGATATGAGGACTCTATATCTTCGCCTGGTCATCCGTTTGCTGCAGGACTTACTTTGGCCGAGTTATCTGCTCTATCCACAGACGAGAACTGGCAGCCAGCATTTATTGAAGATGTCAATCAGGCCACGAGGAAGTTGGCGCGATTAAACTCCCTGACATTCTACTGGAACACGGACACTGAATTCATTGAAAGAATGGGAACGGAGGAGTTTCTTCAGAGATTCTCAGAGTTTATCTCCCATGATACTGTCCAGATCAAGAATAACCAATATCTGCTCAAGCCTGTGACGGGAGTGGGTAAGATCATTCTCAATAAAAAGATCTCCGAAACCCAGCCTAAAATTCTGGCTCGATTGTTCTTTGAAGAGATCGGGTTATCTTTGGACGATGATCAATATCGAGATATTCTGATGTTGATTGACTTGTTTCACATGTATAATCGCACTTTCCGATTTAGAAAGTTTAGACCTACCCAGAGTGTCAAGGAAAACCCGAAAGCGTGGATTCAATATGCTGGCCGTGTTGTTTTGAGTGAAATTCATCAGCGCAATCGAGTTTGGTCTTGGGACTATCTCAAAGAGCGTCGAGATGACCGAATTAGTTATTTGAGCCTATACAGACTCAAATGCCTTGACGAGCTGACCCCTGAACAGAGCCAAGAGTTGAAGAAGTTGGAAGAAAAGTTATCGTATGAAGATATAAAACTCTATCGCAGTATAGTGACCGAAAAACTAAAACGAGAAAGAGGTTCTTTACCTGCAAAGAATGAGACCAAGAACCAAGGCTGGCTGGGCTGGATGTGGGGATCCTCTTCGTCCACCACCCACAATGAACCAAGCGCAGAACCGATTGAATCTCCTGAAATCACAGAGGAGGAGAAGAAGGAGATTTATGATGCAATCGAATGGAACGAAGATAACCCACCTCCTGCTCTGGAAGAATATCCTAGAGAGACTATCAAAATGGAGGTAGATATCAGTCTTAACTCGGGTAGTTTCTCCTTGACTCGAGATCCTCATGGCAAGGCCAGAGAAATTGCAAAAATGGCTCATAATTCCTTAAAGGCAACCATTCTTCAGCGAGTCGATTCGAGCTTATTTGGTTTCAGTATTAGTGAATTCTGGATCAACGACGGAACCACCGACGATAGTTTATTTCCTCAGATCGCCAAAGTCCAGCATTCCCGACCTTCATCAACATCACCGTCTAATTCAGAGTCTGCTTCAGTGGAAATGACGACTAGCAGCATCATTGAGCCTTTTTTCCAATTTATGCTTGAGCTGAATCCTTTGGATGGATCCGCTGATTCCATCGTGACGGCCAAACTGAAAAGTATGGAGATTTATTACAATCCGCGATTTATCCAGGACATTTCCGAGTTTTTCACGCCTCCTGTTCAACAGATGGAGTCTTTGGGTCTTCTGATCAAGGCCGCTAGCTCTACAGTGGAAGGAATCACCAATTCAACCCGAGCTGGATTAGAATATGCCCTTGAGGAACACAAGACCATGAATGCAAAATTGGATCTCCAGGCCCCTTTGATTATCATTCCGCTGGACTGCACAGATCCTAATTCTACTTGCGGAATCATTGACTTTGGACACGTCAAGATAACCAGCGAATTGGTTCCTGCTGATGTTCTTCGAGAAATACAGGCCAAACAGAGCACTGTCTATACAGATCAGGATTGGAAACGCCTTGAGAGTGTCATGTATGATAAATTCAGACTGCAACTCGAGGATACCCAATTACTGATTGGCCCTTCATATTCTGAAACTTTTGGTGAATTGATGCGGCAGCAGAACCCCGATTATTATATCCTAAATCGATCCACTTTAACCTTATTGTTGGAGATTTGCATTGTACCCACTTCGAGTGATCTGACCAAGATGAAGCTTTCTGGTAATTTACCTGTTCTAAAGATGGCCCTTTCCGACTGGAAATATAAATCCATGATGCAGCTGATTGATCATGCTTTCCCCAAAAGTGATACTGCACCACCTGCCGCTGAACAAGCTGCTAAAGCTGAAGAGACCAAGGAGACGACCCTTTTCAAATTCAAAGATGAGGAAAATGAGCCTTCAAATGAAGAAAAGGAAGGCTCTCCTGCGCCATCTAGTAAGTCTGTTGCATATCAAAGCCCAAAGAAAAGGCTCTTTGAGTTTTCCTTCACCGTTGATTCTTTGGAATTCTATCTCTATAAATTCGAGCAAGAAGAAACGTTTTCTCAGGACTTGCTGGTATTAATGTTTATCAAGAACGTTCAAATTCTGTACTACAACACGATCGATGGGATGGTATTCGATCTGGTCCTTGGTAGTTTAACGGTGGACGACTATATTGAACGGTTGGATGACGAGCGCTTCCCGAGACTGATCACTTCATCTGATGGTGATAATAAAGATCTTCTTCACGTGAATTATATTCAGACTAAACCGGATTCTCCAAGGTTTATTTCTGACCATGACGGTATAGAAAAGCGAGTTGAGATTGATATGTCGACCTTGACTTTCATCTGGACTCGCAAGAGTGTCTTGACTTTGCTTGACTTTGTGTTGAAAACCTTCACTTCTGAAGGGCCTGCCCCTGCTCCTACTCCAGCCGAGAACCAACTGACTCCATCAGACACTTCTGGTTCCGAGGCTCAGGCCAGTGGTAAAATGCTGGTCCTGATTGACTTCCATTCCGTGGGACTTGTATTGAACGATGATGGCATTGGTCTAGCAACTCTGAACCTGAACCAGGGATCCTTGAATGTGGAAATGGAAGGTGAGCGAATGTCAGTGGAGGCCAAGATAGGAGACTTTGTGCTGAGAGACGATATAAATGACACCATCGATATCAACTCTAGTGTTCGCAAGCTGATCTCCATCGAAGGCGACCAGTTAGTCACGTTTAAGTATCAAACCTTCACTCCCAATGACCCTGATACCTATCCAGGATACGATTCTTTGATCTTTTTAAGATCTGGTTCGCTGAAAGTGATGTTCTTCGACGAGCAGTTCCGGCGGATCTATGGGTTCTTGTCCAAATTCTTGCGGATGAAGGGACTGTATGATCGGGCCAGAGAAATTGCCATGAAAGGGGCTGTAGAAATGGGCCAGAATACTGGCAGGATGATCTTTGATGTTCTGGTGCGGACGCCCATTGTCGTGTTTCCCAAGACGGTGTCCAATGGAAAGTATGATACCATCACAGCCAATTTGGGAGAGATATATGCATCCAATAAATTCAATGAACGAGATGATCGGCTGACTGGTCACAAAGAGGCTATAGTGTGTGGAATCCGCAACACCAAGCTATCATCGGTATTTTATTTCCCTTCAGGTAAATGCCAAGAACTTGACATGATAGAGAATTTTGATTTTTCTGTCAGTGTTGATCGCATGGAGCATATTTCGGGCTCGTCGTTGCCGGAAATGTTCATCCAGGCCTCTCTATCCGAGTTGTCGATGAAGCTCACTGATCTTCAATACAAGATGATTGTTGAGCTGGCTCAATCTATTCCTATGGTTTTCACCATTGAAGAGGAAGATGATCCTGACTCAAAGGAGATGGCGCAACTGGAACAGACGTTATCTAATACAGAGGAGCCGTCGGAGCAGTCCACTGAAAGGAACCAGCCAGAAGGAGTCATTGTAGCTGACTTGACACCTGAATTAGGGGATATCAAACTTAATGGGGAGCTGGTTGAGACATGGACCAAGTTGGAGCTCAAATTTGCAATGCCCAAGGTGTCTCTGGAATTGTTAGCTGATACGATTGATGTCGAGTCAGAAAATATTGGCCGGTGCAGTTTGACAGTATTGAACTTGAACGAGACGGGCTTGAAACTCAAGATGCTTACGGATAATTGCCCTGAACCTCAGACAAATCTCAAGTCTGAATTCTATATCAGGTCGTTTGTGGTCAATGATAGCCGGAAAGACCAGGAAACTCTGTTCAGAGAGATAATTCCAATGATTGATAACGACAGCAATCAATTTTCTGCCAGCTTCTCGTTGACGGGAAATTCTCACAAGGACGCCATGTTTATGTTGAGTGTCGATAGCCCGCAGATTATTTTTGCGATTGATTATCTTATCTGTCTGAAAGACTTTATCATGTTTGGCGTCAGCAACGAAGTTGATCTGGAAGGCAATGAACTGGACGAACGCGATGACTATACTCTGATGATGGAAGAAGACGAATTGCAATACGACAAGACGGGCCAGACCAAACCCGAGCCAACTGAGGAAGTCGCGCAAGAATCGAATCTAAATATCCGCTATCGAATCAATGTCGTTGATTCATCCGTGATCTTAATAGCTGAGCCAAACAACCCGGCATCTCAGGCAGTTGTTCTGCAAATCAAACATTTCTTGATGTCGAAACAGACATCGCTAACCTTGTCTGCGTCAGACATTGGAATGTTTTTATGCAAAATCAATATGAAGGCACCCGAGAACCGGATCCCCATCTTGGATCCATTCAACATCACCGTGTCTTCAGAGACTGCTTATTCGACAAACAACTACTTTGCCAGTGTTCAGGTGGTTGTTCAGCCTTTGATCATGAGGTTGTCGTCTCAGGATATTCTTCTTGCTCTTTATATCATCAACAGGGCGTCTGCGTTGAGTAATCAAACCAAGCCGAAAAAGCAAGAGAGTAAAAAGCCTTACTCGCGATTTGACCATTCAATTTATAATAAGAATCCTTCCAGGAGCACCCATGTATCTCGAAGTCGGTTTGGAGACCAGAGTCGCGATTACGATGGAGTTTCGCACCGGTCGAGGAAAAGGAGCCGTTCTGGTTCGAAGGGCGCGTTTATGCCGATTGTAAAGGCTGAAGATCTTGTCGTTGAATTTGATGGAATGCGGTTAATTCTGATTGGGGATCCGTGTGAACTGCCTATGTTGGACCTTGGAGTTCGCCCGTTCAAGCTTTACTGTAAGAACTGGTCGACATCTATCGAAGCAGATTCGAATTTCGAGCTTTTTGTTAATGTTTTCAACTTCTCCCAATCATCCTGGGAGCCTTTAATGGAGCCTTGGCGACTTGGATTCAGAATGTCTCGAGAAGACAGCTCAAGTCACTTGAACGTGCTGCTGTTTTCCCGTCAAATAATGCAGGTTACTCTATCATCACGGACGATTGCTTTGTTGAACCAGACCATAGATATCATGACACCTGAAGACAATAACTATCTCAAGCCTCGAGGCACTGTGGCACCTTATAGGATATTGAATCAGACTGGATATCCCTTGCAGATTTGGGCTGATAGCGACGATGCGGAACAGGAGAATCTCGCTGCCGCCGAAATAAACAATAACGAGGAGGTTCCTTGGCATTTCCATGACTGGAAGTACTTGAGAGCGGTAGGTGAAGGTACCAAGCTATAGACTAACGTTTAGAATACGGACGCTGAGTCCAACACGACGGTCGGTATTCGACTTAAGGATTCTCCGTTTGATTCTTTGGCGCAAATTTCGGTTTTGCGCGAAGGTGAGGATATCTATCTCTTGACACCCAAAGTCGATGGCCACACTCACAGGCTTTTATGCGAAGTGACCTTGGGCGACGACTTTGTTAAACGGATTGTGTTTCGATCATCACTCAAAGTTGAGAACCAAAGTGATGTTATCGTTGACATGTGTCTAGACGGAGTGGACGACTTGGGCACATTTTCTTTGGTGCCAGGACAGAGTCAGGCTGTTCCCTTGAAGTATCTCTGTGAACACGGCATTAAAATCAAACCTCAAGATGGATTTGGATACCAGTGGAGCCCGCAAGTGCTTTTCTGGAAGGACTTGTTGAATAAACCGAGTATTAGTATCGAATGCCCTGCCCACGGAAGTGATGGTGAGGCGACATCGTTCAATTTCCAGGTGAATGCTGTGTTTGATGCTCAAGAGCGTGCCAACAAGTTATATCCGCATATGGTTATCAAGATCTTTGCTCCGATCGAAATTGTGAACTTATTACCGTGCGACTTCAATTATCATGTGTATAACAAGACAACACAAGAAGACTGGACCAATTTCTTACGACAAGGGGGATCTAGTCCTGTTCATACAGTCAAATTAAGTGACCTCCTGCTGCTGAGTGTTGAATTGGCTGATAAATCTTTTACCAAGTCTGATTTTGCCATCATCAATGTACCGAAAAGCGATGAGTTTACTCGGGAGAAGCGATTCAGTATGACTAATAACGAAGGCATGAGGCTCCACCTTGGGCTGCATTTCTTTGAACTCAATGATTCGGGAGGAGCGTTGAGGGTTTCTGTCTATGCTCCTTATCTTGTTCTCAACAAGACTGGTCTCGATCTGCAAGTCAAGAGTCGATCAAACACTGTGTTTTCGCGGCTTGTTGCTGGAGAGCATGACGACGACACCCAGATTAAAACTGCTGTCCCCAGAATGTTCTCATTCTCCAGTGACCGTGATAATAATCGAGCTGTTATCCGCGTTGCAAATTCTGACTGGAGTAGATCTCAAGATTTTGACTCTTTGGGGTCCAATGGAGAAGTGCTGATGGACGGTGCTGCTCAGCAGTCGCAGTATCATATTGGAATCAGCGTTAATGAAGGTAAAGGCAAATACAAACTGACGCGGGTAGTCGAGTTTACTCCTCGGTTTATTGTGAAGAATAAACTGTCTGAAGGCATTCGTATTCGGGAAGATGGATCGCCTTCTTCGTTTACGCTCGAATCTGGCCAAGTGCAGCCAGTCTACATGTTTAGAAAGGGCTCGACTCCCCAGCTGGACTTTAGCTTTGTTGGAACGGGCTGCAAATGGTCTTCGCCTATTGTTATATCTGATATTGGCAAGATTCACTTGAGACTTTCGCGTCCTGGCAAAAGTCAGGAGCTGCTCCGAATCGAGACTCTATTATCAGGTCCGATGATCTTTATTATCGTCGAGAAGGAGACTAAGGGATGGCCATTTTCGATTCGCAACTATAGTGATACGGAGTTTGTCTTTTATCAAGCGGTGGGTGAAAACATTATTGGAATTTACTAATCTTATAGAATCCAGAATCATTGGAAGAAGGCGAAAACGCCCAAGATGACCATTCCATTCGAGATTCGTCTCCATTCAAGCCTATTCGGTACCGGCTGCCCAAGTCAAGTATGATGCCTTATTCTTGGGATTATCCTGCTGCATCTCATAAAGAGCTGGTCATTGCTGCTGGCGGTAAAGAGAGACACGTTCAGCTTGCTGAAATTGGCAACTTGGTTCCAATGCGGATCCCTGACGGAGAGCGCGAGGCAATCATTGATATCAACGTCGTTGCCGATGGCCCCACGCAGACTCTTGTTCTCTCCAACTATGATCCCTCCCACAGCCTTTATACCTTTGGCAATAATAGTTCGAGCCGACAAGTAAAAGACGAAGACTATTTCAAGATGGATATCCCTACTAAAGAAATCACATTCAAGTTCAGCGTGCACTTTGAAGGTATTGGAATTTCCTTGGTGAACCACAAGAAGGAGTTATGCTATATTACTCTACGGCGGATGGAATTCGACTACTTCCAGTCTGACCTATTGCAGTCTGTCAGCGCGAAGATCAAGTGGATCCAGATTGACAACGAGCTCTTTGGAGGAATCTACCCTATCGTATTCTATCCTACAGTTGTGCCGTCCACGGCCAGAGATATAGAGACCCATCCTACCCTCAGTGGCTCAGTCACCCGTGTCAAAGATGATAGTCACGGAGTATTCTATATCAAGTACGCCACGATTCTGTTGCAGGAAATGACTGTCGAAGTTGACGAAGACTTCCTCTTTGCTCTGCTGGAATTCACCAAGTACCCTCACCACCAAGAAGACCAGGACAAGTTGTGTGACGAGGAGCTCAAGATCCCCGAACCGATCAAGGACGAAACTGGTATGGACGTTTATTTCGAAGTCCTTCACATCCAACCAGCTCAGTTTAACATCTCCTTTGTGCGGACAGAGAGGATCAACGTCGAAGACCGGACGTCGTCGCAGAACATGCTCCTTTTCTTGATCAATATTCTTACCATGACGATTGGTAATATCAACGATGCCCCAGTGAAACTGAATGCTCTTTATATGGAGAACGTTCGGGTTTCGTTTGCAGTACTGGGCCATAACATTGCCACTCACTATGCGCAAGAGCTCTTGTACCAGATGCACAATATCCTTGGGTCGGCTGATTTCATTGGTAACCCAGTGGGTCTATTCAACAATCTCTCTTCTGGAGTGTTGGACATCTTCTACGAGCCTTACCAGGGCTACATAATGACCGATCGGCCTGAAGAACTGGGCATTGGGTTGGCTAAAGGAAGCTTGAGTTTTGTTCGGAAATCCGTCTTTGGCGTTTCGGACAGCGTGGCCAAATTTACAAACTCAATCACTAAGGGCCTTGCTCTTGCCACCATGGACCAACAGTTCCAAGACCGAAGACGAGCTGCCAGGATTCGCAACAAACCAAAGCATGCGCTTGTCGGCATGACCACGGGTGCATCTTCCCTGTTTGAGGGTATATCCTCGGGGTTGTCAGGATTAGCGCTTGAGCCTGCCAAAGGAATGGCCACCGGAGGCACTAGTGGGTTCCTCGCCGGAATTGGCAGGGGTCTGGTTGGTTTGCCGACCAAGACAGCCATTGGCATGCTCGATTTGGCAGGAAACTTGAGCGAGGGAATCCGTAATACGACGACTGTGTTCGACGTCAATACATTGGATCGCGTTCGCTTGCCGCGATTCATCGATCACGACGGAATCATTCGACCGTATTCTCAATACGAGGCCCTGGGCCAGTCCTGGCTCAAGCAAGTCGACGACGGGGCCTATTTCAACGATGAGTATCTGGCACACTTGGATATCGAAAAAGACGATCTAGCAGTCATTCTTAGCTACACCAGAATTCTGCTTGTCTCCACGGCCAATATGGTCTCAGAGTGGACCATTGGCTTTGACAACTTGCGAACGATCTCCATGGAAAAGACTGGCGTCAATCTCGTGCTTAAAGGTGAGAGTTTGTTTGATGCAGACCCGACTAACGATTTAGGTGGCAAACCGGGTCCTTTTATTCCTATTACAGAAGCTACCGGACGACATTTTCTCTACGCCAAGCTGTTCCAGGCCGTGAACGCGTACAACCGGCTGAACATCAACGTGGCTTAGAATTACGCAAGAATAGTCTACAGGCTATTTCGCTCCTATTGTACTATATTTATAGCGATAAACCGCGTGAGAAAAACTCGTGTCTTGTGATTCGCATCAGCGCCGCCCGCTTGTGGGGGAAATCAAACTCTTTGACCTTGGTGTATCCCGAGCGCTGCAGGTATCCGATGAATTTAGCGTTGTCGTACCGCGGCTCCAAGTAGACGGCCGTCGTGCGAGGGTCGTTGAGCAGGATGTAGTGGGTGATGCTCGAGATCCACACGGGGACTCGATGGGGCCCCCGGAACTTCTGTTCGCCCACCAGAACGTGGAAGCCACGGTCGTAGTCCTGGCCATTAGCAAACGGCGACAGATGATCTTCCTTGACCCAGTACACTTCGGTATACATGAACGGCTTGTCGTTGAAATATCCAATCAGCGGGAGCACATGAGGGTCGTCAATGACCTCCTTGAGATATTTCTTCTGGTCTTCTCGCCCAGTCGCCATCTTCCAGAACTCGGCGACTCGAGGAAGATCCATCCACTGCCCGAAAAGCTCGGACTGAGTCTCGTAGTCGACCATCCTAAGACTGAACCTCTCATCCAGGCTAGGAATGTAGTTTGTATACACGATTTCTCCCGGTCCTGGTTTCTGGGCCCGGCGAGGATGGACGGTCGTCTTGGTCTGGACGTACGTCAACGGTAGACAGGAGAGACAGCCGACGCTGGTGCAAGTCTCTGGGTTGAACGGTGGAATTGGCACTTGCCAAAACGTTTCGGCACTAGAGGTAATGGTTCCATCAGTGGCAGCAGACAGCAGCCCTGTCCTGATAGCATCACTCAGCACCGGTGCCGGAACAGACTTTACAATCACCGTCTTGGGCTTGATATCCAAGTATATCTTTCGCAGTATTCTATAAATATGCACCAGGCCATTGGTCTCTTTAATTGTCAGCTCAATCTGTTTATCGTCGCGGACGGTCGCTAGGAACTTGGATCCCTCCCATTCCGAGCCACCAAGCTCGTAAGGCTTTAACAAATCAGTCACTGGCTCCTTTAATGCTACTGGAGTCATTGGCTATCAATCAATCAAGTCCTGCGACAATGAAGTGATCAGCAATTTACCAGAGACAGAGACTAAAGATCGACGGGGGCTCTCGTGATGACAAGGTGATCCCTGTGTAACGCATCCCGTCAAAAGCTTGAGGGGCCATGGAGTACCAAAAAGGGATCGTTCGCAGGATATCCAAGAAGGTGCCGAGCAGTTTGCTGAGCATATTGAGCAATTTATTAAAGACCGTTTTCTTTACGTTTCCACCATTTTGATTATCCGATCGCTGCCGAAATTTTAGTTTAAGATGCCCAGCATGTCAGAGCCGCTCGTGGTGCGGTTTACCAAGAAATCTGACCCATCCCATGAAGGCGATGGAACATGCATGGACGAAGTCAGACATATGTCAAGGCGAAGGTCACTTTAGTACAATGACGTACACTTATAAATACAAGAGCTGGATCAAGAAAGAATCGGGTCTAATTGTCATGCAAGTGGTCCTTGACCGGAGGAGAGAGATACTTCTGCTAATGTCCTCGACAGGAGCAGAACTACGGCTAAAAAAGGCAGGATTCACAATCCTAGCCGGAATACCTCAAATACCTAATGCGCTCAGTGGCAGCGACAATGCATGACGCTGAGGTTCCTACCGAGATGTCTGATGGGTGTTTGTAACGCCCGTCCATTTAGACGTTGCCTGGGTGATGGATTATTACACGCTGGTTGGAAGCAAGAAAACTGGGCCCCACACCACGTGACAAGGGCAAGGATGGCCGTCACAGGGTTTGCCGACATAGACACCCACGCACAGGCACATCCAGTCTTCAAACTAATCAAGCACTCAACAATGGCGGTAAGTCTTCTGGCTGAGTCTCTTAGATGAGACTGTAGAGATTCTTTGCTGACATCTCCATGACACAGCCCAAGAAGTCTGCTCCTCCTTCGAAAACAGTACGTCGAGTCGCGACTTTACCTGCTAACCGATAGAATCCTTTGATCGTTGCCCGACCTCGCAACTTTGGTGTTGGTCAAGATATCCAACCCACGAGAAACCTCAGCCGATTCGTGAAATGGCCCGAGTACGTCCGACTTCAACGTCAACGTAAGATCCTTAAGCTCCGTCTCAAGGTTCCTCCTGCTTTGGCTCAGTTCTCAAACACCTTGGACAAGAACACTGCCGCCCAGGTCTTCAAGCTTCTCAACAAGTACCGACCTGAGACCAAGGCCGAGAAGAAGCAGCGCTTGGTCACCGAGGCTGCTGCCATCGCCGAGGGAAAGAAGAAGGAAGACGTCTCTCCCAAGCCCTATGCCGTCAAGTACGGTATCAACCACATCGTCTCTTTGATCGAGAACAAGAAGGCCCAGCTTGTTCTCATCGCCGACGATGTCGACCCCATCGAGCTCGTCGTTTTCTTGCCCGCTCTTTGCCGAAAGCAGGGTGTTCCTTACGCCATCGTCAAGGGCAAGGCTCGTCTCGGAACTGTGGTCCACAAGAAGACTGCCACCGCCCTTGCTTTGACCGAGGTCCGATCTGAGGACCAAGCTGAGCTTGCTAAGCTTGTCTCCGCCGTCAAGACCAACTTTGTCGAGAAATATGACGACTCTCGCCGAAGATGGGGTGGTGGTGTCATGGGCGCCAAGGCTCAAGCCAAGATCACCAAGCGTGAGAAGGCTCTTGCTACTGCTTTGAAGATCTAAGTGTATTGTAGAAAAGTTTGGTCATTTTCGGATGAAATCTTGTGGAAATGCTACGTAAGAAACTCGTCACCTTGATGCAACTTTTACTAGATACTGTCATTCACCCTTTGTGATTATCTCCCAAATAACCGCCATCGTAGCTGTCGTAGCCATTCCCAGATACTTTGCTCCTCTAACACTTGGCCCAACGAGTAATGCTCGGTATGCTGCCGGGTGAGATTGAACTCCCAGACCGATTCACCGTCAACAAGGCATTCATAATCCAAGGTCACGTTTCGCAAACTGGTGTAGCCGTCGCCTTTGTCTTGGCTTGGGCCCCAAGCAATGACAAAGCGGCCAAGCTTGTGGGATCCCGTTGGATAGTAGAATAAGGTCTGGTCGCCAGAGTCGATCGATCGGTGAGCCTGCGAGAGAGGGACATAGAATTGATTAAATGGGCTAGTCGAAAATTCGTACACGCTATGGTCATCAATGACGGAATGATCATCAAGCGTGATCAGGTCAGGAGAAGGAAATTTCACGGCAGCAGCCTCATGTCTGTCGCCGCTGATGATGACGACCCCACCAACTTCCCACATCTTGCCTAGTATATGCGCTCGTTCAGTCAAGAAACCACCCCAAGTGTCATCCGTCACATTCAAATAGGACTGGACCGCGCTAGGCACAGGCCAGTTTTTCGTGAAGGGGACCGACGAAATGACGATTTTAAAAGGCGAATCACGGTTTTCTTCTAGCCAATTCAAGAAGTCATCCAATTGACGCTGGCCAAGCATTGTTTTATTCAGCGTGTCTGGGAGGAAGTTCTCCGAGCGGAACGATCGAGTATCCCAGAAGAAAAATGGGATACCCTGACGGGAAAAGCTATAATACTTGACATCGTTGCCATAGTTCAAAGGAGGATTGCCGTTTTGTTGATATTCTTGATAGGCGACCATGGCGCTTTGGTATAGCTCAGGAGTCTCATTATCAAAGTCATTGATGATCTCGTGATCGTCAAACACATTAATCAGCGGCAGGTCTCGAATGTTTTTGGTTCCAAAGCTAGCATATGTCTGGCGATATAGCTTCCTATAGTTTTCGACCTCTGGGCCCATGAATCTAGGCAAATCGGCATAAATAAAGTCACCCAGCATCAACATGAAGTCTGCTGAGGATAAAGTCTCATTAAATATATCCAAAGCATTCATTTCAAGATGTGACGAGAATGGCTTATAGGGGAAATTGGGCTTTTGGCACGAAGTGGCCAAAAAGGTAAACGACCCATCGTCCGTTTGAGGGCTAGTTTTAAACGATCCCGTTATTCCATTGGTAAATTCGTACTCAAAGGTTGAATTAGACTCGAGAGAATCCAATAGAACGCCAAAGGTCCAGTCGGTCTCGTTAGTGGTGGAAATAGGCCCATAATAGACCCAGTCAAGATCGTCTTTAGGTCGATAGCGCAGGATTGATGTAACTTCGGGTAGACGTCCAGTCAAAGATGCTGACGAGTCGGATACATAGCCCAACCGCACAAATGTTAAATCGGTCAAAGGCAAGAAGTAATAAGAAAAGTAAGTCAAATCCAGAACAAATCCAAGCAAAATTAAATTAAGAAGGTTGTTGATGCTAAAAAGAGTCGCCGTCCTTGCTCCTGACCCCGCTAAAAGACTAGGAACGGTGCTGAAGCCCGCCTTTGGGGTCCGATAAATATCCATTTCCTGGCTCGCAGAAACATCCACTGAGCCGTCTTTATTTTCGATCTCGTCTCTGGTGCCATGGATAAACGCAACCAGTCTCTCCTTGGATCGTCTTATACGCTGGAACGCGGGCCACGATCCTAAGAAATACACAGCAGCCGACACGAACGCAGCATTGGCGAGAATCGGAGTAGGAATCTCAAGTTAGAACAAAGCAACAGAGAAGAAAACATACTATGCGGAGAAATAAATAAGCAAACAAGCGGAAAAGTACAGAACTCAGCTCATTGGTTCCAATGAGTAACCCATCTATCCACCTTGTCATGCTTGACATCACCCGCCCACAATGACAGACTACCCAACGAGCGGGCCGGGTAACGGCGCTTTGGCCATTACACGCCGGGCACGAGCGAAGACAGGGTAACGGGGCCCTGGAATCACCCAATCAGGTCGTTGACAAACTAGTTGCTATGGCCTGCTTCTAACTTGACCATCTCCCCATAGAAGAAAAAATAATGGACTCTGTGAGCGCATTTGTTGCCGACCTGTTCGAATCGTTGACTCCCACTGTCGCCAAGGCTGAGGACGAAGTAAATAAGACGACCAAACTGTGCTAACACTCCCAGGAACCAGCCGAGGAGCCCGAGGAGGAAGACAAGGGTGGAGAGGAAGAAGAGGAGGAAGAGGAGGATGAGGATGAAGACGAACCTGAGGATCAAATGCCGGAAATCCAGGCCAGTAAGTATAAGACAGATTCGCGTGAGCTGACTGGATTAAGAATGTGCCGACTCGAAACCCTGCCTCGAGTTCAAGCATCATTTTGACCACTGTGTAGAGAAGGTGGAAGCTGGTGAAGGCTATGAAGGAGAAAGTGAGTTTATAGAATCGAGGAATGTGGCTAAGACCTAGATTGCATCGAGGAATTCTTCCATCTCCAACACTGCGTCAACGACTGCGCTGCTCCCAAGATCTTTGCTGTGCTCAAATAATCCTCTCGCCCCTCCTCTCGGTCATGCTGTATATTTCTGGCAATTGAATATTTTTTTGTCTACAACCAATATCCGATGACCGGCTCTGTCTCTCATCTCAGTCATGTCTAAGTACACTTGTCGATCTAGAACTTGGATATATAAAATCCTTTCTTTTTGTTCTCTGCCATCTCCACTATCTCTTGTCCTATACTCATATCCATCACGCTTAATCCCACACATTTCCACAATACAATGCCTGTCTTTGCGCCTTGGACTATATCGTCGTCGCTGCTTCTGCCCGCTATGATCTCGCCAATGCTAACGAGCCGGTCTTTTCCGATGCCGTTCATGATCAGCTCGCCTGCCTCGTGCAGGTTAGCTTCGATCGAGTCAACGATGATGCGCGATTTCACGAGACTAACAACGTCCGGTCCAATTTCTTGCATATTTGGCTTATAACTTCCAATCAGTCCAATAAATGTCCCTGGCTTGAGCCCTTGAGCGGTGAAGAGCGGCTCAGTCGAAGCTGTACATCCGTTAATGATGTCGGCCTGTCCCACAAAATCTTGGGCTTCTTTGGAGCCCAGGGGGGCGCTTTTAATGTCGAGACTGGGGAATAAGCTTTTCAATTGATCAACAAGAGCGGCAGCCTTATCACCATTGCGGTTAACCACCAAGATAGTCTTGATTGTAGGGCGGAATGCAAGAGCCAGTCTGGCATGCCAGAGAGCTTGCGCGCCGCTTCCAAAAACAAGTAGCGCCTGGGCATCTTTTTTGGCGTACCGATCCAGCGCCAGAGAAGTCGCCAAAGCGGTTCTAAAAGCAGTAACACCCTGAGCGTTGAGGATACCCTTTGGAGTACCGTTGGGATTCAAGATGCACGTAAGACCTTTAAAGCCCTCTCTGGATCCAGTCAAGGCTTTGAAACCAATTAGACCCGGCCCAACGTATGGCATGAAAAGGTGGGAGCCTTCCTTTGTGGGGACCACGGTACGCATTGGCTGATAGTCAGGATGATCTTCATAATCTATGATAGCCGATGCCAGCACTGACTGGAGATGACGGAGGTCCTCTAAGGAGAGACCGCCGAGAATGCTATCTATATCGTCCTGATTTAAGATAAAAACCATCGCGTGAGCAGGAGATGAGATTGGAGATGGGAGGAGCCGTTTGGTAAGTCAGAGCGGCTCCTGAGGACGACAATGATAAAGGCGCTACGGTCAGGCTAGGGTGGAAACGATACATCCATTTGAGCTAGGATTGACAACAATAAAATCTAGGCGTAGTTGAGCATGAAGATATCGTTCAACACGTAGACATTTCCACTTTCTTGAATCAAGTTGAAGACCTGGGAGTATCTTTGAGGGTGCTCTTCTCCCTCAGTCTGGCGATTAGCAACCTGAGCACAGGTCGGATACTTGCCAATAACTCTCCGGCAACAAGGACGATAACACCATTGTTGGATGATGGCTGAGCTTCTAAAGAGGAGATTTTATGAGAGACTTTCTGAAAAGGGAGGTTCTAAAGGTTAAAACCCAGTATTGGCCTGTGGAGCTTACCACCAACTTTTCAATGATATTCTTGGCGCCTTGGATCTGATCACCCTCAAAGGTGAGCATCGAGTGATCCCGCTAAGTGTAAGTCATTTATCTTGACCCCATCACACATACGTAGAGACTGCCAAGGTTGCTTCGATCAGTATCGAAAGTCTGGTAATAGAATTGACAGAATTGAGCTTAGTTTAGTCTCGTTCCAAATAACTTCTTACTTGCAAGATCCTGATAACTCGCTAACTGTTAGTATCAATCAATTAACACGAGGTAGAGGTGATTTAGATAAAGAGCCCATCGTCTTGTCTGTTTCTTTGCGTGATCAAGTATTCCAAGCAATCATCCATCAAAATCTCAAACATTCCAGCCAGTTTCAACAGACGCTTATCCCTCAATACCCATCCTTTAACCAGCTTTTACTCACCCATTATTGCGTATGTTCAAGCTTGTTGTCTTGTCGACCGGGTAATTTCACTGTCGACGAGTCCCTTTCTACACAAGGCTCCCTACCAGCGTGTCTACGGCTCGACCTAAGATAAATAGCTACCTATGTACACCGATTTCCCACCCGATTCCTAACCCAACGTAGAAACATATGAACTCAGCACCCTATCGAAACTTTCACACCGAATAGGCATGTCCAATTGATAAAAGGGATTCTTTAATACATAGTCGGAGTAGAGCTCATACAGTTTGCGAAGAATGACATGGGGGTTAGTTTGACGCGGATCGCAGAGCAGGAGTATCTTGAGCCCTAAAGTTAACTTGACTAATCGCCGATCATACCTGTAAGTGACTGGAAACAGTGTAGAGCAAATTGGGACGTTTCGAAGACCTGGATTCCTGATGAACCCGATACTGGCGATATTCGAGCTGAAATGGCATGGACACTTTGAGTTAGACAATGCAAAACCAAAACATACCCATGAAAGGTTCCTGCTAGAATCAAGGCATCATTGGAAGAGATTTTGTTGAGTTTGGAGGAAAAGTCCCGCTGAAATTAGCGCAATGTGATATCCACGTACATGGAAAATGAGACCCCCGGCACTGTTCAAAATGTACAGTGAATGAATGGCCATGAGGAAGTGCTGGGTTGTAGACAGCGGACGTAAGATGACGACTGACTGTCTTCCTGTCTGGTTGTCGCGTAGGGCCCTTTCTGTAGTGCTCACCGTCGCCTTGATACTGTCGCTGCATCCTTTCTACGTTGTGTCCTTGCTGCGTTGTCACGCTGGCCAGTCTGGACTCGCACGCAACGTCCTCCCATTCACCATGAACGCTTCGACTTCGACGGTCCAGCAGCAGCGCCGACGACGACAGAATCTTGGAAGTGAAGAGGAAGATGCGACTACATTGAAGTTGGGTCCAGAGTTCCTGGAGCCCCAGTATACCCACAATGGAGAAGAGGCCCCACTGATCACCCTCAACTTATCGGAGGCTCGACTGTTGATCAATGCCGTGTTGAAACGAAGACAGCTAGAAGGAAAGGGGGAACTAGAAGGAGAATTAGAGGACGATGGAGCAGGAGATGAGATTTATACCGGAACAAACGAAGTCCTTCAGAAGACGCTCGAGTACTTGAATGTTTTTGCCCGTTTTAAAGATGAGCAGACTGTCAGTGCCGTTGAGCATTTGTTGAAGTCACCAGAAAACGCCAACCTCCATCCTTTCGAGTTGGCTCAACTGGGTAGGTCGATGAACTGTCGCTTGACATACTAACTTGGTCAGGATCGTTGTCTTGTGAAGATGCAGACGAGGCGAAGACGTTGATTCCAAGGTATGCACACCGTAATACGTTGTCTAACAATAGTCTCGCTACTAAGAAGACCGACGCTGAACTTCAGGCCTTATTGGATCACGTATGTTGCTCGACGTTATATCTTCTAACCTTAGTTACGCCGGTTCGGCTGATGTACATTACACATATTACTGTATTATAGCTCTCATGAATGTGACTTTTGCTGTAGTCATGGCTTTTTGAAGACTTGTTCGATGTCACATGTCTCTGTTCTATAACTTTCATATCGTCTCATGGCAAAAACATCTACTATCTGTCGCCCTTCCAAGCGTAAAGAAGCAATGTGACCAAACGACATGACTTCTACGCATGGTGTCTAGATCAACAGATCTCACCATCTCGAGATGCCGGTATGCCAAGGGGTGCGTACAGGGGCAGTTCTCAGAACAGGCTCACCAGCACGCTCATTATTAGAAAGGCACTGGGTACACCTAGCAACCAACCTGGCATCCAGTGGTTGTGTAGCGATACACGTGACCAGGGTTTGCAAACAGTCCCTCACTACCAAAGGATACCCACGCACAGGACAACTTCACACTCACCACAATGGGTAAGGACTAAGGAGAATGAGGAGCTAATTGCAGGACGCGTTATCCGAAATCAGAGAAAGGGTGCAGGTTCCATCTTCACTGCTCATACCCGACTTCGAAAGGGTGCCGCCAAGCTCCGAACACTCGACTTTACCGAGCGTCACGGATACATCAAGGGTGTCGTCAAGCAGATCATCCACGATCCTGGTCGCGGTGCTCCTCTTGCTAAAGTTGCATTCCGAGATCCCTACCGATACAAGCTCCGAGAAGAGACTTTTATTGCCAACGAGGGTCTCTACACTGGCCAATTCATCTATGCCGGCAAGAACGCTACGCTCAACATTGGCAACGTCCTTCCTTTGAGCGCCGTCCCCGAAGGTACCGTTGTTTCCAACGTTGAAGAGAAGGTCGGTGACCGAGGTGCTCTTGCCCGGACATCAGGAAACTATGTCATTGTCGTCTCCCACAACGAGGATGGCAAGACCACCCGAGTCAAGCTTCCCTCCGGTGCCAAGAAGGTTGTTCCTTCCACCGCCCGTGGTGTCATTGGTGTTGTTGCTGGAGGTGGTCGTGTCGACAAGCCTTTGCTCAAGGCCGGTCGTGCCTTCCACAAGTACAAGGTCAAGCGCAACTCTTGGCCCAAGACCCGTGGTGTTGCTATGAACCCCGTCGACCATCCCCATGGTGGTGGTAACCATCAACACATTGGTAAGGCTTCTACCATCAGCCGAGGTGCCGTTCCCGGTCAAAAGGCTGGTCTCATTGCCGCTCGTCGTACTGGTTTGTTACGTGGTACTCAAAAGACCAAGGAGTAGTGTATTGTAATGGGATCTGATGCAAAATTGAAGAGTCTTGATTTCGTAGCCTATGATACACGGTTATTGTACATATCTTGATCTCACAGAGATGTGTTCTCAGCAGAGACGTTCCTCTTAATCTCTAAGCAGGGACGTCTGGTTCCTCCTCAGTCCTCGCCCGACAACATCAAAGTCGTAGTTCTTGGGAAAGTGGTGCTTATCCACCAAGTGCAGCTTGCGTTTGTGTGGACTTGAGCACAGCTTGTCGCAGTCTTCGACAAAGCACCCGTACTGACGTTAGCTCGACCTTGATCGACCTTGATCTCACTTACAATCTTCTCGCCCCGTTGTTTCCTGGCAAGAGCGAACGGATCATGAGTCTCGGTTATGTGGAGGTCCAGGTACCGCTCGCTAGGAAAGCGCAGTCCGCATTCGCTGCACACCGCTCGGTGGTTGAGATCGTAGTGAGCAGAGTACTCGTCGACCGAGGCAAACGTCTGGGGAGTATGAGAGCACAACGGGGGAAGAGTGCACGTAATAACGTTACTAGAATTGGTTACAAATACCTGAGGAGATTCATGAGGAGATAAAGAGCCAGACAGGCGACGTTTGGCCATGTGATGGTGGGTGTATCGCAGACGAGGGTCGCTGGCTGTAGGGCATCGCCTGGTGGTTTAGTGCGCCCTCAGCAGAACTACGCAATATCAGTTGGCAAAGATGGCATAAACATATCCTTTTCTATAGCAACCTGCCTTATTCACCAGTCCCATCTTTTCCCCTACAGTCCACCTCTAGTGTAATCTTCCTTCTGGACCTCGACCAAGTCCTCGTAAGCCTGTGTCTTTGTTGAATCACCCAGATCGAGTGCTTTGATCTCGGGATCAGTCTCGTCATCGGCGCAACCGCAGTCGTAGGCCTCGTCGATCTTGGAGCAATCAAACAGCTCTTTTCCCAGTCGCTCGTTCACCTTGTTGTGGACGTGGCATCCCCATTGAGCAGCCGATTTGCGAGAAGAGGTCTGGGGAGGATACTGTTCCAGCAACTTTTGAAAATGCTTGGCACTAGTGTATTAGATGTCGTCTAGATGAGATCTCACCATTCTCCACTGTGATTAGTTGTGTTTCCAAGCCAAACTTACCAAGGATAAACTCGAGAAAAGAGATAGATAAAGTCTGTCAGGGTCTGCCGTTCATCGCTCGTTGGGCTTTCTGGATACCGTCCCAGAACCGTATGAAAGAACTGGCATTAGCAAATGGGCTTTATAGTACACAAGACGGCTCAAAAGGCCTGTACCCGCATCGACAACGTACCTTCCATGTAGCCCTGCCCAACTCGGCTCTTCAAGTCAGTCTAACCCAAGCGTCCACTCACTTTGCTGTCTCATTGCCCAGATAAGGCATTATTGGCTCTTCAAGTCGTATCTGCCCCCCTTGTCCGAGCTGCTGCGTTTGTCGTGGCCTTTCTTTGGCCACCCCTACCGTCTTGACTGATCCTTTCTCATACTGGCTCGATGATTTGGACGACAAGATGAGCGTCAAAACAAGAACAAAGAACACAACCGTCGCCAGGATTGTCCCTGGCTTGCGCCGCGACAAAATCGCAGTCATAACTTGCCTTGGTTGTGTAGTGTCGCACGCAGTGGGACCACACGTTCCAGCTCGGGTCCCAGAGAACGGTGAGCACGGCGGCCGTCTACGCCAAAGAGTGATCAGATATCTGAATGAGTGGTCAGTACCGTAGCGAGATTTCATTTATTTAACGTTCCATTTCCTGCAGACCAAGCGGTCCTCTACGTGCCTGCCATTCCAGCTCTTGTGATTTATTACCACTATCCATCTGCATCCTCTTTGGTACTACGCAGCAAAACGACGGTGGATCCTAGCCTGGTTTCAGGTGCATGCATGCCCTCCACGTAACCCCCAGCCTGCCCTGAGATCAACCGTTGCACTCTGCATCTTCAGTCTTTGTTGCTTCAACATGACTGAGACCAGTCCCAGCGTGCCTGGCGCCACTCAGATTGATACAGAAGTGGATCCAATAGTCACCAAAGCTCCGGCTCTGGGCTACGAGCCGTCGTGCTCGATCGACAGCGGGCGATGGCAAGTGCATACCCAGCATCGGCCGATCCTATCCGACTCTGAACTGGAGGTCGCTCGCCAGCAGCTGGGGTTTGCGCTGCCAGAGATGGTGTTTGGCAACAACGAGCTGCGAATCACCTGTGTTCCCTGCGGGTGGAGCATCCATTTCAAGGCCCTCGAGGCCCTGGCCACGGTCGCCAAGGCAGACACTGGGGTCCGCGTGGCCCACTCAGAGGCCTGGCTCCAGTCGAGGTGGGTCAATTGGCAGTAGAGCCTAGTGCTAATGTATAGGAACGCCGCAATTGAGCCCAGCGAGGCGTTTGACTGGACCTATACGCCGTCGTACAAGGGAACCGTCCATGGCCTGCAGTTTGAGCCTTGCACCGAGGAGCTTCCTCTCGATCTGCTGGCGAGACGCGACCCGATCTTGTTCTACGATGAAAGCGTGCTGTTTGAGGACGAGTTGGGCGACAATGGGATGGCGGTGCTGCTGTGGCGGATCCGAGTCATGCCTGAGCGTCTCTTTCTGCTCTGCCGCTTCTTTCTGCGGGTCGACAACGTCATCTTCAGAATCAAAGACGTCCGGGTCTACGTTGAGTTTGCTACCAACACCATCCTGCGCGAATACAGGTTCCAGGAAGCGCCCTACGCTCGTCTGTGGCAGCAGATCATCATCACCGGCAAGGACCCCGGCGCGCTGCTGCGCGACCACAACTGGGTCAGCCAGCACCTGCCGGTGGTCGAGTCGTCTGTCGAACAAGTCATTCTATCATCCTGAATTGGCTATCATACATCCTATCTCTAGCATCTCCCTGGCATCCTAGATCTTCACTGTCGACAAGGACGGGAGTTTCTGGGCGAGCTTTGCCACCTGGGGAGAGTAGTGTTTTTCCAAAAGAAAGGTTTCATAGATCGTGGCCGTCTCTGGATTGGACTCCTCGGGCGTCTCGGCTTGGGCGTCATAGTGCCCATTGCCCAGCTTGTCTTCCTCGCGGGTGCTGAAGAGCGTCCGCAGAGCGTTGGGGTATCGCTTTGCCATCTGGCTGAGCATATCGAGCATCAAGATCGACGACTTCTCGGGAATGTGTAACGCGATCGAAGCGATTCTTTTCGCAAAGGCCTCTGTGCGTAGCGTGCTCATAAACAGACGTCCCTGGATGAAGAAGATGGATCGTAGACTGCGGTAGACGAGCTCGGTGTCGGTGGAGAGGTCGACCTTGCGCTGGATGATGGTCTTGGACTCGGCCATGGGGTCCGCCAGACGAAGCGTCTTGGACGACAGCTCGATATCGGGAACAAACGGGAGTTCCATCATGACGTTGTAGAAGGCGTTGATAAAGAAAGTGAGATCCAGGTTGGCAGACTCGCCTTTCTGCTGCTGGAGAAGAGTAAAGGCGGTGACGATGGCCAAGAGATACTGGCGGAGATCGGGCTCGGAAAGCTCTGCAGAGGGGTTGGAATATAAGGGATTCGTTTGAATCAGTTCTCTCAGCACCACCAGCAGGTCACCAAAGAAATCCGAATTGATCAAGGGAGCGAACTTGGCCAATCCTTCGAGAGCGCTACCGATCAGTCGTTCGCCTGCCACTCGCTGTCCTGCCTGGCGCGAGTACGTTGTCAGCTGGAGAATGCGAAAGTAGGTTGAGAAGACCAGGCGCAGCGTTGCAGACTGGAGTTTAGCCGTTTCCTGCGCGGAAAGAGCCGCTTCAGCGTTCTTGAACTCGCGCTCGATTTCTTTCTCCTGCTTCAATGCCTTGCGCTCGCGCTTCGTCCTGAACACCTTGTCTTTCTTTTTTAGTTTTTGCCTGGGTTTTGTGTCGTTCGAGTCGTCCATCACCACGTCCACCGCCGACAAGAGCTTGAGATGGAGAAACGAGTCCAGGACCGCGTGATCGACCGCAAAGTTTACCTTTTTCATCATTTTGACCAGCCGTTCGACCAGCTGGTGGCTCAGCTTTCCGTTGAAATCGTTCTCAAACACGTTTTTCAGGCACTGGATGCATCGATCGTAGGTGCCATCGTGGGCCAACCGTTTAGAGGTCAGTTTGATGAGCAGGTTATCCAAAAGCAGGTCGCTGTAGTTGAACTCGGGCACGTTCTCGACCAAATAGCACGTCACCGTAACCGCAGTCTGGCTGAGCTTATACTTGGGCAGACGGAGGTAGGCATCGTTCAGACTCTCCTGGCCTTTGACTCGGCCTCGTTTTATGAGATCCTGGAGCAGATCCACGTATCGTTTATAGTTCTTGAGCAGCGTTTCTTCAAACGTGCGGGTCTGGGCAACTTCTTTCGACACTTTGATCTTTTTCTCCTCTTCGCTCAGTTCTCGTAGATGATAGCCGGGTATTATATCCTTGAAGACATAGTACATGGTCATCAGCGTATACTGCTTCACTTTGACGCTCGGGATCTTGTATATATCCTGGAATTCTTTCAACCGTCCTATGCTCTCCTCAAGCTCCTCCATGATCCGTTCCGCCAGAGGCTCCAGTCTCCCTTTGGCTTCTTTCAACAGCTCTTTCTCCGGAACGTTTCTATACTTGGCTGCCAATTCGTCCTCGTTTTCTCCCTCTTCCTCGCTGTCTTCCTTCCCAGCCGTCTCGTCCTCTTCCGCCTCGTCTTCGCCATCTGCCTCCTGCTCCTCTTTCTCGCTGTACCGCTCGACCAGTCTACCCTCCCGCGTCTTTACCGGCAACCGTTCAACTCGGCTCTTGGATGCCTTTTGCTGCCGGCGTCCTGCGTACTTGGCCTCGATCTCGGCCAGTTCATCGTGGTTCCCGTGCACCCTGCTGAAGTCTGTATCGAGCTCGTCTACGAGCGCCTCCTTTCGCCTCTTTTTCTGCTCACTATCGCGCTCCTTGCGACTGGTCTTGCGTTTGGAGCCCATGCTAGAAATTTTATCGTTGGGAGTTCGTCACTAGACAACGCTACAGCTACAGTACAGCTCGAGTCTACAGCTGCGTCTCTCCACGCATGCTCGTCATTCGTTAATTCACTTCAACTGGGTTATCTTGATGGCTATGGCGTCTTTTCCCCGGGCAAGAAGGCTGACCTGGTCCAGGAGGGCCGGCACAAACGTCCCGGGACCGCAAACTTGGGGCAGCGTCGCGGCGGTCTCGGCGGCCAGGTTCAACAGGGAAACTGCTGCGATGGCTGCGCTGAGCCGGCTTTCGGGAAAGACGGCAAGCGCCGCTGTAATCAGAGACCCAAGGACACAGCCACTCTGCTCGTTAGCATGGACACGTCCCAGATGCTATCTCACCCCGGTCGTCTGGCTGAGCATGGCGTGCCCGTTGTCGAGCCTAAAGTGCATGTGTCCATCCGTAACGATATCTGTCTTTCCCGTGGCCACAACCACGGAGCCTAAACTTAGCTGCGTCATCTGGCTCGCCACTCACGACACTCGCGCGCAAGCGCACTTGCTGCTCCCAGCACCCGGTCAAACGCCCCGTCGTCGTCGATCGAGTCCACGCCCCGCATCGCGGCCTGCTCTCCCGCCAGCGCGCAGATCTCGCCCCAGTTGCCTTTGATGGCCGTGCACACGGTCCCGTTGATGAACGCGTTTGCTGCGGCCAGGCGCGCCTGGGTGGCACCCGCTCCGACCGGATCAAACACGACGGGGTGGCCTCTCTTGGCGTACTCACGTGCTGCTGCCAGCGCCAGCTCGATGCCGGATGGACTACAGGTGCCCATGTTGAAGAGATAGCCTGACTTTGCCACCGCCGCCAGATCGGCAAAGTCAGCCGCATTCTCAGACATGATGGGACTGGCCCCTGCAGCCAGCGTCATGTTCTGTAACGTCAGCCGACATCGACGGGCAACCTTACCGCTGCGAAATTGGTCACCACCCTGTTTATGATATGATGCACCAGCGGCCGCGACTGCACAATACGCGCCAGCACCGCTCGGCAGCCTACGAGGTCCTGCGTCTGCTCGACGACCCACGGCGGAGGAGCCCGGATGAGCTCGGCCAGGTGGGCTGCTGCCTTGGCTGGCGCTGGATCAGCAACGATCGCAGACACCACGGCAACCCCGTCGAGGCCCAGCGACGGAGGGTCAGCACAGGCCCACAGGGTCCACTGGACGTTGCTCGAGTTCACGCCGCCAATGGTGACGGCAGGGATCGACAGGCCTCTTGTTTTGAGCCCTTGCAGGATCCGCCGGACGCCGAGAGGCCCGATTGGGGCCTGCTTAAGGTTCTTGGTGGCGGTTCCAAAGATAGCACCAATGCCTAGCTCTGTTAGCCCGCCCGTCGTCTCGTAGTACCAATGTAGTCCGCTCTGGCCGTCAGCGCCACCTCACGACGACTCACCCTTGCTCGACGGCCGCGACGGCCTCGTCGAGGTCGTGGCACGACACTCCAATGATCTTGGACGGCCCCAGCAGCCTCCTGGCGGTCGGCAGGTCTGGCATAAGTCACTACCGCCAAAGCCTGTTTGCCTACCCATGTCATCCTGGCCAATGTGCACGCCGTCGGCGTCAATGGCTAGCGCGATGTCAATCCGGTCGTTTATTATCAGCGGGACGCTGTATTTGCGCGTGACGGCTTGGATGGCCCGCGCGCGCTCGACAAAGTCGCGGGTCTCGATCTCCTTCTCGCGCAGCTGCACGACAGTCACGCCTCCTTGGAGTGCCTGCTCGACATGGCGTTCGAGCGTCGCGTGCTCGGGCAAGAGACCAGAGTCGGTCACCAGGTAGAGCGACAAGTCGACCATGGTGCGTGAAGGCGAGGCTACGTCGTGTAACTGTCGACGGTGACGGTAACGCAATGACAGGGTTTAGATTAAGGACAAGGAGTCTAATTTGAGACCGAGCGTACACAAATGCCTTGGCAAGTCGTATGAATGAATGAACGGCTCTGCCTCAGGCAAGTAAGATTTGGAGGCAGTGCGGGGTCTGGGCTGGACACAGGTGATATAAAGAGCGGACACGGGTTGGGGCTGCCATGGCGCTTGGATCGAGCGAAAAAGACGATACTGCGGAGGCCAGCGGTAAATGTCAGGTCAAGACCTCAGAAGTAACCGACAAAGTAAGGACTGAGACGGCGAGCGTTAACAAAAGGACAGCAACAGGATAGGGTCGATCGAGTCGGAATGCCACGCGCCCGAGCTCCAGAAGTCGCTGAAACCACGGCACGTCAAGCTCATGGCCATCAGCACGGCCATTGGCACTGGCCTGTTTGTCGGCTCCGGCCTGGCGCTGCGCGACGGCGGACCGGCGCCCATTTTTATCAGCATGGCCCTGATATCCCTTTCTCTGTACTGTACGATTGCCGCCATGGCTGAGCTGGCCGTGGCGTTTCCGGTGTCGGGCTCGTTTGCCCGGTATGGGACCCAATTTCTCCACGAATCGTGGGGCTTCGCCATGGGATGGAGCCTCATTCTGTGCTGGCTGTTCATCTACCCCCTGGAGCTTGTCACGGTGGCGATGACCATGTCGTACTGGCATTTCCCGTTCAATCCCGGCTTCTGGGTCATCATCGCCATGGTCATCATCATGGGCATCAACTGTTGCCCGGTAGCGGTATACGGCGAGACCGAGTTTATTGCGTCCATCATCAAGATCGTGGCTGTGGTGGCCTTTATCATCTTTGGTATAGCAGTCAACTGCGGAGCCGGGGAACAGCACAGCGGGTATATAGGCTTTCGGTATTGGAGAGACCCTGGCGCATTCAACCATGGCTTTTTTGGATTCTGCGCGTCCTATACCATCCTTGGCTTTTCGTTTGCGGGGTCGGAGCTGATTGGGTTGACCGCAGCCGAGACGCAGAACCCCCAACAAGCCATTCCTGGCGCTCTCAAGCAAATGTTTTGGAGACTAGCACTCGTCTATAGCGCGTCGCTGTTTGTGCTTGTCCTTTTGGTTCCGTACAATGACGCTCAGCTGGCGGGCAGCAAGATGACATCGCCGTTTGTGCTGGCCATCCAATACGGCGAGAGTCGCGTCTGCCCGTCGCTGTTCAACGCCGCCATCCTGATCTCGGTCATGTCGGTCGGCAGCAGTGCCGTTTACGCCACCAGTCGCATCATCACCTCGATTGCCCAGCAAAACATGGCACCGAGGATCTTTGCCAAGATCGACTCGAAAGGCAGGCCCATTTACTCGTTGGTCCTGTCTTTTGTGTTTGGACTGCTGTCGTTTCTTGTGTTTACCGGAAACGCGCTTGAGATCTTTCGCTGGTTCCTCGCCGTCGCAGGGCTGTCGTGCGTCCTCAACTGGTGCTCGATCTGCCTCTGCCACATTCGATTCCGGCAAGCAATCAAGGTCCAAGGCCTCGATCTCGCCCAGCTACGGTATAAATGCCCAGCGGGAGAGTGGGGCAGCTATATCGGCTTTAGTCTCAACGTCTTTCTCATCATTGCTCAAATCATCATCGCCATCCGCCCCATCGGCCACTCGTTCTCGGCCTATGACTTTTTCCAGGGTCTCTTGTCGATTCCGTTCATTATCGTCGCGTTTTTGGTCCATCTCATTCTGTTTAAAGGGAAATACATCCCCTTGGGTCAAGTGGACCTCACTGGGATAATCATGAAAGACAAGTAGATCTGGTTGAATTTGTATTGGCATTATTGGGGAGGTCACTGCAGATATACAATTGAAAAGTGTAGTAAGTTGGCAAGCGTCGACGCTAGCAGCTTGACGCTAGCAGCTTAGACGCTTAAGCTATCATGGTTCTCAGTAGTAGCAAACGCCATCATGCTTCTATCAGCAGCTAAACGCTATGATTATATAAACCAACAGCAGTAAACGCCGTCACAGCAACTCCTTACTCTCATCAAGCGATCTGTCGACTCGTCGTGTCAGGCGTGCTGCATCTGGATTGCCAACGCTACATTGAATCAGACTCGCCACTAGCAAAAATTTTCCATCATGGCGACCTTGATAAGTACGGCGGTTTAATTGGTGCCAGACTAACTCGAGATATATGTAGGGACAACACGGATCCCTTTTACCGATATAAGATGCCTCCGCTGATCTCCAAGATCGAGGGTCGAGGCAATGGCATTCGAACGGCGGTGGTGAACACGTCCGACGTCGCCCGCGCGCTCAACCGCCCTCCCATATACGTCAACAAGTTTTTCGGGTTCGAGCTGGGGGCGCAGACGTCGGCCAACGAGCAGCAGGACCGCTGGATCGTGAACGGCGCCCACGACGCCGAGAAGCTGCAGGATCTGCTGGACGTGTTTATTGCCAAGTTTGTGCTGTGCAAGTCGTGCGGCAACCCCGAGACGGACATCATCATCACCAAAGAGGGCACTTTACTGCGGGACTGCAAGGCGTGCGGTGCGCGCACGCCGATCGAGCTGTCGCACAAGCTGGCGTCGTATATCCTCAAGAACCCTCCGCCCAAGAAGAAGGGAAAGAAGGCGGCGACGGCGTCGGCCATTGGCAAGGAAGAAGAGGAAGAGGACGACGACGACGACGATATGCTGACCAAGAAGATCAACGCACAGGTCGAGGGGCTGGCCATTCGCGACGCTGACAACGACGACTGGGCTGAAGATACGTCGGCGGCGGCGGTCGAGGCCCGCAAGCACCAGCTCACGGCGAACGTCAACTCGCTGGTGCTTGGCGACGAGAATGGGTCGAACGAAGAGGACGACAGCCCGTACGGCGAGCTGGGCGAGTGGATTGCCGGCTCCGATCCCCTTCCGTCGGACATTGAAATCTACAAGAAAGCCCAGGACCTCGGGATTGTGCATAAACACCAGACCCTGCAGGTGCTTGCGCAGACGCTGTTTCGCAAGGACATCGTGGGCGAGGTCGAGGCCCACGCGCCCATGCTGCGCAAGCTCATCACTTCCAAGAGCCACGAGAAGGCCTTTCTGGGGGGCACCGAGCGGTTCGTTGGCCTCGAGCACCCTGAGCTGATCGCGGCCATTCCCAAGATCCTGTATAAATATTACGACCTTGATCTGATTTCAGACGAAGTGGTCAAGAAGTGGGGAGCCAAGGCATCCAAAAGGTACGTCTCCAAGGACATTAGCAAGAAAGTTCGCAAAGCGGCCGAGCCTTTCCTCGAATGGCTGGAGAACGCCGATGAGGAGTCATCAGACGAGGAATAAAAGGAGCATCATGTAAAATTAGCAGGCAGTTGGACATACGACAGACAGATTCGACCAGAGTGTAGCGTTGATCTTACACTTGCAAAGCTGACATTACGACAATTAACCAAAGCAGCGTTGATCTTACACTTGCAAAGCTGACATTACGACAATTATACACAGCTGACCAGAATGTAATCTCGCATATCTCACACGTCACTGTACAGCGCCCCCTCGACTGCCTGTCTGAACAGATGGTCGGGCATCTCCTGAGCCTGCGCCAGGCGTTTCAGACTGGCCACCGTTTCCTGGATGTGGAGGACCAGGCCATTGGGCTCGCCCGCAGGAGCGTCTTGCTTCACGCTCCACCCGTTCTTTTCGTACCGGTTCCAGTAAGCCTCATCGCCCTCCTCTGGCGCCTGTGGTTCTGGCTCTTCCTTGTCGTCGTCGTACTGCTCCCAGTACGCCTTCTCTTCGACCGATAACTTGTCCCGCAGCGAGTCCAGCAGCTTGAGCGTCTCTGACCGTTCCTTCTTGTCGTCGCCCTTCCATTCTGCTTCTGCCAGCTCGGCCGTTTGCGCCCATTGATCGAGCTCCTTGTTGCTAGGCTCCAGGCCATGGATCAACCACCGCTTCTCGGCCTCGTCCCACGCATACAGCACCGTTCCCAGATCCGATTCGATCGCCGCCAGCAGCATTTCTGCATCCACTCTCTTGTACCCTTTTACGTGCCCGCGCACGTGGGATCCCCGCTCCTTGACCTGCACAAACGGCTCCACAATTGAAGGCACCTGCCCGGCGTCCAAGCTCGGGAAATACTCCCAGAGCAGAACCCGGACGATCGACTCAAAGTCGGGCGGATCGTTTGACTTTTTGGATCTCACCCCGCTATAGTCCTCGTCCTCGTCCCCGGGAGCCAGATACTCGGGGAAGTTGTACACGAGGCGAGCCCGCAGCAGAGGCGACAGCAGCGACAGCAGCTTTGTTCCCAGAGGCTCTGGCCGAGCGGGATGGGGCAGGGCGTCGAGAAATGTGTTTACTTGCGTGGGGTCCAACGGCGGAGCGGTCATGAAGCAGACTCGTCACGGCAGAGTAGCCCACAGCGGTAGCACCACAGCGGTAGCACTTCGTGGGAGTAGCACCACAGCGGAGTAGCACTGGACTGACGTTACGATGGCACATGTAACACACGTAACAGTGAGAGCAGCTTGGTACGTGTTATAGAGCCATTGCACTCCTGCACAGTGCAGAGCGTTGAGCGTCAGACTGCGTCAGACGCTCAGACGCTCACTCTGTAACCATTCGTCCCTACGCAGCGCTACCGTATATCAACTTTTACATGTTCTAAACCAACACCCTGTACCCATGCCAGCTATGCTATTTTCCCCCATCTCTACCGCGTAGGAATGTAATAATACCCGGGGCTCGGCGGCCCGCGCACCATCGGCCGCACCTGGCCATATCCAAACTGCACGCCCATCTCGGACCGATAGGCGTCGACGGCCATGTACGGCCACGGCTGGTATGGATAGTAGCCGCCCACGTCCTCGTAGCGCACCTTGCGGTGGTCCTGCGCCGGCGACGTCCGCGTCAGCAGGCCCACCTCCTCCATCAGCCGCTTGAAGCCCTGGACGGGCTGGGCGTTGATCTTGATCAGGGCCGCCTTGGCGGCCGCCACGCACTTGTGCCGCAGCTCGGGCTCCAGCACGGGCGCCGTCAGAATCTTGTATACAACGTTGGCCCCGTGCTGGTTCTCGACCAGCACGTCCTCCAGCACCGTCCCGTCGCCGTCAAACAGCGGGTCGAGCAGCGCCGCCCGCACGCCTGGGTCGAGGCGCGCATTGACAATCTTGAGCAGCGTCACCGCCGCCAGCTTGTGCGTGCACAGCGTAAACACGTGCGGGGCGATTATGCGCGCAAGCGCGCTCAGGCGACCCGGGTACGTGCACGTGTCCAGCAGCCACGTCAGCAGCAGCGCGCCGTTGGGGTTGGTCGACAGCGGCACCGCGTAGACGGCGATCAGCGCCGCCAGCAGGCGGCGCGCTGGTGGCGGCGTGGCGCTGCTTTCGAGGCACGCCCGCATCGCGCGCGCAGCAAAGCGGTCGTGCGCCAGGTCGCGGAACCTGGCCAGGACGGTCTGGAAGATAAAGTCGCTGTGGCCGGCGCCAAAGCGCAGACAGCACTGGACGACGTAGTTGCCAAACTGGTCGCAAAACAGCAGCGGCACGTACGGGTACAGGCTGTCTGCAATGAGGTCCTTTTGCTCGCTTGTGCCAGCCACGTCGATGATCCGCTGCGCGGCCCACGTGCCGTTCTTGTGGGCGCCAATCGCAGCCAGGTGGGGCGCAATGGGCTTGAGCAGCGCGCTCTTGACGTCTTCCGAGCACAGGTCAAACAGCTTCTGCACGATCGTGTTGCCCAGGTAGTCGCTCGCCAGCTCGGCAATGCAGGGCTCCATTTTCAGCGCGACGGCCTCGAGATCGGGGCCCCGCAAGATGCCGCTGTCGATGTCGCGGCGGATGTCGCGCAGACGGGGAGCGTCAAACGGCCGGTTCACGCTGGGGCCCGCCAGCGGCGGCAGCGCCGGGGCAAAGCCGTCGTAGGCGACCGCGCGGTCTATAAGTGCCTGTGCAGACGCAATCTCGTCGTCGCCCGCGCCAAACGCCCGCATCAGGCCCACCAGCTCCGGGCGCAGCTCCGCCAGGTCGGGGATGGACGACGCCAGGCGCAGGAACCCGGAGGGGTGCGTGTCGTCGTCGTCGTGGTACGTAGTGGTGTGCCGGTACTCAAAGCCCATGCTCTCGGGGCCCTGGACCTTGGCGAACCCGATGCGCAGCGGCCCGCAGCCAGGGAAGAGCTCGCAGCCGTTGATGCACAGCCGCGCCTGCACCGCGCTCTCGACCGACTCGTAGTTTATAAAGGCGCAGTTTTTGTGGCTGAGAATGCGGATCGACTCGATGCGCCCGTAGGGAGCAAAGATGGCGGCCAGGATCTCGTTGCTCGTGGGCGACGGCACGTTGCCCACCCACAGCGACCGCGTCGTGCGCTCGCTCAGGTCGTCCAGGCGCAGGTTGTCAAAGCTCGCCGCCAGCGTGTGCGCTGGGGTCGTGGCGAGGGACCCAGGCTGAACAGGGGGGAGGGACGACAAGGTGTTTGACGGCAGGATCTGGGTAGGGGCGGAGAGAACGGAGGAAGACGGCAGGACGGGCTGGGTCGATTTGGTGGCCAGGACCGGGAGCGTTGGAGAGGGGTTCAGTAACGGGTTTTTGCGCTGGGCAGCGTCGTCCTCGCTGGGGGCCTCAAAGTCGCCCACTTTCTCCTCGAGCAGCGAGCGGTGGCCAAACGGGCCCAGGCCCATGTCCACGGGGCCCACGACCGTGCGTGCGCGGGGCCGCGACGACGGTTTCTGGACGGCAGGCGCAAACGCGTCGGCGTTGGACGCCGACGAGAGCGAGCGCAGGCGGCTGGGCGAGTGGTCGGGTGCTTTTGCGCCCGTGTCGTCCCACAGCTGGCGGAAGGGCTCGTGGGACCCAGACAGGTCGAGCGTCTCTGGAACAAGGCTGTTGGCGGGCTTTGCAAAGTCGGTGACGGATCCTCGCCGAGGCGACTTGGAATCGAGCAGCGACGAGGTCAAGAGAAAGGAATGGCGGTCGGGATCAGGAAACAGCCTGGGGGGTGTCCGCGACGGCATTGTGCCTGCCCTCGAGCGTCGTAGATCGTTCGTACTGAAAGGAAGATCCATCTGAGGTTAGCACCACACACCTCTGGCACCAGCCACGACACCAGATATAGCACTCCACCGCGACACCTTATAGCACTCCACCAATGAACGGCGAGAAATAAAGGCCCTGGCGCGCGTTCTCGCACGAGGATCGTGATCTCTTACCTTAAACAATGAGGCGTTCAGCTCAATGACAGACGGGCGGCTAGAAAGGAAAGGAGAGGTCGCAACCGCGGTGACGACCCAACGAGGGCGATGTCTCAGACCGAGCATCGAGCGCCTCGACGGTTATGATGATGCGCCTGCAGAGCTGGATCGACTGGGCTGGTCTAAATAGCACGGTCTATCGCCATTGACCCCGTTCGACTTGGAACGCTCGATAAACGACGGGTCCTTACGTCACCTGACATAATGACATGGGGTGATTTAGATGGAGTGATTTAGTGAAGGAGGTGGTTGGTTTGTGGTTATGGGTGTGCGGTTATAGGCATGTATGTTGTATTTACTGCGATTGGACTCTGGGGAGAGGCCTGTCTGTGCTATGATTAGCACATTGGCTATGACGGTGAGACATGAGAGGTCTATGATCGTCATACTCGAAGAGGCGCGAGAGGGTGCGAGTATGATGCTGTAAGATGACTGTAAGATGGCTGTATGATGGCTGTAAGATGACTGGATCCATATTATGTACAAGATGAACCACGCACGCGACCAACAGGCTAGCTGATAGATTGGTGTGCAGTCCAAGAGATGGTCGAGATGTTGTTATTGTACAATGTAGCCTTCTAGCTGTATTTTCTGGTTTTATCTGCTGTTTCCAAGTGTAGAGATATTACTCTGCTGCCTTCGCGATAGCCTAATCCCAGCCATACAGCTAGTCAGCCACTAGAACGACGCAATCAGTACCTGAGCTGAACCTGTCCACACAAGCCTTTTTATCCTGCGTATCGTCTGGTGGCTGCTCTACACAGTGGACCGTTGGACACTGCGATAGTCGAGATAGTCGCGATAGTCGAGATCAGAGCACTTTGTCGAGAGACGTAGAATAATTCTTGCCTACATATACAAACAAACGACACATACAACCGAGAGCAGTGCTAAACATAATCACAGGCTACGTAATCCAAACTGGATCTTATTGAATTACATCTCGTCGTTGCGTAGACAGTGGAGACTCGTCGCCTCAGTAGTGATCCCAGCACCTCTCACTGCCATTGCTCTCCCACCTCTCACTGTTATTGCCCTCCCACTCTCACTGCTATTGCCCTCCCACTCTCACCCTGCTATTGCCCTCCCACTCTCACCCTACTATTGCCCCCACCATGAGCGAGTCAGACTCGGAAATCGAGTTTTTGGCCACGTCTCGATCGCGGCGGTCGCGCGCAGGAAACAAGCTCGACATCCTCATCAACTCGCAGGCCCCGCTCGACGACGAGCTCGAGATCTTCAAGGAAGACGAGGACGACGTCGAGTACGACGACGAGGCCGACGACGAGTTTCTGAGATACCTCGAGTCGGAATCCGACCACGAGCCGAAACCAGCCAAGCGCGTCCGGATAAGGGAGGACGAAGATGAATCCGAGAATTCAGAGATGATGTCGTCGAGCTCGGACGACGAGGGCCAGGAATCAGACGACGAGGCCGGCGAGCGCGAGCTGCAGCGGCAGGAACGGGAGGCCAAGCGCAAACAGCGGCGGAAACAGACCGCCTTCTTGGACCGTCCCAAGCCCTCTGCGCCCAAGCCCAAACCTGCGATCGACAAGAAAGCGCCCGCGATCCAGCTCGTCAGCACGGGGCCCAGGCGCCAGAGCAGTCGCAGTGCCACCGTGCGCCAGGCAGAGCTGGTCGAAGAACGACTAAGGCAAACCGAAGAGGCCAGAAAGTACCGGCCGGTTGTTGTCAAGAAAAAGGAGAGGAAGATGACGCAGGAGGAGCGGCTGCTGGAGGCGCAGGAGACCGAGCGAATCAACCTCAAGTCGCTCGAGGAGTTTTTCCAGCAAGAAGTCGACCGCAAGAAACGGCAACGGGCCCAGATGCTCAACAAGCGCCCGGCGCTGGACCGGTTTATCCGCTTTCGCAGCGTGCTTGTCCCTAAACCGCCCCAGCTTGTCCCCATCAAGGTCGAGACTGACTCTGCCCCAGGTGCCACTTTCCCCGATACCAAGGACACTACAAACCCCAGCGAAGCGCAGGGTGATGTGCAATCCAGCACTGCCAATGGCGAGTCCCCCACCGCTCAAGAGCCTACAGAGTCACGCGAGGAGACAGAAGACCTAAAGACTTTTGTCGAGCAGTCGTTCGTCAGCGTCTGTGGATTCGAGAACTTGGGCAAAGGCAACCTGGCTCGCATTCTGTTTGGAGAGCCCGAGGCGGTGATTGAAAACGGCGATGTGCCTCATCTCCACTCGTGCGTCATCACAGGGCGCCCGGCGCGCTACTTTGATCCCCGGACAGGCGTGCATTATTCAGATAAACGGGCCTTTTCCATGATCAGAGACTTGTTGCATTCGCAGAAACCCACCTGGAACTACGGCTTGGGTGTGTTTGAGCGGCCGTGACATGGAATATTTGAGTGTCGGCCGATGAAGACTGAGATTGGCAGGTTATCATGTGCAATGGTGGTGCAGTCCAAGCAGAGTTTGTGCTAGACAGCCACATCAATCGAGGATAGAAATTGGCTTGCTTCGATTCAGGGCGCGATTCAGGGCGGCCAGCTAGTTGGGGAAGGTGTTTTGTATACTATTCTACTTTGGGAAAGCTGACAGTGTTGAGAGCACAGCGCTCGTCAGTGATACGGATCAACCGTGTAGTGAGTCCGCTCAGCATATCAACCAAGTGTAGTGAGTCCGCTGTCAGCTATACGTATCAACCGAGTGTAGTGAGTCTACCCTATACTCCTACACTGGGCAGGCTCAAGGCCTGTGCTACCAGAATGATCGGCGTAGTCACACATCATACGCATCCTGTCTCTATGGCTGGACAGCAGGTCGACCAATAGCATTAATGACTCGCAACAGAGTTTAGTAAACGAGCGTATCGAGGAGATTAACGGCATCGTGGCGCTGCTGAGCCCCAAAGAAATCCCTCACTTTGCGATCGAAAGTCCCGTCTGGAAGCCCTAGATCATGTGCACAAATCTTAGCAGGAGGAGACCAAGAGGGGAAACGAAATTGTATAAATTAGCGTGGTTGATAAATTAGGTGGATAGAAGCGATCTAGTCGAAACAATGGACTTTCTCAAGAGAAAGAGGTCTGCGGACGTGGAAGCAAGAGAGTGTGAATTATCGAGATATGATAACGTGCATACCAAAGTAGGCGCTGTGGCGACGGCAGCTGATTATTAGCATTCCAACGGGCAGCTCTTTCTCCTCGGATTCCAGGCTCTGGGCGCTGTCTATGGAGACATCGGCACCAGTCCTCTCTACGTGGTGACGAGGTGAGCACGCTCAGGGTGGCCTAATTCAAGTATTTTCGACCATGAGCCGAGCCGCGAAGAGACGTACGGGGCCATGTCGTGTATTTTCTGGGCCTTTACCGTCGTCGTGATCTTCAAGTACTGTCTGATTGTGCTGAGGGTCGGCGGCAACGCTGGGCAGGGAGGGATCGTGGCTCTCTATGCTCAGCTGGCCCGGTGCTTTCATATGGGGCCCAAAGGGATCCGGCTCCCAGGCTCGGCGATCGAGGACGACGACGTTCTCCTGAGACGCCCCGACACCAGAGAGTCCACGCTGAGCCGGCAGCCAAAGTACCCAGACCGCGCGTTGGGTGCTGGCAAGTGGTTCCTGCTGCTATGGTGTTTTCTGGGTGCTTCGATGATTCTGTCGGACGGACTGCTGACTCCCACCACGTCTGTCCTGTCGGCGGTGGAAGGTCTGCAAATCCCGATTCCGTCGCTGTCAAACGACGCCGTGATGGGCATCAGCATTGCTATCCTTGTCGTTCTGTTTGCCCTCCAGCCGTTTGGCTCGGGCGCGGTGTCGCTTCTGTTTTCGCCAGTCGTCTTTGTCTGGCTGCTGGCCAACTGCGTGATTGGCGTATACAATGTATGCCAAGAGCCAGGGATATTTGCGGCCGTCAGCCCGCATTTCGCGGTCAGGTTCTTGCATGCCCGTGGCGTGTGGGTCCTGGCTGGGGTTATGCTGTCTGTGACTGGGTGTGAAGCCATGTTTAGTGATCTGGGCCATTTTTCGGCTGGGCCTATTTCGTTCACCCTGGGACTCTACGTCTACCCGTGTCTGATGCTGACCTATTTTGGTCAGTGCGCGGTGCTGGCTGGCCATCCGCAACTGTACGGCACCATCTACTATTCTTCGATTCCCGGCGGCTCAGACTCGGGCCAGTACTGGTTTATGTTTGTGTTGGCCACGCTGGCCACGATCATTGCGTCGCAGGCCCTGATCCTGGGAGTGTCGAGCATCTTGGCGCAGTTGATTGCGCTGGACTGTTTTCCGCCGCTCAAGATCCAGCACAAGTCGGAAAAGGTCATCGGCAAGACCTACATTCCCGTGGTGAACCGCGTTTTGATGGTCGCTGTCGTTTTGGCCGTGGCTGGGTTTCAGACCAGTGCTCGAGTCACGGCTGCGTATGGTCTTGGGATCTCGATTGACTTGTTTGTTACGACAACCTTTACTGCGCTCGTTCTCTCCGTTCGAGGATACAGATGGTCCGTTTGCCTGGTATTCTGGGTCGCCTTTGGCTCGCTCGAATGGTGCTTCATTATCGCTGGGTGCCGCAAGATCCCGCACGGCGCGTGGTTTCCTCTTGTGTTTGGTGCCCTTTTTCTCGGATTCTTTGTCCTCTGGAGATGGTACCGCTCCCTCAAGGTGGACTATGAGTGTAGCCACCGCTGCCGACTGGCCCAGCTGTTCCAACGCAGGCCGCCGGGCCTAAGCGAGTTCGACCTGGGCCTGGAAGTGCCTGGGCTAAACAATCCTCAAGGCGAACCTGGCTCCAAGGAACCAAGCGATGAATCCTCTGTTGCTCTGCGTCTGGGTGATGGCTCGGTTGTTAATCGCGTGCCTGGAACGGGTATATTCTTTACCAGTGCCGACACTGTCCTCAACAAGCCCAACACGGCCCCTCGAGTCTTTGGCCGGTTCCTCCAGACGTTCCATTCGATGCACGAGCGCGTGGTTTTCGTGGGAATTCGGTCTACTTGCCTTCCGTATGTCCCTGTCGAGGAGCAAGTCTGTATTCAGCCAGTCCCAGGCATCGACTGTCTCTACCGCTGCTCGATTCGCCGCGGATTCTTGCAAGAAGCCGTCCTGGACGACGACTGTATCCACCACGTTCTCTTGAAAGTTGGCCAGATCGCCAATGGCACCGTGACCTTGTTCTACAGTCGCTCAGCGGCCAGGGCGGAGAGTGCTGAGAGATCGTGGCGAAATATGGTCAGAAACGCGCTGCGATCGGCTGTGATCGATCAGTTTCTGTCCACCATAGATGGCTGGCTGTCCAGTATTGATCATTACATTCAAATCAGCTCAGAGGATACAGTGACCTACAATATAGACGAGAGGATTTATGTATAGACAGAGCGAGCGTGCGAGCGTGGGATACAGAGACGCTCGTTGAAAGATGATAAATGTGTTATCAATGGCAGCGATATAGATGCTAGAGGAGCTGACCCACAACTGTGCTAGTGCTATTGCGCTAGTGCTAGTGTGCTCATATAATGCAACACCACTGATGACACGTAGAGCGTAACACCAACAAGCAGGCGTACTATCCCACGCTCGTACGCTGACTCCACCTCGATATATTGTTCTCATATCTGCCAGAAATGAGTTAGAGAAGACCCTTCTGTGCCATTACCCCCAAGCAGCGTCGGCAGATAAGTGGTAACATGATAGCAATTTAGCCGGTCGATAACAGTCTCCCCATTCAGCTTCAAGTTCGCTCCTTTCAGTCGCTCCTTTCACTCGCTTCGCTCGCTCAGCTCGCTTCGCTGCTCACCACGTCATCCGTATCGTGTTTATCTGTAGATTACCGGCGTACGTTGTCATGGCAGCGACCGGATACCACGCCTACTCTTACCACCCATCTCTCGAGACCAAGTGCATCATATCCTGCTTATCCTGCTGCCTCCATTAGGTTGCGATATTAGATGGGTGGCAATTCAGGTACGCTACTACACCGGCTGAGACGTGCCAGCGCCACTACCCTCTAAGCTTTCCGCCACTAACGCCAGCTGTTCAATTGAACCTCTCGTCAGAGGAAAAGCGAGTCTATGGCCAGTACTTCAAGGTCGCCGACTCCGAGAACGTGGGGGTGATCACCGGCGAGGCCGCTCGGGCGTTCCTCCAGCGCTCGAATCTGTCGCCCAAGATGCTGGGCGAGATCTGGCAGATTGCCGACGAGGATAACAACGGCTTTCTCACCCAGCAGGGCTTCTGCATTGCGCTGAGACTGATTGGCCAGGTCCAGCACGGCCGGCTGCCCTCGGCCGAGCTCGTCGCCGTCCGCGGGCCCCTGCCCAAGTTCGAGGGCATCAAGGTGGCAGGACCGAGCGTGCCGGCTCCGCTGAGCCAGAGCCGAGTGCCTGCGCTGTCTGCTGCTGACCGCGACCGGTTCGTCCAGCTGTTTGAGCGCACAGCCAGCAACGGCATCATTTCGGGCGAGCAGGCGCGCGCCATCTTCACCAAGGCCCATCTGTCCAACGAGACGCTGGGCAAGGTGTGGAGCCTCGTCGACGTCAGCCAGAACGGGTTTCTCAACCGAGCCGAATTCATCATCGCCATGCACCTCATCCACTCGCTCGTGAACAACTCGCTCAAGGTCCTTCCCTCGGCGATTCCGCCTATTCTCTACGAGGCGGCCGAAAAGCCGCTGGCCAGAGCGCCGTCGAAACGGGGGCCGCCTCCGCCGGTATCGCGATACAACCCTGTCCAGTCCGCCGCCGAGTGGGCGATTGCGCCGGCCGAGAAAGACAAGTTTGACGGCATCTTTGCGTCGCTGGACAAGGCCCACAAAAACGTGCTGGGCGCAGCCGAGATCGTGCCCTTCTTGACCACGTCCAATCTCCCGGAAGACGTGCTGGCCCAGGTGTGGGACCTGGCAGACATCCACAAGAACGGCATCTTCTCCCGCGACGGGTTTGCGATCGCCATGTTCCTCGTCCAGAAGAAGCTGTCTGGCCACGACCTGCCGGCAACGCTGCCCCCAAGACTGCTGCCGGCCTCCCAGGCGGCCTCCCCCGCCGGCAGCGCCATTTCCCCCCCGATCCCCAACCCTGCGTCGATCCAGACGCCTCCGCCCCAGAAATCCCCGCCTCCCCAGTCAGCGCTGGCTGATCTGATGAACCTGAACGACGCTTTCGCCTCCCCACCTCCCTCCACGGCCAAGTCCCCCGAGCCGTTGCCCGCCAAAATCGCTTCTCCCGCGTCCGACCTGCCCAGCGCCATGCAGAGCCGCAAGTTCGTGCCCACCTCGAGCTTTGGCCAGCAGATCCAGCGCCAGTACACCGGCCAGCCCTCGTCCTCGGCTGAGCCTGCGCCAGTTCCCACAGCCTCGCCTCGGCCAGCCGACCACACCGAAGTCAAGTCTGTCCAGCCCGTGTCTGTTTCGCAGCCGCCGGTTGTGGCCTCTCCGTCGCCTAAAGCTCCAGGCATCAGCGTCAACACGTTTGCAAACGCGTTCACTGCTCCCATGGCTGCCGTGGGAGCCGGCATTGGCGCCGGAATCGGGGCCCTGGACCGGGCTGCCACGCTGCCTCCCACGCTGAACCAGTCCAAGGACCTGCTTGCCGACAGCGATCCCAGTGTGTCTGGACGGCTGACTGCCGAGACGACCGAGTTTGCCAATCTGTCGAACCAGGTATCCAGTCTCACCAAGGAGACGCAGTCGCTGACCGACAAGCGGACGCGGGTGGACGAAGAACTCACCCGGTTGGCCGCGATGAAGAGCGAGATCAAGACCAAGCTGGCCGAGCTGCGGACGGCGTACGACTCTGAGGTCGTCCAGGTCAAGGACGTCGAGGAGAAACTGACGGTGTCGCGCCAGGAAACCGAGCAAGTGCGACGCGAATACTCGCTGCTCGAGGCGCAGTACCACTCGATCCAGGCGCAGTACCAGGAGACGTCGTCGGCGCTGGAGCTGGACCAGCACGAGAATGTGACGCTCAAGGAAAAGATCAAGGTGCTCAACAGCGAGATTGCCACGCTCAAGGTCGACCTGGAGGCGGCCCAGAAAGAAGGCAGGCAGCAGAAGAACCTGGCTGCTGTAAACAAGAAGCAGATCTCGACGCTGGAAGACGAAAAGGTGAAGCTGGCGAACGAGCTGACGTCGCTGCGGGGCGACTCGGGATCGAACCCGTTTTCCCAGGCGATCGGCCGCGTCGAGGGAGGGTCGATCTCGCCCAGCACGAACGACGAGTTCAAGGACAACGAAAGCCACTCGGGCCAGTCTCCTCTGCAGCAGACCATCGACACGCCGCTGTCGTCGCCTCCGCCGTCGGACTACCAGCCGTTTAACCCCGTGGTGTCGTTTGCGCCGGCGGCAGGAACGCAGTACCTGAGCACGCGGTCCGACTCTGTGTCGTCGTCGGTGCAGAACAACCCCGCCTTGTCGAACCAGGGCGACCTCGACGTGTCGCGGCCCGACTCGCCCAGCGAGCCCAATGCGTCGGTCGAGCCCAGTGCGTCGGTCGAGCCCAGTGCGTCGGATCTCTACGAAGAGGCGACGGATAACCAGCGCCCGTCGGTCGACACAGTTGCTACGGCCCGCGACGTGCCAGCCCAGGTGCCAGTGCCAGCCCAGGTGCCAGTGGCTTCGACGTCCATGATAATCGAAGACGCAGCGACGCCGCTGTCGCAGCCGTCGTCGCAAGCGTCTGCCGCCATCGCGTCGCAAGCGTCGCAAGCGTCGCAAGCGTCTGCCGTGACACTGGACCATGCTGCCGATCTGCCGCGGTCAAACTCGTCTACGCAGTTGAACGTTGCTGCTACCGAGGTCGCCTCGGACTCTGACGAGGAAGACCAGGCTGAACAGCCCGCGCAGCGTCCTCCGCACCCGCCGTCGTACGAGGAAAGCGTACGGGAGGAGCCCAATCCCGGCAGCCGCATCTCGAGCAACGCCAGCTACACGACCGCCAGCAGCGACGCTGCTGTTCCGGGCGGCTTCCCGGTGTCGATTCCGTCGTCGTACGAGCAGGCCACGCGCATGTACGCCGGCCAGCCGGTGCGGCCGCCGCGGCCGTCTGACGACGAGTTCCCGCCCATTCGCGAGATCGAGCACTCGGACAGCGAGTCCGACAGCGACGCAGACACGCCCAGGCAGTCGGCAGCCACGACGCCGTCGATACCGACCGGCGAGCCAGCCAGCGCGTCGTCAGCCAGCGCGTCGCAGCCGGCGCCGTCTGTGGATGTGAACAACTACTTTACGAATTTCGCGAGTGCGCAGGCCCAGCCTGCTGCGAAGCAGGAGGACCTGTTTGACGACTTTGACGGGCTGCAGGAGGCCAAGGAAGGGTCGGACGACGTGGACGAGTTTGGCGACAGTTTTACTGATTTCGACCCGACCAAAGGGAGCCAGAACTATTTTGGAAACTCGGGGGGAAGTGCGCCGGCGAACCAGGAGTGGGAGGACCTGTTTGCCGAGTTTGACACCGGCCACGGCAGCGCGCCTTCAGCCGACAATGGCGCTCCCGAGCCGGGGGCAAGCTCGCCTTCGCGGTTCACCTTCAACCTGCCCAAGCCGTCGACGGGCAGCGCGCCTCCGCCGATGCTGACGCGCGAGACGAGCGGGCGGGTGCGGACGCTGGGCAACGGCAAGAAGATAAACGACCTGATTGGGATGGGGTTTACCCGGGAAGCCGCCGAGGCTGCGCTGGAGAAGAACAACTACGATCTGAACAACTCGATCAACTTTCTGTTGGACAGTTCATAGGAAGAGTTGGTGAGTGTCACGTAGTCACCACGTATAACGTTAGTGATGACGTGAGTCACGTAGTCACCAGTATCGACAATGATGCACCCTCACGCCAAGGAGTAGATGTACCGCGTGAACGGTTTGATGGCATAGGACGCCAGCCATGCGATCGTGGCCAGGTGGACGATGATGTAGATGAGGCTGTAAGGGACCGCGCCCAGATACAGCGGCTCGACGATCAGGTTGAAGTCGACTGCGGGAGCGATGTCGAGGGGAGAGTACCAGTCTGCATGATAGGCGATAGTGAGGAAGGCGCCGGGGACGGCAGAGTCCTGGGATGTATACAACGGCGAGAAGGACAGGGAGAACTCGGCCGGGGACGAAGCAGGCCAGCACACGCGGGCCTCGTAGGTGTGGTCGGGAAGCAGGCCCGAGAGCTGGTAGACGAGCGTCTGGGGAGACGAGGAGGCGTTGAGGTGAGAGGGCGTGACCGATTGGACGATAGAGGCGGACGGGCCGAGCGGGGGGAGGGGGATTAGCGCTCCAGGAAAGGAAGACGTGGACAGAGTCAATTGAAAGAGATCGGGGAGGGGAGGCGAGGGAGAGGAGGGAGGGGAGGAGTGAGGAGGAGTGCGGAAGATGACTTTTTCAGTATTCGCCAGGACTAGCGGTAGGAAGAGGAGGCAGAGGAGCTGGAGCATTGCATTGGTGGGAGAGTAGGAGCTGTCTCTAGTAGCGTTGTAGGACGCGCAGTTCTAGCATGGCACCTCTAGTTAGGGCGTTGCTCACTATAGCGTAGGTGCCTCTCTAGTTAGTACCGTTGCAGTTCTAGCATGGCACCTCTAGTTAGTACCGTTGCAGTTGCTAGCATGGCACCTCTAGTTAGTACCGTTGCAGTTCTAGCATGGCACCTCTCTAGTTAGTGCGTTGCTTTGCCCTCCCTTCTCTCGTGCGCTACACTGCCGTAGCCTCCTTCTATCGTGCGCTACCCTGCCGTAGCCTCCTTCTATCGTGCGCTACACTGCCGTAGCCTCCTTCTAATCGTACACATCTCATGGAGTCGGCAATTGATGAACGGACGTTCATCCGAGCGTTTCTACGGCTGATGAAGAACGTCAGCGGACCCAAGAACGAGAATTACGTGGCAGATCTCAACTCGCTGAATCCTCCAGTCACCTACAAGACCATCATAGTAAGACCGCTGGCTGCAGGACTAACTCCAGACCTTGCCGGCCTACCCCCAAGACAAAAAGAAGCCCGCCGAGATCGTCAACGAGCAGGAGGCATCTGCAATTCCGCACGTGGCGCTGATCAAGGTCAAGCTGAGATCCTTGCGCCCTCCGCAGTTTGCGACCGAGCTGTCCTTGCCAGGCACTGACACGGTGCGCACGCTCAAGTCCGAGCTGGTTGCGCAGTTCCTGTCCAAGACGCCGGGGTTTGAGGGGCTGACGCTCGACGATTTCAAGGTGCTTGTGTCGGGCAAGCCCGTGTCGGAGCTCAAGACGTTGAGCGAGCTCAGCGCCTCGGGCGAGCTGGCGACGACGGTCATGATCGCCAGGAAAGCGCAGGCGAGTCTGCCGGATTCGCTCGACGACGAGACGTGGAGCGCCATCGAGGGCGTCCTAGTGCGCAAGCTGGGCGCCGACCTGGGAAAGCAGGCCACGCAGAAGCTGAAAAGAGGGTGGTGAGTGGGTGTGAGTGGGTGTGAGCGGTGGTAGTGGTGGTGTGATGTAGAGTAGTAATGGAAGCTTAGCTAGAGAAGAAGCGCCTGCCAAGCGCTGCCCAAGCGCCGGCTGCGAGTAGAATACATCCGCGTGAGCGTACAAGAACATGCTGTGGCACGTATCCTGCTTGCCCTGCTCTGACGACGTCTGACGACGTCTGACGACGTCGAGTCGTTGGGAGTTACCATCCTACTATGGTGAGTGGATCGTGACCAGCGCTGACTCCAGTTTGGCCTTCCGTCCCAGGGATGGGGAATGGGCGACATGTACGCAAGCATCCCCAACGTCATGGGCATCCAGAAGTTCCAGGACTTCTTTCGCTGCTATCCGGTGGTGATGATGTCGGGCAAGCCCAGGGAGAACCTCAACTACGGTGGCAAGATCATCCTGCCGCCAACCGCGCTCAACAAGCTCAGTAAGTCCGTGGCAGGCACGTCTGACGCCAGCGCAACTCAACATCTCGTATCCGATGCTCTTTGAGCTGGAAAACGAGGACAACGGCAAGATCACGCACTCGGGCGTGCTCGAGTTCATTGCTGAAGAGGGACGGGCGTATCTGCCGCAATGGGTACGTCTGCCGGCGGCGACGGCTAACGTTAGATGATGGAGACCCTGGGCATCGAGCCGGGCGGGCTGCTGCAGATCTCGTCGACGGCGCTGCCGACGGGCACGTTCATCAAGATCGAGCCCCAGGCGGTGGACTTCCTGGACATCTCGAACCCCAAGGCGGTCCTGGAGACGGCGCTGCGCAACTTCAGCACGCTGACGGTGGGCGACGTGTTTGAGATCGGCTACAACGACCACGTCTACGCGATCAAGGTGCTCGAGGTCCAGCCCGACCGGGCCAGCCACAGCATCTCGATCATCGAGTCCGACATCCAGGTCGACTTTGCGCCGCCGGTGGGCTACGTCGAGCCCTCGACGCAGGCGTCGACGCGGTCAAACTCGTCTCTGGCCGGCTCGTTCCACGGCGCAGGCACCGGGCTAGGGGGGACAGGCCCGATGGCAGCGGCCATCAACTACGACAGGCTCATCTCTCAATCCATGCGCACCGCGTCCTCCGCCTCCTTTGCCACCGAAGGCGTGCGCCTGTCGGGCAAACCGGTCGCCAGCGCGGCGGACTCGCCTGCGTCGTCTGGCATCTCGACCCCCCTCGACGCCTCGGCCCTCGAGGGCGAGCCCGTGCCGCTGGACCTGCCTCCCAACCAGCTCTTCTTTGGCTTTCCCGTCATTGCGCCTGAGGAGCAGGAGCAGGCCGGGGAAGACGAGTCGCCGTTCAAAGGCCAGGGGCAGACGCTGCGGCCGAGTCGCAAGCGGAAAGAAACCAAGAGCCTGACCAACAACCGCAAGAGCCCCAAAATGTCGGAGGTCATTGAGATCGACTGAGCGAGGTCGGAGTACAAACGAGTCTCCCCGATCTGACCGCTGTTCGATCTTGCCATCCGCTACTTCTGTCTTTATCGCCTACCTACGACCACCTACGACCACCTACGACTACCTTGACTTCACTCCTTGTACTGTTGCGGTTAGCAACCGTCGTCAGGCATCCTGACGCCGCCGGTTCCTTGGTCATTCATAACAAAGGTTCTTTACCTTCGTGCCGACTTATCCATCCTTGATAAGAAGGCACGTATGTATTTAGAAACAAGATTCAATTGAAGTTGCGATTTTACGCTACCTCGTAACAGTACCAGTCATCATATCCATAGCAACTATAGTGCTCACATCCATAGCAACTGGTGCTCACATCCATAGCAACTGGTGCTCACATCCATAGCAACTCCGTACGTAGCGCTGCTGGCTGGTTGCTGGAACGTTCCAGCAGCGCTGGTGCCGCGCCGCACAGCACAAGTGCCGCATGGCGCGACACTTGCGCCGAGGCGCTACCGCGGAACTTTTAAGCCCCCGCTCCCCAGCTCTCACCAAGAAACATGCAGAGAGCTTTGATCCGAAAGACTCTTCCCCAGCGAACCCCCGCCCTCGCTCGCTACGTGAGCTCCAAGGAACTCAAGTTCGGCATCGAGGCCCGCGCGTCGCTGCTCAAGGGCGTCGAGCAGCTGGCCTCGGCCGTGTCGGTCACCCTGGGCCCCAAGGGCCGCAACGTGCTCATCGACCAGTCGTTTGGCTCGCCCAAGATCACCAAGGACGGCGTCACGGTCGCGCGAGTAAGTTGCCATGAGTGCGCACTAACGGCAGTCGATCACGCTCAAGGACCCGTTTGAGAACCTGGGCGCCCGCCTGCTCCAGGACGTTGCGACCAAGACCAACGAGACCGCTGGCGACGGCACCACGACCGCCACGGTGCTGGCACGTGCCATCTTCACCGAGGCGTGCAAGAACGTTGCTGCCGGATGCAACCCGATGGATCTCCGCCGCGGGATCCAGGCCGCCGTCGACCACCTTGTTGGCGAGCTGCAGAAGAACGCGCGCGCCATCACGACGTCGGCCGAGATCGCCCAGGTCGCCACCATCTCGGCGAACGGGGACGCGCACATTGGCAAGCTGATTGCGAGCGCGATGGAGAAGGTCGGCAAGGAGGGCGTCATCACCGTCAAGGAGGGCAAGACGATCGAGGACGAGCTGCAGGTGACGGAGGGCATGCGCTTCGACCGCGGCTACATCTCGCCCTACTTCATCACCGACGTCAAGACCGGCAAGGTCGAGTTTGAGAACGCGATGCTGCTGCTGTCTGAGAAGAAGATCTCGGCGCTCCAGGACATTTTGCCCTCGCTCGAGCTCTCCAACAAGCTCCGCCGCCCGCTGGTCATCATCGCCGAGGACATCGACGGCGAGGCGTTGGCGGCGTGCATTCTCAACAAGCTGCGCGGCCAGGTGCAGGTGTGCGCCGTCAAGGCGCCTGGGTTTGGCGACAACCGCAAAAACACGCTGGGCGACATTGCCATCCTCACTGGCGGCCAGGTGTTTACGGAGGAGCTCGATCTCAAGCCGGAGAACGCCACGCCGGACCTGCTGGGCTCGTGCGGGTCCATCACCATCACCAAGGAAGACACGATTGTGCTCAACGGCGCCGGCGACAAGAACGCCATCTCGCAGCGCTGCGAGCAGATCCGCTCCGTCATGAGCGACCAGGCGACCTCCGAGTACGAGCGCGAGAAGCTGCAGGAGCGGCTGGCCAAGCTGTCGGGAGGCGTCGCCGTCATCCGCGTCGGCGGCTCGTCCGAGGTCGAGGTGGGCGAGAAGAAGGACCGGTTTGTGGACGCGCTGAACGCCACCCGCGCTGCGGTCGAGGAGGGCATCCTGCCCGGCGGCGGCACTGCGCTGCTCAAGTGCTCGCGCACCCTCGACACCGTCGAGACCGCCAACTTTGACCAGAAGCTGGGCGTGTCGATTGTGCGCTCGGCGATTGCGCGCCCGGCCAAGACGATTGTCGAGAACGCCGGGGGCGAGGGCGCCGTGGTGGTGGGCAAGGTGGTCGACGACTTTGGCGAGGACTTCCAAAAGGGCTACGACTCGTCCAAGGGCGAGTACGTCGACATGATTGCCGCGGGCATCCTCGACCCGCTCAAGGTCGTGCGCACGTCGCTGGTGGACGCGTCTGGCGTGGCGTCGCTGCTGGGCACGACCGAGTGCGCGATTGTCGACGCGCCCGAGCCCGACAAGCCTGCGCCGGCTGCCCCTGGTGGCATGCCCGGCATGGGCGGCATGGGCTTCTAGCCGAAATGCGTGTAAATACATAGCGCAGCACGCTGAATTGCGTGTAAATACATGCGAGCATGCGCAACACGACTGTCTATAGTAAGCGCGTTAAGAGTCGAGTCGTAGAGAGGTCGTAGTGAGAGGTCGTAGTGAGAGGTCGTAGAGGCCTTTCTGGGTGTAGTGAGCCTTTCTGGGTGTCGGCCTTTCTGGGTGTGACGAGGCCTTTCTAGATGGTTACGCCTCTGCGCTGTAGTGGACAACGCTCTCTGATGGCTACGCCCTCGCTGCTGTAGTGGGCAACCCTCTCTGATGGCGTAGCGCCCTCTGATGGTTACGCCTCTGCAACATCTACAGCTGCTACCAGCGATGTAATCAAAAGGAACTTGTCTTACAGGTCATTCAAAGTGGTCGATTAATGTTACTGATCCACCTAATGTCTGACCTCCAATCGTAGTGCCATCCTTGGAAGCTTGGGTGGCTAGGTGGACGTTGGATGCCCTTGTAGTGTACAAACTCACACTTCTCCCCGGATGCTGCCTAAACAGATGGTTTACAAGATGAATAACGTGGCCAAAGGCACATATGTTCAATATATCAAACGCATCTACCTCAGTGACGCTATATACGACAGCACCGCTGGGAGGCAAGACTGCCTGGACAACCCTCTGCAAGCTGTTGATGTCGACGAGGACATGAGCTGATGCCATTGTATGGCCTATTTGGTTGCACCGTTGCATCTCAGCGGCCATGTAGAACCTTGCCAATAGCTCAACGGCACGAACTAACTTGGTGACCTCGTTGTAGTAGAAAGGTTGCCTGGATAGCAGCTCTTACCGTCACGATGCTTCGAGGCGTTGGCACCTTGCTTATGGAGCCGGTGCCGTGAAAACAATAAGGTCGAGTAGATCTTGTTCTGTGACTATCTTGAGAGTGTGAGCACATGGCAGTCCACGTTTTAGTAAATACGCCTGTACACAGCAAGGGTCCTGAGAACAAAAGTCGTTTCTTCGCGCTTCCCTTCCGTAGGGCACAAGTTACGAAACTCTGCACACTACCATGGAGCGTTTTAATGTCGATAGTAGCACCTCTTGTTTGCGCAAAGCTCATTCACCTGCTCACTAACGCCTATAGCACTCCAAGAGCTCCAAGTCGTAGCCCTACAGATTGGGTCGAAAATAGTTCTGCCATACCGCTACAAGGGTACCCAGACCGTCCCAATAAGGTTGCACGGATCCGTCCACCTAGGCCTCCCGAGAACTGGCTAGTTGGAACCGTTACGACTGATTCGTGACAATCTCTGATGGTCTGCCCGAGCGTAGCGCTCCTCTGTTGGCAGCCTATCCTCTACTGTAGTGGGCAACCGCTGTAGCTTGGCTTCCTTTCTAGAGGGCCCCTGCTGTAGCTTGGCTCCTTTCTAGAGGGCCCCTGCTGTAGCTTGGCTTCCTTTCTAGAGCGTAGCGCCCCTTCTAGAATGGCCTCCTGTTACACAACCCCCTGGCAACCGTCCACTCTCCATCATGACTGAATCATCGTTTGATGAGAACGGGGACGTGTGGCCGTACTTTGCCCTCACCCTGCTGCTGCTGTGTCTGGTGCCGAGCAGCATCAGCGACGCCGTGGCTCTTCTGCGCCCAGGTAAGTGCTTTCTCGTGTCGGTCTCACCATCAGCGCCCGTAGACGAGGTTGTCGACAAGATCGAGTTTGTGCCGTCGGATCATGTCGAGATTGAATGCGTCAGAGAGCAGGGGCGTCGCAGGAGCCTGTTTACGAAACGGTAGGTCGAATCAGCGGTGGAATAGCGTGGGCTAACCGGCAGGCGGATCCTGCTGATCCTGGGCTGGGGCCTGTTTGCCTGGCTGCTGCACTACGTGTGGAGCCTCGGCACGGCCGAAGGAGGCTTTTACGACCCCTTTTCGATCCTGGGCCTTTCGGCGGTGAGTTGCGACGAGTGATGGCTAATTGACCAGGGCGCGACCGAGAAGGAGATCCGGTCGCACTACAAGCGGCTCAGTCTCAAGTTCCACCCCGACAAGATCCGCAACGAGGCCGAGAGCGCGCGCGAGGTGCTCGAGGAGCAGTTTGTCAACCTCACCAAGGCCTACAAGGCGCTGACCGACGAGGCGGTGCGGGAGAACCTGCGCAAGTACGGCCATCCCGACGGCCCCCAGGCGACGTCGCACGGCATCGCGCTGCCCAAGTTCCTCATCGACGCCGGCTCGCCGCTGGTGATTGCGCTCTACACCGGCCTGTTTGGGCTGGGGCTGCCGTACGCGGTCGGGCGCTGGTGGTCGGGCACCAAGACGTACACAAAGAAAGGCATCCACACCGACACGGCGGCGTTCTTCTTCGAGCGCTTCTCCAAGGTCCCCCAGTACCAGGTGACGCCGGCGTACGTGCTGGACACGCTGTGTGGCGCCAAGGAGTTTGGCATCCTTCTGCCGGGCAAGACGCCCCAGGACGTGCGGGCGCTGCTCGAGAGCTACATGAGCAGGCAGCCGTGCGAAGCCGAGCTCGACAAGCTGACTGCCGTCGCGCGGGCGGTCATTCTCATCGACCCGCTGATGGACATTGCGGGCGCGTTCAAAAAAGACAAGATCATCGACGCGGTGGCCACCGTGTCGCAGTCGCTCGTGCAGGCGATCCCCCTCGACGGCGGCGAGGTCCTCCAGCTGCCGGGCGTTCTGCCCGCCAGGCTCGACGACGGCGCGCGCCAGGTGTCGCTCAGGCAGCTGTTTGACATGCCCGAGCCCGAACAAAAGAAGACGCTCGGCCTGGACGGCCGGCAGTTCACGGTGGCCCTCCAGTACGCCAGGGCCATGCCCGCCATCCAGCTGCTGGACGCGTACTTTGAAGTGCCGGGCGAAGACGTGGTCGTCGTGCGCTCGGTGGTCTTTTTGGTGGTCAAGTTCCGCGTCGTGCACCCCGGGCACGCGCCCACGCCGGCCCAGGCGCGCGACGAGCCCGCGGAGCCCGTGGACGTCAAGACGCTTATGAACCCGCTGCTGGCGAACCTGACGCCGCCCGAGCTGGCGCCCGTCAACAACCCCTACCTTCCCGTCTTCCACCGGCCCCAGTGGTGGGTGACGCTGGGCAACTCGCTCGACGGCCGCGTCGCCGAGGGCCCGGTGCCGCTGACGAGGCTCTACAGCGACCCAGACACGGTCAACACGTTTCGCATCAAGCTCGAGTCGCCGGCGCCCGACACGCCCAACCATTTCGAGTTTGGCGTCAAGATCTGGTCCGACAGCTTCCGCGCGCAGTCGGTGTCGGAGCCGCGGATGCTGATTGTCAAGTTCGACGTGGTCGCGCCGCCGGCGGAGGCGGTCGAGGTCGAGGTCGAGTCGGACGAGGACCTGCCCGAGTACGAGTCGAGTGACGAGGAGGAGGAGGCCAAGGAGTACTTTTCCGACATTGATACAGATACGGAGGGGGAGGACGAGTGACTTGACTCAATCCTCCGACTTGCAAAGAGGATTGACTGTATGTGATGACCGCTACGAAAGCGTCCCGTTTAGACCGCGTAGTATACAAAAACTCCTACCCATCAAACGCCTCTATTTTAGACTCCCGCTTGAGCTTGTCGACGCTGACGTCGCCGGCGAGGACGCTGCCCCCGCACGTCCGCAGCGCGATGCAGCGCTGGCTGGGGATGACAAACATGCGCTTGACCGCGCTCGCGAGCTCGGCCACGCTGGCGAGGTCGTCGACGGCGGCGTCGGCCATGAGGTCGCGGTAGCGGACGAGGATGCGCGCGTGGCCAGCGCGCTCGGTCTTGACGTTGATTCGGCGCCGGGACCAGCCGGGGCCGCCGCCCTGGAGGTCGAGCGCGAGCATGTACTCGTACGCGGCCGCGAGCGCGGCCACGACGCCGTCAAACCCAAACTCGCGCACGGTGACGCCGACGAGGACCTTGAACTCGTCGACCGCGTGCTCGCGCGAGCGCAGGCCGAGGCGCGCGATGCCGGCGTCGAGCTCGTCGTCGAGGGTCTCGTCGCGCAGGCGGCCAAAGACCTCGAGCGCCACAAACGCGAGCGCCTGGGCGGGGTCGGAGAAGCGCGCGTGGAGGGACGCGACGACCGGCTTGGCGAGCGCGAAGCGGTCGAGCGACACTGCGAGCGCCGACGACAGGACCGAGTGGCCGAGGGCCGAGGTCATGGCCTTGTCTGGGGGGTCGGGCGCGCGCAGCGAGTGGACGTAGCAGAGAAAGGGCTGGAAGGGCGACGCGGGCTCGTAGGGCTGGGCGGGCCCGGACGAGAGCGAGAGCGAGCGCGCGCGCTCAAAGTAGCCCATCCTGCCGACCGACGAGGGCGACGAGGCGACGGAGGTGGACGGCGAGGGGCCGACCGAGAGCGACGCGATCGAGGGCAGGATGCCGTCGAGGCTCGGCGAGGCGTAGGCCAGCGCGCGGTCGTACGAGCCCGGGCCCGAGTGCGACGAGCCTGGGACCGCCAGCGAGGGCATGGGCGCCAGGCCAGGGCCGCCCGCGCCGTAGGTGGGCGTTGGAGGGTAAAAGTGGGTATAGGCTGGGCGGTCAGACGAGGCGTAGGCCCCGTACGACGAGGCGGGATGGAGCGACGAGATCGACTCTGAGCTCGACGCCGTCGAGTCGTCCAGCCGCGACGACGGCGACACCAGCGAGTCGATGCCGATCCGGCTGTAGCGTCGGCCGGGATAGGGGTCCATAAACGCCGGGCTGTCGTCGAACGACGAGGGCGCCGACTGGGACAGCGGCGGGCGGGCGTCTGAGCGCCGCCGCTTGAGAGGAGGCAGATAGGGCACGGGCACTGGCGCTGGGCGCGAGCGCAGGAGGGGGTCCCACGAGTTGAGCGTCTGGGACTTGGGCAGGCGCTTGCGGTTTCGACGCACCGACTGGACGGCCGCGCGCACCAGCTTGTCAAAGTCGGGCAGGCACTCTTTGCCAAAGCCAAACTCGACCCGCAGCTGGTCGGCGACGGCTCTGATTTCGGCGTCCTGCTCGGACGCCTTCTTGCACGACAGCGCCAGCGAGTCGATCAGCTCGAGGCGGCGCGCCGAGAACCGCTTCCACAGCGCCTCGTCGTTGAAGCACAGGCGGGTGCGGATGGCCTGGGTGACGCCCGCGCTGCGCGACGCCTGGGTCGACGAGGGCGTGGAACAGGTGGGCGAGGGCGAGGGAGGACGGGACGAGGAAGGTTGGCCCGAGGGCGACATGGCGGGAGGGAGGCTTGGTAAGGTCTTGCGCACGAATCCGGTGCCAACTGGGTGTTCGACGGCGTCTAGGGTTCAGGCAGGCGCACGGTTCCCCGGCGCATAAACAGGATGAAGAAGGATCAGCAAAGATGGAAAAGCAGGCTTGATTGCGGTGGGACTCCGGCGATGACTCCAGAGGGCCATAAAGGGCGGGCACGGGTGACTGTATTGGCTGGGCAGCGACTGATCGGATCGGACCGACTGGGTCGCAAACGGGGATGATAGCGAGCAGGAGCAAAGATAGGCGGGCGACGGGGTATTTCAGGGGCGAGGAGAGTGGAAATAGCTGGAGGGGAGTATGGGCGTTGCTCAGAGAGGCAGACGGGCGCGCAGACTGTGACGGCCTGATAGGCTAGCTGTAGCGTCCAATGGAGACGAGTGCACGCCGAGTGGGTAGCGACAGGAGATGACAGACAGTGGAACGGAGTGGAACTGGATGGAACGAGAGTGGAACTGACAATGCAAGAGATGTGAAAGAACGTGGAACTGGATCTTGACCTGATCTGATCTGGCTTTGTCGTGGTGCTTTGGATATAGTCAACTGCAAAATCCTTATCTCTGGGGGTATCGCTTGGGCGTGCTTAGCTAAGCACGTGTTAGGAAATTATGGCCTGAGTCGTGGTGAGTCGCCGATATCCAGAAGCCGTCGCAAGGGCCGCCGGGAGGCACAAGGGCCGGCTGGCCAGGACCGCCCGGCACGAGCGAGATGGGCTGGTTTGGGCGCGCTGGACGGTGCGAACAAGCTTATCAGATGGCTGATGGGAGAGATAGCGGTCTGCGTTGGTTTCCTTATTGTGGATGTAACATGATTAGCCGCTTCTTGAGACCAAAAGTTTGGCAACTAACTGCCTAATTGGGAATGCGCGTGGATACTTCAAGGTGACTTATCAGCCACCTTGTCAAGTGAGTCTGAGCGAGTCGAGGGCAACTCTGTTTGTACCAATCAGGTGGCCCGCCCCGGATGTCGCTATGAGTGTCTGCGTCGGTGTCGGAATAAACCAGGAGCAAACGAGATTGTTTCGGAAAATTTCCTCCAGAGATAGGATAGCAGCTGCGAGTTGAGTTGAGTCGTCCGCTGGGAAAGCAAGAGATAGACTGGGTAGAACCAGGCGATAGAGTAGGTAATATTAGCCGAGATCAGCCACCATACCGGAGATCGATCTCCGTGTCTACCCGCTTCCCCTGGCGCTTTGGCGCTTGGCCATTCCTGTAGCGGCTAGTCGCTAGTCTTTGATCAGAGGATCCATTCAGATCCGTCGAGGTCAGATCCGTCGAGGTCAGATCTGTCGAGGTTCAGATCACTTACGAAGGTAAGCAGACTTGGCCAATCTGACAAAAAGCTTGGCTACTCTGAGTCATAGTAAAAGAGATGGAAATGATTGGATTATGATTATGTAGAACGTTTTACGCAGCTGACTTATTGGCACGAGATAAGCCTTGTCATTGTCGGCATTAACAGTGCCAGAACGGTATCAGAGGGAACCAACTTTTGACCTCCTAAGGCTCCATCTAAGGCCCTCATCGAGGCCGTCATCAAAGACCTCCATCGAAGGCTCTGCTCCCAAGAACTCTGGTTCACTGATACGCATAAACTAACCGACGACAGTGCTTGACGCTTACTGTAGTTTATCTTCCTGTTCAGACATGGTGCGTCGGCAGGGTTTCTGTCACCAGAGTTGTACCTCTTCTATGCTCGAGTCTTGTTACACAGCTGACTCTCATCAATCTTATGGCTCACGTCGTGCCTCTCATCGTGCCTCTCATCGTGCCCTACGCTCCTAGATAAGCAGCTGAGTCATCCGCCGGAAAAACTCTTGGTAGTCGTGATTCCCGTTAGTGCCTCTTTCCTTCGGTTTGGTTCCATGTGACGTGGTACTACAAGCCGCGTCTCGTTTTATCGACACACAAATTGGCGCTGGGGAGTCACCGATGGCTCAAGCGGTGATGCCGTAGACAAAGACAACAGTCGATCACTTTCTTCCTGCAAGCTCCCCTCCACAGACACTAGCACGACGAGCACGACGAGCACGACGAACCATGGCGACAGACACCATTGACGGTAGACAGACCCAGACGGTTGACCCAGAAACTACGCTCAGTACCAGACAACGTCGAGGCTTCCCAGAACGTCGCTTGCGTGCGACCGTGCAGTCCTCGCCCTTCTGATCAACCACCATCATCGTCCATACAAAGCGAATAACCTACTTAGATAGACCACATCGAGCCACTCAACACGACACACTCGCTCGTGCTTCTCCTCGTGCTTCTCCTCGTGCTTCTCCTCGTGCTTCTCGCTCGGGCTTCCCCACAACGCTACACGCTATATCCACCATCCTGTGTCGCCGTTACGCCAGCTAAAATTCCTCCCTCCCATCATCTCCCATCTCTCGCTTCTGCCCTCATGAACCATGAATCCTATCCTTTGACGTCAGGGGGGCCTCTACGGGGTGCTCGCCGGGCTCGATACAAGGACAATGCCCTCATGCTCCAGCGACAGCGGCTGCTATCCAGGCCTCCCCAGCAATCCGCCCTAACGCTATCGAAGCCCGCGCCAGACCTTGACAACCTCCCCTTGTCCATCCGCCCTTTGCCCTCGCCGTACTCGCGTCCTTCCAATGACCAGGCATCCAAGACTCCCACCCGAACCAGCCTCTTTTCCTCTCTTGCTTATGCCTTCGCCGATAGGCTGGGGGGCCTCTTCCGCTCGAAACCGCGAGACAATCAGGCGCCTTCAGAACCCGAAGAGCCCCTTCTACCACCGCACTTTCTTGGAGAAACGCCGTAAGTTGGCTTGCCGGCTCGTGGCTAGTCCCTGCTAACGCACCAGATACTTTAAGCGGCGACCAAAACCCGCTGCTGAGCGCCCTGACGCCATCAAACTCGACCAGCAGGCGCTGCAGCGCGATATCGTGGCCAACTTCAACTCGTCGGTTGGGAACCAATTGACCAACGACCTGAGCCGCCCAGCACCAAAGAAAGAGCCAGTAAAACGACGGCTCAAGAAACCAGATCTGTCCGATATCGAGGTAAGTCGTTGTGCCGCTACAGCTGACTCTCTAGTGGGTGCCAGGCGACCCCGTCTCCATTATCAACGCGTACCGCGAGGTGCTTAGACGCCAGGAAGAATTCAAGCGCTTTTTCGATTCGTCAGGTCGACCGAGCCAGAGTCACCGCCGAAAACCGTCCAAGACCCTTCCGCAGGCTCCTCCTTCAAGACCCCCGTCCACCAGCCCCGACATCCCCCAACTCGAACACGCTCCATCTTCAAACACACAGGCGAATGCTGACGCTGGGCCTGGGCTCGAGCGGGCGCCAGAACCCACGACCCTCAAGGACGACCAGCTCGATCTCGCTGCGCGGGGGATCGAGATCTCCAACGGGCTGTCGAGCCATCCTTCCTACCGCCCTGCGAAAAAGATGGTCTGGCGCAAGCCCAGGAAAAATGATAGCGGGCTCACTGACAAGCAAATTCTAGACCTTGCCACCGCATCTCTCAAAGACAAGAACTCCCACACCCAAACGGGCAGGATTCCCCGATACACGACTCCCATTGCGCGTATGAAACGCAAGCGGCCGCTGCAACTGTCTGATATCCCGTTTGACCGATCCAGGCGACCCGGCTTCTTCAATGCCAACATCAGCGACTACGACGACGACGACGACACGTCACCCCCTGAAGAAACAGCCCAGACCAAGAAAGCGCGGGTGTCTGAACACCCTGCCGTCTCGTCTGGTGGCGATGGCGTCGCGTCCAAGCCCGAAATCCGTGGCATTCTGAAACATCCTGAAGACGCCAGTGCCAAAGCAAAACCTGGCCAACTTCATCGACCAAGTGCCATTAGCGACTCTGCAGACGCTCCAATTCCTCCTAGTGCCGGCTTCAACTTGAAACTGCCCGTCTCGAGCGACTCTTCCCAGCAGCCGTTTTCGTTTGCAAAAGCAGACTCGACTGCGCAGAAAGAGGACGACAATAAACCAGCCAAGAGCTTGTTTGGCTTCTCGGCGGCTGCGTCTGCCACGGATACCCTGAAAATCAACAATGAAAGCGCGTCTACGCTCTTTGGCGGCTCAGGAGCCACTCAGCCCACGCCTCAATTCTCGTTTGGCGCCAAAGCCACTGAACAGAGCGCTCCAGCAGAGTCCAAACCGACGTTTGCCTTCAATCCTACGCCAGCCACCGCCGAGTCAACGTTCAAATTCGGAACTACAGCCTCTGCAGGAGCTGGCGGACCGGCAGCAGAGAACCCCGCTCCCTTTGGCTCTACTGATTCCTCTAAAACCATCAGTTTCGGCTCCTCTGGCTCCCAGGAGCCCTCCAAAGGCGCTCCCGCCAGCTTTGCCTTTTCTAAACCCTCTGAGCCAACCAAGGAACCCGAAAAGGCCCCTGAACCAGATGCAAAGGCCGCTCTTCCAGAGCAGAAGCCTGCTTTCTCGTTTGGAGCTCCATCTGAGTCCAAACCGTTATCTTTTGGGGCTGCAAGCGATAACGCTGCAAAGCCGTCCTTCTCTTTTGGTCAAACAGAACAGAAACCAGCCTTTTCGTTTGGTACGTCGACCAATCTATCCCAGCAGCCGACATTTTCGCTTGGAACTGCCACGGCAGAAAAGAAGGAGGATAAACCGTCATTTAGTTTCGGCGCAACGTCTGAGAATAAGGAGCCCAAACCAGCTTTCTCGGACAGTACCCAAGCTGAGAAAAAGAACGAAGCCCCCGCGTTCTCGTTTGGAGCGGTCGAGAAGAAGGACGAAAAGCCTTCCTTGTTTGCACCAAGTCCCGAAAAGAAGGACGACAAGCCAGCATTCTCGTTTGGAACAACCGAGAAGAAAGAAGACAAGCCAGCATTCTCGTTTGGAACAACCGAGAAGAAGGACGACAAACCAGCGTTCGCTTTCGGGTCAACCGAGAAGAAGGACGCCAAACCAGCGTTCGCTTTCGGGTCAACCGAGAAGAAGGACGCCAAACCAGCGTTCGCTTTCGGGTCAACGAGCGAAAACAAGACAGAGAAACCCGTGTTTGCGTTTGGAGCAGCCGCCACGGCTGACAATCCCGAAAAGCCTCCCAGTCTGTTTGGCGCCAGTACAGAGCCAAAGAAACTCGAAACTGGGCCTGCGATCTCGTTTGGCGCGTCCACAGGCAAGACTGACGAGAAGCCCTCATTCTCCTTTGGCGGCGGGCAGACTTCGTCATTTGCTTTTGGCGGACAACCCAAGTCGTCTGAGCCGTCCAAGCCGGCTTTTGGACAGCTCTCGAGCACGAGCCAGGTCCAGCCTGAAGCGTCCAAGCCTGCTTTTGGCCAGGCCCAGCCTGAAGCCCCAAAATCGACCTTTTCGTTTGGTTCTGCTCCTGCGAATGGCTCGGCTGGAAGCGTTTTTGGTGCTCCTGCAGCTGACGAAGGTCCGGCACAAAAGAAACCGCTGTTTGGCGCTGCGTCTGGATCGACTTTTGCGTTTGGCAAGACGGCAGACAGCACTGCAACGAGCGCCCAAGGGACCGCGCCGTCTTTTAGTTTTGGAAGCTCTCAACCTTCGCAACCCTCGCAGAATGAAGTCAACGGCACGAAATCGCCCTTTGCGTTTTCAGGGTCGAGCTCGCCTGCTCCTGCTTCCTCCAGCAGTGGGTTTGCGTTTGGCAACAGCAGCACAACCACCACTGGATTCACGTTTGGCCAAGGCCAGAGCAATGGCCCGTCTTCGAGCGTGGGCTTTGGCTTTGGCCAGAGCCAGAGCCAACCGAGCCAAAACCCAGGATTCAATTTCAACAGCGGCGGAAGCTTCCAGTTTGGGGGCGCTGCAAACGGAGGAATGAACGGGGGCGCATCTAACCCGGCGCCTGCCTTCGGTTTTGGATCTGGAACCGCCAGCCCGTCGCCCGGAGTGGGCATGACGCCGACTCCCCAGGGTGCTCCTGCGTCGAATCTGTTTGCAAGTGGAGTCTCGACGCCGGTTGCCGGGCGCAAGTACGCGGTTCCCCGATCGCGGAGGAGATAGAAGTAAAAGCATGTGCATATGTATGATAGGAAGGTACGCGGTATTTAGGCAACGTGACGTAGTTATATACAATGTTCAGTCAGAATCGTCGTCGGAAGAGTAGTGAGAGGATCGATAGAGGTCGGCGACGGAGCTTGTGAATTCTACCAGCGCTTCGCGGTCGTCGCCACGGAGGAATCTGTGGGCAAGCGCCGATTTCTCCTCGAAGACGCGGGCCGTTTTGGACGAGAAGGAGAGATCGGTGTAGAGATAGTTGATTTGCTGGTCGTTCGCGCCATTGAACCCGTAGCGAGGGAGATCGGGGAAGAACTCGGGCATGGTCTCGAGGTAGGGGCAGCCAAAGCGGGACGCAGTATCGTGCTGGGACGTTTCGGTGAGCAGATTCGAAACGACCGTATGGTCGGTCTTGTGCTGCAGATATTTATTCAGCAGGGAATCGAGCGTGTTGAGGTCGCCACCGCGGATGGAGCCCGCCCTGGCGAAGACAGCCTCAGGGGAGGGTCGAAGGGGCTTGGAGTAGTTTGACAGGCCGGTGCTCAGGTCTGAAAGGGCGTGCTCGCGGCAGGCAAAGTTCACTGAAGACACAAACGGGGACGCAAACGACGGCAGAGGGGGCGCAGGCTGAGAAAGAAGGCGATAGGGGAGAGAAAGGTTGTCGAGGGTGATGGACACGAGAGAGCCAAGGAACCAGAAGTTACTGGCGTCCCAAAAGTCGGGTCTACCGCCGCCCAGCTGAGAGATCAGCGGCCTGGTCGAGACCGACGGAAATTGCAAGGGAACAAACAAATCCACCAGACTGTGGATCTCAGCTTCAGCCCTGACTCTGTCCAGCAGCTGCCGCTGGTCCAAGGAGTCCCGCAACAGCGAGTATAACGTGATGGGAGTCTTTGGCAGGTAGTCGTCTCGTATAAGCTGGATCCACGAGCTGCCAAACGCCGACCAAGACGTGTCAAAGTCACACACAAACTGCAAATACTGCAACGAGTCGCATTCTTCCAGCAGCGCTCGCAAGTTCGACTCGGCGTGGTCCTGGTGGCGACTGAACTCGCTCTGTCCCAGCTCTGCGCCTAGGAAACCCTGCGCTGGGCGGTTCTCAGCGGCCACCGCTGGTCTCCCCAGCGGATCGTTGGGCTCGTACATGAAATCGTCGATGTTGGAGAACGTTCGCGGGTGGTAGTACACCCGGCTGTAGTCTATCCAGTACTGCGTGTCCTTGGACGTCAACGGCGGCCGGTCCTCCAGAGTCAGTCCGTTATTGAGAAGATTCTGGTACCGATTCGACCGCGTCGAATGGCGCTTGAGCTCGATCTTCTCCACACTTCCACCCAGTGCCCCTGTCTCGTGCTGATCTGCCTCCACCGCAGGATAGAGCTCATTATACTTGTCGCCAAGCGATATAGACCCATTGTAGTCCCAAAACAGGGCGCGCGGAGTAAACGTCTCTTGCCCTCTGCTCAGCCCCGGCCGAAACGACACCTGGTGGTCCACAGGAGAGGCGGCGTCAGGAGGATAGGTAAAGTAGGACTCCTGGATATTGAAATACTGCACGGAGGCATGGTTCGATAGACTGCCCAGCGATAAGTGGATCACCTCTCGCATGTCGTGGACATAAGAGTGTAGCGGTGGGACGAGACAGCTACACCAGGCGACCTCATCTCGAACACCGCAGACGCCCATGTAATGGCCAGCTTTCCAAAGTTTACAAGCTTCAAGAGCTTTCCGGGAAAGGCCTCGTCGAAACATGATGAGCGTGAGCGTCGGGAGGAGGACAGGGAGCAGGAGAAGACCAGCAGGTCGAGGCATCGAAGGAAAGACGACAGTGGTCATAGAGAGCACAGAAGAGACGAACGACACAAAAGGACGCGCGTGGAAGTGTCTGACAAAGGTTCTCGCCCCGCTTCTAGCGACAGTATAGCTCGCAGAGGTCATCAACGGGAGTCGTCAGATACACCCGAGCGCAATTCGCTGTTTTACATCGATCCAAAGGGCGATCAGGGCAATCTCTTGTACAATGAGACGTTCAAGTACCAGGTTCCTGCCCATTTCGTGTCTGGATCAGGCCGCGTTCTGGGTCTGGACGACCGGCTGAGAATTGATTTCGGCCCCAAAGTCGATCAGTGTATTCTTCTGCGCGATACAAGTCAAGAAGTGCGCCCGCGAATTGCGTTTACGGTGGAGCCTAATCCCCAGAGAGTCCATAAGGCTGACGATGCGGGCGAGTTGACAGACTACATTCCTCTCGAACCGCCTCTGGAGCCGAGTGCAGAACAAAAAGACAACGTGGGAGTTGATTTCTCCGACATAAAGGTCGAGCTCAGTCCAGACCAGCTCGAGGCCAACAGGCTGAACGGTCTCTTGACCACGGATCCCCACAACGAACCGGCATGGCTTGCCCTGATCAACATTCAGTCCAAAGTTATCCCGCATACGGTGCCCGAGCATCAGAAAAATGAAATCATCCGGTCGATATGCACCAAAGCGTGGCTTGCCAACCCGACCAACGAAAAACTGACTCTGCTGTATGCCGAGTACTCGATAAAGGTCATACCGCAATCGAAGCGCTCGGAAATGTGGAACGAAATCCTCAACAAGTGCCCTGATAACCCGAACCTGTGGATTGCTAACCTCGCGGTGTCACTGGGCGATGCGCTGAATTTCGACGTCTTTGATAAGCTCAACATGATCTCTGGTGTCGTGGAGCGACTAAAGTCGTTTATCTTGAGGAAAAGCTCCGATCTCGAGTCGGTATACCCAGAAATTTTTCTGACAACGGGAACCTTCCTCTTGCAGGCTGGATATACCGAATTCTGCCTGGCTCTTGTTCAGGCGGCTCTGGAATTGAACGTTTTCTGTCCCTTTGCCATCGAAAGCAGGCAGGAGGAGCGTTATCTTAGTAGTTTGCAGCAGTTCTGGGATATGGAGGCGCCTCGCCTCGGCGAAGATCAAGCCGTGGGATGGAAGAATACGTCTCCAGCCGCGATTGACCAGTCTGATGATGTAAAGATTTCTTCAAATCTCGAATCGTGGGGAGATAACGAGCTACGTTTGACCCTGAATGCTCTTCCCGTCCACCCAATCCACTACCATCCCGACGATCCCTACAACTCTATCATTTTCGATGATCTGCGCCCCTTTCTTCATGCACTGTCTAGCTCGTGTGTCGTGGACAGGCTCGTTTGGGTCTGTTTTTACCTTTTAGGTGTTCCCTTGGATCAGTATCGCTCGAAAATCACCAGCAGCTCGTTTCTGCCTCTGGAACATCGTGCCCTGCCTATAGCGCGCCAGGATTTTGTAGTCAATTTCATACGACAAGTATACCCTGAACTTCAAGATGAAGATCTCAAGTTTGCTCTGATCCAATGGCTCGAGTCTGTCAACCGCCAGGAAATAATTCAGCTTCTCTTGTCCAAGAATGACCTGAATTGGTTTTATCAATCATTTCGCAGCGTCGAACGAGCGTCGCCGGAAAACGTCACTGAAATCAGCCGTTTGGGCCTTGAATCGCTCCGTTTATTCAAGTCGTGGTCTTTAACGCAGCTAGCAGACCTGTACTCGTCGTCTTCTCTCGCAAAAATGGAGCCCCGTGCTGTAAGTATCGTCTATTCCTTTCTAACGCTAGCGCCGGATCTACTGCCTGTCTGAAGCTCGAGCCTCCAAAAAGTGGTACAACGTATTTATAGCGAGTCTTGTGTGTATGACCTACGACTACTTGGCTGAGTCCAGCGCAGAAGGTCGCCAAACGGTCATGCTGGACTCGTTGGAACTCCTGGAGGCCAGATATCTCGCTGAACTCGACGAATACGGCCGCGAACAGATCTACATTGGGTACATGGATCTTATATTTGATCATTTGGATCACTGCCAGATGTACAGGATTGCGCCTATCGCTGAGCTCATTAAGCAGGCCGTCGAGCGCTTCCCTTATTCGGTGTCTTTGCTGGCTTTTGCATACAAATGCCAGCAGAAAGAGGCATGGCAGAGCTTCTTCCGCCAGGTGGCCTCCGATATCGTGGTCGACAATCCTCGCTCGAGTCTGCCTGCGATGCTCTTTGTCCTTGACCACGAACCCAACAAGGCTGTGTATCGCAATCTGTTGGACAGAGCACTCAATACCGGCAAAGGCAGATACTGCGTTGCTCTGTGGATAAAGAGTATTGGGGTCGAGTTTGCTAATAATCAAGTGCTAAAAGCCAAGGCTGTCTTGTATCAAGGCATCAGGGAATGCCCCTGGTCCAAAGAGCTGCTCTTGCTACCGTTTACAGCCCAGTACGAGCACCACTTTACGCCGTTTGAGCACTCGCAGCTGGAAGAGACGATGCTCGAGCGCCGGATACGGCTGATTACAAGTCCTCCAGCCATCGACCAGGCGCTGAAAGAGCCGCCCATATCGCTTCCTGACGACGGATCTGATACCGAGACGGGGCTTGACTGAGCTGTTCAATCTGTCAGTTTATGTAAGCTTGGGTTGCCAATATGGAATTACGTTGAGTCCAGCGGAGATTGCCGAGAAGATGCGCCTCGTCCACGGAGATAGCCGGCTATCTCAATTATGTAATCGACCTTATCCGCGGCAACTGGATAACCTGCTAAACTACAAGGCTCTATATATGAAGTGCTACAAGATCCAGTCTGCTCGTTAGGCAGAGCTACAGCTGTACGAGCAAGATGAGGCAATGAGAACGCCCTGCATTAGACTGATTAAAAAATTATCTCCTGTACTGGAACAAGAGTTGAATATTATCCCTGTACTCTTCCTCGTAACGAGACAAGTCGCTCATAATCTTGTATTCTTCCTCATTACGCCTGTCTACAGCAAGGCAGGCAACATTCAACGCAGGAAACGTAGCAGGCCTGATAACTCGCTGGCTCTTTAATGTCGACGTTTGTACCACCCTGACACTCCAACCTTTATAGACAACAAAGTATATCGTCCACTGGGTCGTTGGTTGTCTCAGAAGTGCGCAGGTCTTTGTCTTTGTTTCAGACTTAATGACCTTCTCGACTTGGAGTCATGGAACACTATAAAGCAGACGGGTTCTCTTTTCGTCAGGAAACGTAATATTACTTGGAAATTATTGGGAACAAGCTTGTTCCTGTGTTCACCGGTAACGTTCTACTTGTATCGTTGGGAGTTTAAAATTTTCTTCAAGTCATGGCCAAAAAGTCGGGAAAGACGAGGACGGCGGGCAGAGATGGAGTCGAGAGAGATGATGACTTTATAATGACCTTGTCGGACGAAGGGGAGGAGGTCCAGGATATAGATAGCGACGAGTCGGGAGATGAGACCGAGGAACGAGCCAAGGCTGGTGATCTGGATCCCGATTTTGCGTTTGAAGCGGACGAGTTTGGGACTACGACGTCGTTTGATGGGTGGGATTTCTCGGTGGAAAGCGGGTCTCAAGGGAAAGCGGCGGTGGATCTCGACGAGATTGTCAGGTCGAAGCTGCGAGGTATGGAGGACGACGAGGGGGAAGATGAGGAGGACGACGAAGAGGTAGATAATGGAGAGGAGGAAGACGACGACGAAGAGAATGGAGAGGAAGACGACGAAGAAGACGACGAAGAAAACGACGAAGAAAACGACGAAGAAGACGACGAAGAAGACGACGAAGAAGACGACGAAGAAAAGGAGAGTGAAACAGAGAGTTACGAGGACCAAGATGAAGAGATGGAGGACATAAACGAGCAAGAGGTTGTCTACGAAGACAAGCTGACCCGGCGGCTGCTCAAAAAAGAAGCTAGGAGGCAAAAGAGGATACAAGAGGGCGGAAGCAGCAGTGAGGGCGAAGAATGGCATAGCTCAGACTTTAGTTCAGACGACGGCGACGGTCAAGAAGACGAAGATGATATTTCTGCCCAAGAGTTTGGTGCAGACGTCCTTAGCAATGCGTCTGATGAGGATCAAGAGGAAATACAAGACGAAGACGAAGACGAGGAGCCCATCATTCATCCCATGGACCAAGAGTCTAGCGAAGAATCAAACGACGAGGAAGAGCAAGACTCGGTGGAACAGCTGGCCGACTACTTTGCCGAGCAAACCACTAATGACAATACTTCAGTTCACAAATCCTTTCAAACGCTATCCCTGTCTCGTCCTATTCTACGATCCCTAGGCGAGCTTGGATACAACGCTCCCACCCCCATCCAGAGCGCCACTATACCCGTGGCCATGGCAGGAAAAGACATCGTGGCTGGTGCCGTTACTGGCTCGGGAAAGACCGCTGCCTACATGATTCCCATTCTCGAGCGCCTGCTGTTTAGAGCCAAAAATGTCGCTGCGACCAGGGTGGTCGTCTTGACGCCAACCCGAGAGCTGTCGATCCAAGTCGCTGATGTTGGGCGAAAACTGGGTAAATACGTCCATGGCGTGCGGTTTGCCCTTGCTGTGGGAGGTCTGAACCTGCGCCAGCAGGAGCAGGAGCTGCGAACGAGGCCTGACGTTGTGGTGGCCACTCCAGGTCGGTTTATCGACCACGTTCGCAACTCCCCGTCGTTCCAGGTCGACGATGTCGAGATTCTGGTGATTGACGAGGCCGACCGAATGCTCGAGGAAGGGTTCCAGAAAGAGCTCACCGAGATCCTGCGCCTGCTGCCCAGCAAGCGGCAGACGCTGCTGTTTTCGGCCACGATGAACACCAGAGTCAAGGTTCTCATTGGTCTGTCGCTTCACCAGCCGGTACGGATCATGATCAACCCTCCAAAAGAAACGGTTTCGGGACTGGAGCAGAAATTCGTGCGTATCAGAAAGCGCGAGCATCTGCGAGCTGCGCTGCTAATCACCCTCCTTTCATCCATCGACGCCAACGAGAAGATCATCGTCTTCATTGGGCGCAAGGACAATGCGCATTTGCTACGAATCATTGCCGGTCTGTGTGGTCTCGCGGTGGCTGAGCTGCACGGCGGACTGACGCAGCAGCAGCGCTTAGAGACCGTCACCAAGCTCAAGTCGGGCCAGATCTCGACTATTCTGGCCACCGACGTTGCGTCGCGAGGTCTGGATTTCCCCAGAATCGAGCTCGTCATCAACTACGACATGCCCAAGAGCTACGACATCTACCTCCACCGAGTCGGGCGAACGGCTCGAGCAGGCCGCAACGGGCAAAGTATCTCGTTTGTGGGCGAAAGCGTGAGCGATCGAGGCATCGTGCGCCAGGCGCTCAAGAACTCGAGCCCAGACAAGGTGTCGAGCCTGAACGTCGACTGGGACAAGGTCGAGAAGCTGGGAGAAAAGATCGACTCGTTTGACGAGACCATCAAGGAGATCTGCAAGGAAGAAAAGGAGCAGAAACTGCTGGCGTCGGCCGAGATGGAGCTGCGCAAGGGCGAGAACCTCATCCACCACGCAGACGAGATCGCCTCTCGTCCCCGAAGGACCTGGTTTGAGTCGAAAAACGACAAAAAGGCAGAGTCTGCCTCGGCTAGCCAGCCTTCCAAGCGGAAACTCCAGGATGCCGAAGAAGTGTCGCGGGCAAGAAAGATCCTGAAAGCGTCCAAGAGGGACCTCAAACGGGGCGCCAGCAAAGGCCCAAGCAAGCCCAAATCCAAGAGACGCTAATGATGTCTAGTAAGATAATAGAGAGAGCAAGAGAACCATACATAGAGAGAGTAAAGAACAGTACATCGAGGCAAGAACCATACGTAATTGACTGTCACGCTGCGTGTAGCGCTCGACCGAGTTTTCTGCCTTTTGGGTCTGCCCGTTACAATCACTTGTCATGGATAATTCAGACATTCCTGATGGTGTCCCTCCAGGAATCCAGGAACAGCTCAGGGAGCTGAGAAATGAGTACTTGGTAGGTGCCAGTCTGGAACGGTCGACTAACCGGGCAGGATGGAGAATTGACAGAGAAAGGGTACCACAAGAGGAGGAACCAGGTGCTCTCGCTGTGCTTGGACACTCGGCCGCCTGTTCCTCCCATGAGCCACCGGCGGAACCTGTCGTCTTCGTCGAACGTGTCGTCGTCGAGGCCGGTGTCGATGTACCTGAGTCACTCGCGGACTGCGTCAAGTGTAGGTGACGAGACTGGATGAGAGCTAATTGTGATAGGACGCTTCGCAGCTGGGCTACTCGACGCCTGAGCCGCTGCCCAATAACGGCTTTGGCTCGATTGTGAACGGCGAGTTTCAGGATTTCGACGGGTTCGAGAGGTTTGACGACTACGACCTCAATCTGGCCGAACCTGTGCGTCAGCCGGGGCGATTGGACATTCCCCACAAACCAGAGAGCTCGAATATCCAGGCTGTGGTCGATCTTCAGAAGCCCCTGTTGCCCAGAGGCCTGGCAGGCCACGAGTACAAGAACTCGGACGGCTCGAATATGAGCAAACACGAAGACATGGCGTCTGTGCTGAGGGACCGGGCGAAGAAGAGCCCCAAGAAGATCGCGGTTTTCATACTCGACTACCGGGGCAAGGAGTCGATCTCCATCAACATCGAGAAACTGGCTGCCCGCGCCGAAAAGGTCGCCCAGGTGATCCATGACAAGTCTGGGCTCTACAGAGGCGACCGCGTGGCCCTGCTGTATCGAGAAGAGGACGTGATCGACTTTACCATTGCTTTTCTGGGCTGTCTGATTGCCGGCGTGGTGGCGGTGCCCATCAACGACTGCAAGAACATCACCGACGTGATGAGCATCCTGAACGCTACGCAGGCGCATCTGGCCCTCAGCAGCGATTCAACGCTCAAGCTGTTCCAAAAACACATGGTCAGCCAGGGCAAGTCGTGGCCTAAAGGGGTCGAGTTTTGGAAAACCAACGACTTTGGCTCGTTCCATCCCTCAAAACACTCCCATCCTCCTGTTTTGCAGATCCCAGACCTCGCTTACATTGAATACACCCGGGCTCCCACCGGAGAGCTGCGGGGCGTGGTGATTTCCCACAAGACGCTGATGCATCAAATGACGACTCTTTCTAGTATACTGGCCAGTAAAGCCAAACGGGAGCCCGACTATCTGGTTGATAAGGACTATCCCAAACCCGATGGGTTCGGTAAAGCGTTTGTCAGCTATCTCGACCCCAGGCAGTCGATAGGCCTGATTATGAACGTCTTTCTCACCATCTACTGCGGCTATACCTTTGTCTTTTGCCCAGAAAAGATCATCACCACTCCAGGGCTGTTTGCAAACGTGCTCTCGAGATACCACGCCAACTTCCTGCTGGGAAACTACCCTGGCCTAAAAACAGTCGTCTACAACTACCAGTCCTTCCCTCACATGACCCAGAACTACTCGCGACGGCGAGTGAACTTTTCGTATCTGGATTGGTGTCTGCTTGACTCGTCTACCGTCGATACCGAGTTTCACAGCATCCTCGCTGACCGCTGGCTCAAGCCCCTGGGCAACAAACAGGCGCAAGAAATCGTTGCGCCAATGCTGACGCTGACTGAACACGGCGGGATGGTCATTTCCATGCGAGACTGGCTGGGGGGACAGGAGAGACTGAGCGTGCCGTTATCCAACGAAGACGAGAGCGGGAATGGACCTTCAGACTTGTCTTTTATCTTGTTGGATAAGCAGGCGCTGGCCTACAATGCCCTTCGAGTCCTTTCGACAGCGCCACCGCCGGGAGGAGTCGACTTTGAGCATGACCGGACGACCCTGTGTGTGGGTGCGTTTGGATTCCCTATTCCCGATGCTTTTTTGGCCGTCGTCGACCCTGAGACCTGCATCATTGCTAAAAACGGGACAATAGGCGAAATCTGGGTCGATAGTCCGTGTCTTAGCGGCGGGTTCTGGAACGCGGATGAAAGCACGCGCAGAATCTTTAGAGCCCAGGCCTACAGCGAACAGGGGCCGCTGGACATTGATTTTCTGCGAACGGGGCTCTTGGGATTCACTTTTGACGGCAAAGTCTATGTTCTTGGCTTTTACGAGGACCGGCTGCGGCAGCGGTTCAGTGAAGACGACGACCTGTCGATCTCTGGACAGTTTGAGGGCGAGACAGAGTACCGATACTACTATACGTCGCATCTCGTGCAGACTATAATGCGGAATATCCCGCGGATCTTCGACTGTGCGACGTTTGACATCTACGTCAACGACGAGTATCTCCCCATTATCATCATGGAAACCGTGCTTGCAGACTCGAGTCCAGTCCAGCCAGGCGGGCCGCCGGTTCAGATCGACACTGACTTTTTGGAGAGGATGGCCCAGAAGTGCATCGACGTGCTCTTCAAGGTGCACAAGGTCCGTGTCTACTGTGTGATGGTGACTGCCCCCAACGCTCTTCCGCGGGTCAAACGAAACGGGCGGTCTGAAATCGGGAATATGCTGTGTCGGCGCAAGTTCACCATGGGGTCGATCCCCAGTGTTATCGTCAAGTTTGGCGTGAGTCGCGCGGTGATGAACATCCCGTTGGGACCAGACCCCGATGGCGGCATATGGTCAGAGACGAACGCGAAAATCCACGAAGCGCTACTATTTCGAGGGGAAAAGCAGTACTCTGGCGTCGAGCCTCGTGACTGTGTGATCGATGCGCGGTTGAAGATCGACCTGTGTGAGATGCCGTCGATTCTCGAGATCTTGAAGTTCCGCGTGACTCGCCATCCCGAGGAACTTGCACTTTGCACCATTGACGGCCGCGGCAAGGAAGGCAAAGGAATGTCGTGGAGAAAGTTTGACCAAAAGATCGCATCCACCGTGCAGCTGCTCAAGAACAAGGCCCGCCTGTCCGCTGGCGACCATGCCATCCTGATCTACACGCATTCAGAGGACTTTGTGCTGGCTGTTTTTGCATGCCTGTTCCTTCAGGTGGTTCTTATCCCTGTGGCGCCGCTGGACGCGAACCGGTTGAACGAGGACGTTCCAGCACTGCTGAACGCGGTAAAGGACTTCAAAGTCAAGACGATCTTGGTGAATGGAGACACTGAGAACGCGCTCAAGAGCAAGGCCATGCACAGCTACCTCAAGCAGTGTTCTCATCTCAGTCACATTCCTATTCCGCCCATGATCAATACCACAAAGTCGCTGAAGTCGTCTGGATCGTGTCGCGAGAGTGATCTGTATCCAAAGACGTATGCTGCCAACCAGGTCCAGGTCGTGTGGTCGTACTACAGTGCTGACCACCGGCGGGTCGCCATTCCTCTGACTCGGCTGAGCATGCTGGCGCTGTGTAAGATCCAGCACGAGACGTGCCGTCTCCAGCCAAACAAGCCCATCCTGGCCTGTGTTCGAAGCACCATGGGAATGGGTTTTCTGCATACTTGCCTCTTGGGCGTTTACACTGGCTGTTCCACCTATCTTCTCTCGCCGGTGGACTTTGCTACGAACCCAATCTTGTTTTTTATGGCGCTTTCTCGATACAAGATCAAGGACGTGTACACGACTCCGCAGATGATGGAACACGCCATGGTGCATTTGCCAAAGGACGCCAAGGGACTCCGTCTCGACGAGCTACAAAACATGATGCTCACGTTTGAGGGGCGGGTCAACTGTGATGTCGTCCATCGACTGCGGCAGTACTTTCGACCGTATGGCCTCGATCCCATGGCCATCAGTGCCTTTTACTCATCATCGTTCAATCCCATGATTTCCACCCGATCCTACATGTACCTGGATCCAACGGAAATCTACCTGGACCGCCATTTATTGCGACAGGGCTTGGTGGTGACTCTGCCCCAGGACCGATTCAAGGAAGGACTGCGTCTGCAGGACAGCGGGCTGGTACCTGCTTGCAGCCAAGTGGCAGTCGTCAACCCCGAGAGCCGCCGGCTGTGCGACGAAGGAGAGATTGGAGAGATCTGGATTGCCTCGGAAGCCAACTCCCATTCGTTCTATGGGCCCATGGACGATCTTGATCAGCTACGATTCAACGCGCAGATTCTCGAAGTCGAGAGCAACTTGACCTACTGCCGGACGGGAGACCTGGGCTTCCTATACACCAAAGCCGAGCCAATTGGGCCTGGAGGAGCCGAGATGGACATTCAGCTGGTGTACGTGTTGGGACACATTGGCGACACCTTTGAGGTCGCCGGTCTGAATCATTTCCCGCTCGATCTTGAATACTCGATCGAGCACTGCCACTCGTGCATCTGCAACAAAGGCTCGGTCGTCTTCCAGGCAGCAGGGCTGGTTGTTGCTGTGGTGGAGGTCAGCCGCAAGTCCTATCTCTCGTCCTTGGTCCCAGTGATTGTCGACGCCGTGTTGAACGAGCACCAGACCATTCTGGATATCGTGTGTTTTGTGGCCAAGGGCGACCTGCCCCATTCTCGGCTGGGCGAAAAACAGCGCGCCCGCGTGGTGTCCTTGTGGGTTTCCCGGAAACTGAACACGCTAGCTCAGTTCACCATTGGCGACGGCAGTGAGTATTCGGTGAGTCTGACCCACTCAAAGGCCAATTCGGTGTCAAGCGCAAAGCTTCAGCGACCACGGTCGACAGTACTCCCCGACCGGCCGTCAAGCTATATTCGCAGCGAGCGGTCGTCAATATCGTTCAAAGACCACCAGCGTCGGGCTTCAGAGACGTTTTCCGCGTCGTCGTACGACGCATCGCCGGGAGGTCCTGGTCTGGCCGTGGCGACGCCCAAGGGCGACACGTCGTACGAAGAGGAACAGTTGTACGACGAGATTCGGTTTGAAGACGGAGATCTGGCTGACCAGTTCCGGGTGAAGGAGGAGGAGCAGGCTCGAGCGTGGAGCATGAATGAATATTCGGCATTGAGGAACTCGATGATTCTGGCGTCTCTGCAAGAAGAGCCAGAGGAACAGCAGAGGACATTAACGGTGAGGAACGGAGATATTGAAGGGTTTCAGATTTAGGATGAAAGGACAGCATAGGAGCATAAGTTTCATGGAGGACAATGGCGAGCATGGTTGGGAAATGGGTTTAGTTATATAGATGAAGACGTTGGCGCACGTTTTGTACAATCCACGATAGGCCTTCTTTGATATTTTCACCGGTGTAAGCGCTGCATGCCATCACAGTCGAGTTGTGGTTGGGGAACCGGCCCAAATCGAGCTGCTGCGTAATCGAATCGAGCGTCGGTTTGACGATCTCTGCGGGTAGCGTATCTGCCTTGTTTGCAAAGATCAACACGTCTGCTCCAATCAGCCTGTCTTCGAGCAAGATCTTGTCGAGCTCCACCTTGATGTCGCCCAGCCTCGCAAGGTCTCCAATATCAATCACCCAGATAATGGCGTCAGTCTTCTCAAAGTAGTTGCGCCAGAACGGCCGCAGAGACGACTGGCCTCCTATATCCCCTGCTAGTCAGACGGCGCCATCGAAACCGGCTTACAGAGATTCAATTTGTACCTATGTCTCAGCAGCTGACAACCATATCTTGAGCTTACCCTTTGAACTCAATTGTCTTGATATTAAAGCCCACCGTGGGCGCCACTTTGCCGAGGTTCTTTCCTCGCAGAGCCTGGACAATTGATGACTTGCCTGCTCCGTCGAGACCGCTAAAGATGTTAGCAGGAAACGTCCTAGGACAGCTCACAGGATCAAGATACGAATTTCTCGCTCTTTTAAGCGCTGCTTTTTAATGATGGTCAATAGACCCATGGTGCGAGTGGAGAGTGACGTTGAGGTTGGGACGTTACTGGATCTGGAGAAGACGGTCACGAGTACAATGGCACGAGTACAATGGCACCAGCCAAAGCCTTTGCAAGTCATTTCGTTGTATATTTTATTTAACACTGAGCAAGTTTACAAAAGTATGCATTGTAGTGGAGAAGGACTTGTCAGAGAGGTTTTTTTTATGTTTTATTTGCATCTGAGGACAAAATTGCGTGTGTCGTGAGATCACTCCAGCATTGTGATAGAGAGCAAATGTCATATGTAGAGGCACAGGCAGAAGCGTCAGTAGGATTAGACGGCTGTTTGGAACCAAATATAAATATAATTTAAACATACTTGTCAGGTCGTTGGCAAGCATCGCCCCAGCTCTGCCTCTCTTCCCACTTGGGCACTGTAACGGTCCAAGGAAAATTTCCTCCCAACGAGAAAATCCTGCTACTCGCCATGGTCAAAAGGAACAGAGCGGCCTTATTGCCGACTAACTTGGCGCTGCTGCAGAATTTAATTCGGAGGGATCCTCAGTAAGTGGTACCAGGAGTGTCTGGTTAACGGTTTAGGTCCTATCGAGATGAGTTTCTGTTGCAATATCGGCATTACCAGAGCCAGAGGGAGATCTTTATGAATAACCCCTCGTCATACCAGGGAGAAGAGTTCCATGATCTGATTGGGCTTTTAACGCAAGTCTGTGTCTGCTATCCTAAAGATACACAGGCGTTTCCCGAAGAGTTGTGTGAGTTGCTACTTGGACACCACGAGAGCCTGAGCATGGAGCTGCGAGACAAGGTCGTCCAGAGTCTCGTCACGCTCAAGAATCGAGATGTTTTGAGTGAAGAAAGACTAGCCCAGGTGTTGTTTCCGGTTTTGATTGCGTCGCCGAGTAAATCGCTGCGTTTCCAGATCTACACCAGTCTGGTCAGCACGCTCAAGACAGCCAACAAAGGGACGAGGGCCCAAAAACTCAACAAGGCCGTTCAAGCCATTCTCTTCAACCTCTTGCAACAACCTCAGGGAGCCATCTGGGCGATTCGTCTTACTCGAGAGTTGTGGACTCGAGGAATCTGGAATGACTCCAAGACAGTCGAGATCATCAAACAAGCCTGCCTCCATAATGATGTCAAGGTCGCCTCGTTGGGAGTCCGGTTCTTCCTCAACGCTGACACCGAGAGAGAGGAGGAGTTCAACCAGGAAAACGATGACAATGATGACGACGCCAAAAAGGAAATCGAGGCCGTAAAGCATAAATTGGGAATCAATAAACGGAATACGCGACGAGAAAAGAAAATGGAGGCATCGCTATCGAAGCTTCGCAAGAAGCCTCACTCCAAATCGGCTGTCCAGCTCAACTTCTCAGCGCTGCATCTACTAAACGACCCCCAAGGGTTTGTCGAACAGCTGTTTTCGGTCCATTTGGTGAAAAACAAACACATCACCTTGGAGCAAAGGATCTTGTTTCTCTCTCTCATCACAAGGCTGGTGGGTTTACACAAGCTATCCGTGCTGGGCATCTACACCTACGTTCTCAAATATCTCAGCCCCAAACAACAAAACGTCACGCAGATCATGGCCTGTACTGCGCAGGCGACCCACGAGCTCGTTCCGCCAGAGTACATCGAGCCCATTCTAAAGAAAATCTCCAACGAGTTTGTCAGCGAAGGAGTTGCTGCTGAAGTGGCAAGTGCCGGATTGAACACCATCCGAGAGATTTGTGCGCGATCGCCCTATGTCATCTCCAAGGAACTGCTGGAAGACCTCATTACATACAAAGGATCCAAGTCCAAGTCGGTCACCATGGCTGCTAGGGGTCTGCTAGGTCTCTATCGCCAAGTGGCTCCTGATTGGCTTCCTCGCAAGGAACGAGGCAAGGATGCTACTCAGAGTCTCCTTCGAGGTGAACTTGACACTCAGTCGAGGCAGTTTGGGCACGAACATGTGTCTACTTCTATTGATGGATTGGAACTTCTCGAGCAGTGGCATCGTGAGCATGGATTGAACGATGATGAAGGTTTTGTTGAAGACAAGGACGAGGACTGGATCCAACAAGAGGATCACGAAAGCGACAGTGAAGGATGGATCAACGTGGAAAGCGACCAAGAGTACGATGATGCTGATCTCCCTTCGGATGAGGAACTAAGCCAGTCTGAATCTGAAGACGAAGACAACGACAAGCAGCCCTCGAAACGGGTCCGCACTGGTACTAGCTCCACTCTGGCTGGAAGAAAGATTCTCACCCCGGCTGATTTCGCCAAACTGCAAGAACTTCGAGCCCAGGCCCAAGTCGACAAGGCCTTCTCGTCCTCCAAGAAACAGGGCGAACCGACTGGAATTCTGGGCATGAACGAAGAAGGAGTCGACGCTGATAGTCTGGTTGGCCAGGACAAGACTCGCGACACCAAGGAGGAACGGATCAAGAAGGCCCATGGAGACAACAAGGATATCAAGCACGGCTCGCGCAAGGGCCAGATAGAGACCGCCCATAGCACGACCAACCGTGAAAAGGCGCGCAAGAAGAACTTTATGATGATGATCCACAAGCGGGACGTGCAAGGAAAATCCAAGAGAAGTCTGAGAGACAAGCAAAAGATCCTCAGAGCTCACATCACCAAGCAAAAGAAGAAAATGTAGATTGGTGTCGAGCAGTCTCCTAAACTGCTGCTTTCTCTCCGTTGTTAGTGTACGATAGAAAACTTGGACAGATTGGGTTGGTGCTCAGTCCGTAGACGCAAGCTTTATTCTCACATTACAGCATCACCTTCACAGTTGGGAGTTTAGTCTGGCGACAACAGCAAGACCCAACTTAAGGTCCACACCCAAGGATGCCGGTTGTGTACGTATAAGTTGGTGGGAGATGATCTGACTCTAGTCGACGCTATATCAAGTACCGCGGGCGGTCAATTGTGACGAGGATTTTCATTTTGATGCCGGACGACTACGACTTCTTCGTCAAAGGGCAAGGCAGCCAGGGTCGGATCGACCAGGTGTTGCAAGACTGTACCAACCAGATGATCCGCGGGCTTGACGACTGGAATGACTCCAAAAAGTCCAAGAATATCGCGGTCAAGGTGACGGGAGCGATCGATGACAGGTCATGGGCTGCTCAAATCTACGTGGTCCAGGGTGGGGATATGAGTAAAGGATGGATTCTTGAACGAGTGAGTTGGGATCAGATGCAAGTTCTGACGTTTAGCAATCCTTCCTTCGAGATCGTCCCAGTGAAGCTCAGAGCGGCGACGAGCCTGAGGATGTCAAGCCAGAGCTTGAGAGTCGGTTCCAGCATTCTAGACTGGATCGACGGGCGATATACGTGATGCTGTCATGTACCAAGGCAGACCTATTTGTATCAGAGGAGCCCGCAAATGACGAGGCCATGGCTACGTGGATTAGTTCCCAACAGGAAGAAGGTTGGTGATGTGATCACTCTCTCTATAAGATTTTTGCTGGCTATAATACCTGCAATGATACTTATGGACGGGCGAGTGCGATCATTTTGATACGCTGTGGCCATTCCCATAGTGCAGTGGTGCTTTGTGCAGGCCTGATGCCATCCATCTGTGGAACCACGGTGAGTGCTACGATTGCGATGGTAGCGGTGGTGCACGTGCGAGGGTTTGCGGAGACTGTTTGCAACAAGTCAACCCACGCACGTCTCCCAGTCTCATCATCTACAACAGTACAAAATGAGTGACAACCGAGGAGGTTTTGGACGACGAGGCGACCGTGGCCGTGGCCGACGTGCTGGACGACGAGGAGGACGAGTCAATGAAGAAAAACAATGGGTTCCCGTCACCAAGCTTGGTCGACTTGTGAAGGCCAACAAGATCAAGTCGTTGGAGGAGGTCTACTTGCACTCTGTCCCCATCAAGGAGTACCAGATCATCGATGCTTTCCTCCCTGGTCTCAAGGACGAGGTCATGAAGATCAAGCCCGTCCAGAAACAGACCTCTGCCGGTCAGCGAACTCGATTCAAGGCCATTGTCATTGTCGGTGACTTCAACGGCCACGTTGGTGTCGGTATCAAGACCGCCAAGGAAGTTGCTACTGCCATCCGAGCCGCCATCATCATTGCCAAATTGTCTGTTGTTCCCGTCCGACGAGGTTACTGGGGTACCGTCCTTGGTCAACCTCACTCTCTTCCCTCCAAGAACACCGGAAAGTGTGGATCTGTCTCTGTCCGTCTTATCCCTGCTCCCCGTGGTACTGGTGTCGTTGCTTCGCCTGCCGTTAAACGACTCTTACAGATGGCTGGTGTCGAGGATGCCTACACCTCGTCGTCTGGTCGTACCAAGACCCTTGAAAACACCCTCAAGGCTGCTTTTGCTGCCATCACCAACACCTACGGTTTCTTGACCCCTGATTTGTGGGGCGAGACCGCTCTTACCGCCAGTCCTTTGGAGGAGTATGCTTCTCTCTTGGTCGACAAGAAGGCTTTCTAGGCTTTCAAAAGGTGTCTGTGTTTGTAAAAGTATTCGAATGTGTTGAATGTACTGCCTTTGTAGCGGCATCGATATAACTGTCTTATTCCTAGCAATTATGTTTTTTACGTCAATCAACTTGTAATAAAAGAAGCACCTGACGACGGCACGCTCTACTTGATGTGGTGTCGATCCGTGACCAGTCTGGACCAAACTGGTGATCGCTTGTATCACCTGGGAGCGTGCCAAAGACCGTAGTACCAAACCATGGCCCAAGCTCAATTGGATCACCATGGCCCTTCAATTACCTCTCTGCTGGATACAGATCTCTACAAATTGACCATGCAGGCTGCTGTATGGAAACACTATCGCCATATAGGTCGGTACCGGACCCTGCCGAGGTGCTAACCTGACCAGATGTATCTTATGCCTTTCATAACCGGACCCCCGAGCAGCGTTTAAATAAGAAATCCGTCGACTGGCTCAAGAATGAAATCGCCCAGCTAAAGAATCTGACATTCACCGCCGACGAAGTCAGTTACCTAAGATCCGCCGTTCCCTACCTTCCTGCTGGGTACTATGACTTTTTGCCCACGTTACGGCTGGATCCAGACACCGAGGTGGAGCTCGAATATACATTGGTCCCGGAACATGGCGACGCCTACGACATCTCCCTTTCCATAAGCGGAAAATGGGTCACTACAATTCTGTACGAAATCCCCCTCCTGGCCTTGGTCTCTGAGGCCTATTTCCGCTACACCGACACCGACTGGACCTATGACGGGCAGCTCGAAAAAGCAAGCGCCAAGGCGCTCGAGCTTTTGCGGACCGGCTGTAGCTTTAGCGAATTTGGCACTCGTCGACGGCGGTCTCGACGCACGCAAGAACTCGTGCTCGAAGGGATCGTCCAAGGTTACAAGCAGTACCAGGCAGAACAAGCCAAGAACCCGTCTGCTGCTGGTAAGGGCGCTCTAACGGGAACGTCCAATGTCCACTTTGCTCGGAAATTCAATCTCGCTCCCATTGGAACGGTGGCCCATGAGTGGTTCATGGGAATCGCCGCCATCACTGACGACTACATTCGAGCCAACGAAGTCGCCATGGAGAATTGGATCGACACGGTCGGCAAGGCTCATGCGGGAGTGGCTCTCACCGATACGTTTGGAACGGAAGCCTATCTCAAGGTCTTCAACAAGGAGCTCTGTGACATCTACGCTGGTGTCCGTCAAGACTCGGGTGACCCCATTCTCTACACTAAGCGGTTGGCTGACTTTTACTTTAAAGAGCGCGGGTACCCAAAGTACTCAAAGACCATCGTCTTTAGTGACTCGCTCAATGTGGAGCGATGCGAAAAGTACCTGGCTGTTGCCAAGGAAGCCGGGTTTAACGTAGCCTTTGGAGTGGGTACGTTCTTTACCAGTGAGTACTTTTTCGCCCTGGAATGTGCTAACATATCTAGACGACTTTGTCCATCAAAGCGACCCGTCCAAGAAGTCCCCACCGCTGAATATCGTGATCAAGTTGTCGAGCGCAGAGGGCCGCCCGGCGATTAAGATTAGTGATAACATCGGCAAGAACACTGGCGATCCTGCTACCGTAGCGCGGGTCAAGAGAGAGCTAGGCTACGTGGAGAGAGCGTGGAAAGGAGGCGACGAGAGCCACAGATGGTAATGTAACGGACGCAATGACGAGAATAATAGTTGTAATAGATTAGGATGATGATATGTCAAAATTGTGTATCTATATTGCTGATGAAAGACTCCAATAAAGTCTGATAGATGATCCAGAAACCACCCGTTGCCCTTGCTCAGAAACCTTGCGCTTATCTCTGCTTGCTGTGCTACTAGAATATTTTCTCCTTGAGTGCGTGCTGGAGAAGGATGTCGTCCACGGAAATCATCGTCTTTTTAACAATCGAAGTGTCGATCGCAGTTATCTTGTGGGTGTAGATTTCTCGACCCGGATTAAGTCGCTGTCCAACGCCGACAAAAAGCTTTTTAAGGAACTCTGATACCTGCTCGGCGTTCTTGGGATCGTCCTTATAGAGGGGAACGTAGCGATTAAACGGCGACTCGCGCAGCTTCTCTGCCAGGAGATCCATTTTGTTGAGGAATAAGATAAAGGCCGTCTGGACGAACCAGCGGGAATTGCACACGCTTTCAAAGAGATTTATGCTTTCCTTGAGATTGTTGAACTTATGATCTTCCACTAGACATTCGTTGTAGCTGCTCGCAGCGACCACAAACAGAATCGCATCTACATTCTCAAAACAGTGGATCCATTTCCGCCGCTCAGAGCGCTGGCCGCCAACATCAAAGATCCGATAAGTCAGCTGGCCGCCCGACAGAATGCACTGGTGGATCCCTGAGGTCTGAAGTCGCACAAGTAACAAATCCTGGTCGGTAGGCATATAATTGGGACCAAAAAAGCGCTCCATGTTGTCTATAAGAAATAAATAGTTATCCCCGATTGCAAAGTCGGCCCCACAAGCCAGACAGTCTTGGAATCCAGGATCCCCTAATACAGCCCGAAGAGAAACAAACAACTGGAACGAAAACAGTTCACTGTAAGGAGTCATGTCTTTCGGGCCTTTCTCCGTTTCTTGCTCGCCATTGCTAGCTGTATTTTCAGCCTCAGAGCCTTGCTCTTCAACGGCGGGCTTGGGTACATCATTCAATGGGTTGTATACTTCCTGCTTGTTTAGATCCTCAGCCGGAAAGGTAGCTTCCAAGACCTTGAGCGCGTGTGTGTGAACGTCCGGCAACTCAAACGTCAAATCATACTCGGGCATCTTCTTAATCACAGTCTGAAACAAGGTGATGATATTCTCGAAAATGGCCAGCTTTCCTATGGCTCGATCATGCTCAGTAAACGGATCTCCATTCAACAGCTTCATTTGCTTCAATAGTGTACTTTTCCCGCTCCCACCTGGCCCCAGAACCAAAGCTTTGATCTGTTTCTTCGTCAAGACTTTCTGGCCCTCCAAAAATGCGTCCACAGACCTCGAAATCGCCTTTGACTCATTGGCGCTTAGCCCGTTCGACAGATCGCGTTCTTTATTCGCTGCTTCATCCGAATAGGAGCAACATAACATGTTCTCTGTTAATAACCAAGCCAGTCGAGTCTCGAGACGTTAGGCCCGGTGTCATCCTTATCGGGAGAAGCCGCAGCCAACTATCTGATACTCGCTTGCGACATTGCTCGCTAGCGCATTGTCGCATGAAGTGGGACCGAATGCTCTGTGAGTTTTGTCTGAGCATAAGCACAATGACATATGGGATTAGACCATGCCCGACGATCCAAATGTTTCCTTGTCATTCTGTCCCTTTGCCTGAGCCTGCGTGCTAGCTCATTGTGCTGCCCCAATACCAGGTCACGTGGGCTGCGCTGAAGAGATGGCGAAAAGCTGATAATGGCCAGAGCGTCATTCTGTGTCCGAGATCTTATATTTACGTCCACGTCTCGATTGACTGTATCATATCTTTTACAAGAATCAGTCAATCTGTCTTTGTAAGTCGCACCCTAGTCCAGTCTCTTTGTCCCCAATTCCTATTTGGGAATAGACTGGACGCTAAATTTCCATTTCCGTAATTGTGGTCCAACGGCGCCCAGCCGTTAAGTTAGTGCATGCTATAGGTGATGGATCCACCACTCCTTACACGCCAGTGTGTATCCAAAACCAAACAGCTTTTTAGGGGACAGGCAAGGCTCCCTCCACGTGACAAAATTGAGTGGCGATTTAACCCCATTCACCGCTGTTTTCGCTCACCTGCCATTACCTTTAATAGGTATAAATGAAGCATTCTGCAAACCATATAGCAAGATCAAGTATAAACCACGAGCAGAGGCGCTGTAAGCGTCAAGGCCACCTGTCAAAGTGCTTAAGGCAGTCTGGCAGAAAGGCTGGATATCAGATACCTAGAGCCTTGAATGACCAGCATCGCCTCTGGCTATGAAATGGTAAATCATGTGCCGATAGGGAAACGTGAACTGATATATCAATAGAGGGAAAACCTCCGCAGCAGGGCCTCACATTCTGAACGATACCAGCCATTGGCGAGAGCTGAATTCAGACGATAGCCATATCGAGGATTTAGATCGTCATAAATGGGCCTCTCACACATGAAAGAAAGTACACTGATAATAGGTTGAAGGCGTATACCAGATAAGATTACCGCCTCATTACTTCTCGCCTTAGTCGGCCTGAGAAAGCCTTTTAAACCAAGGCGAGAATGGTATATAAAGAATAGGTAATGCAGAAGACGCATCACAGGTTCTTCTACAATCTCAATGAGTTCTATTGTCGACTGCTCCATCATCAAAGATTACGCTCTTGCAAAACATGAGGATCATTCATCTCTCCAAGATGATCCAGCTATGTACTGGGATGCCTGGAGGGAACGAAGAGAGAAAATAGACGAAGTTTTTCAAACTTATATTAATATCCCTTTTGTGGACCTACCAGAGAAAGTCGAGTGCGAGACGGCCATCAAATCGCCTGAGAAAACCCCGGTTTTCAAGAGGAACATGGATCGATTCGTCAGGCCTGGTGCTGGAAGAGTTTGGACGGAACCGGAATCAATTATTCCTGCTTTGGGCAAGTATATTGGTTCCACATGCTTGAAACATGTGGAACCTATATACTTGACTGAAGCTGAGATTGAAATCATGAAATGGGTGAGCTTTGCCCAAGCAAAGAAAGAAACCTACCAAGACTACGACGGCGATGACCAACTCTGGAAAAGGGATTGGGATCCAATTCCTTTCCCAGAATTGAAACATGGAGATCTTTCTGCTGAGCAAGAGCCAGCTACGAAAAATTGCTGGATGATTGCTCTTTATTCCCTTCAATTTCTTTATAAGAAACTGAAAGGAATAAAGAGCGCCATCAGGAGCAAATTATCGCCGCAAATATGGCTCAGATTTATCTGAATATCTCTAATCCAATCTATAGACAGCTAATGTGCGAAAGACTTCGTAAGATACGAGAAAATTTGACCACCCAACAAGAGTCTCACCCAACAAGAGTCTCGATCAATTTCCTCCTACCAACACCCAAGAGGGATGACTCTCGTCCACATCTTCACCACGCTTAATCTGTCGCAAGCAGAAGAATCATGTAAGAAGCGAGGCTAAGCTTGTGTAACAGGGCGTCGGTGATTGTCATAGCAACGTCTGCTAAATCATCACCTCGGTACGCTTTGTGCGACAAAAATTTTCTAACCGTGGTTCAACATGAGCGACGAAACTAAAGTTATAGAAGAATCGGTCAAGGAGTTGAGAATTGATGAGACGGAGGAGGTGATCAACGAGAAAGTTGAGGAGCAACCGGAAGGAGAAGACAAGGGGGATGATGAAAAGATCACGATATTTGAGGATCCTTATAATTACACGGTGGTCCATCCGTTGATGCATAAATGGGCTCTATGGTTTACCCGTACGGCAAGAGATCAAGCCAGCAAGGGAAATTGGAACGATATGCTCAAGAAAGTGGCGGAGTTTGATACGGTGGAGCTTTTTTGGGGAATTTATAATAATATAGCCACAGCATCTTCGATTGCAGTCAAGACCGATTACCATTTGTTCAAGACTGGAGTCCGGCCTGAATGGGAAGATAGCCAAAATAAAAAAGGGGGGCGATGGGCTCGCCAGTATAAGGAGCAACGAGGCGTTGATATCGATCAGATTTGGTTAAAAGTCCAGCTAGCAGTGATTGGAGAAACTTTAGAAGATGAAGGCGATAATGAAATCATGGGATGCGTCATTAATTCTCGACGGAACTTTTACCGAATCAACGTCTGGACTCGGACATGCGATAACGACCAAGTCTTGATGAAAATTGGCCGCCGACTCAAGACAGTTTTGGAAATGTCACCCTCGGAACCATTGGAGTTTACCTCGCACAGCGATGCCTCGACCTCGGGCTCAACTCGAGCGAAACCAAAATTACGTGTCTAAGGGCCGGCCGGTTTGGTTTTTCTCCTCGTTTGCCTTTTGCATCTTACATTCACGCTACTCTATTTTTTCCCTAGACTGGTTCTTCACACGCCTCAAGTGTATGTTATGTTTGGGTAGGCTCTAATTCGTCGTTTGGTCACTGTAGCATGATTTTCGTACCCCGTTGTAGCGTTCAGTCGACAGCTCCCACTGGTTGAAATGGATCGTGAAACTTGATCCGTCGGCGCATCTAGAACTTCCTCTCCTCCGTTCACCTTCCAGGTCTTCCGTTGCATTCTTATCTTTCATCTCTCGCCGAGTCGCCATGGAAATCTTCACTTGGGGCGCTTTTAATAATCATCTAGGATCGTTTAGCGCCGATGATCTGGTCGCCATTTGCTACCTGCAGCTTACGGGCGTTGATTATAGTATCGTTCCATGCTCTAATCCCGGAACTTCGCCAGACTGTGAGTACTTCTAGAGGGCTTGCTGAGACTTTAGTCAGTCTACCATTGCTACGCTATAACGGCAAGGACATCAGCGGAATTGATAATATCATCCGCTATCTGAAAAGTCTAGGGGCTGATATTGATGGTCACCTATCACCCAGGGAGAAGGTGTTCCACGACGGGTATGTTCATTTTCCTGGATCAATCCTTGAACTAACTATAGAATGTGTCGCTATTTAAAGGACCACCTGGGTCCTTTGACTGTTTACAACATGTGTTTGCATGATATCAACTTTAAGAATACGTTCCGCCCTATGATAGCTCGACAGGTTCCATTTCCTTCTCAATACTTCTTTCCCAACCAGATCCGGTCGGCGAGTGAGCGGAATCTTCAAGCTTGGGGTTGGGACTCTTTATTAGACTCAACTCTCAATGGCCATCTAGCATCACCTTCCTCTAAATCCTTGTCTCATCAAAAGAACCAAGCAAACTTGCTCGACAGCTACTCTACGCAGGCGTCCATGTCCCTTTGGGGCCACCCCACTCGTTCAACAGCAACAAGTCTAGAAGAAAAAGAACGTCATTCGCGGGTGATGTCGTTAATATCTGAGTCGTTGTCTGGTCAAGCTGTCTGGGTGTTGATGCTTGCTGATGAGATCTACTCGACAATCATGGATATCATGACCGACCCAGACGGATCTCTGCGGCCTTTCATGTTTGGGGATAGGTATATCTTTGAGTATGCACTCTTGCTGACTTCTAGAATTACCACGGCAGATTTATTCCTAATCTGTAATCTCAAACTTCAAACTGCGCGGGAGTATCACGACCGTTTCCTCGGTGACTTTATCCGAAAACAATACAATCAGCTCTACAAGCTGGCACAGATCCAAAATAGAGACGATAACTGTGGAGGTGTCGTCAATTCCGTCTACGCGGAGGCCAAATTGCATACACGAACTCCTGGACATCAAGAGCGACCCAGTCTTGTGACGACGATTGTCCATTATTTAACATACTAGATGGCATCAATAAATAGCTGTAGAAATACCAATGAGCCTGATCAGCAATTACAATAGCGTTCCATGCTTTGTGACCATTTGTTTGAGATGTAGTTCTCGTTGTCAGCAGAGGCTTAGGGTGCATGGGAGTGACTTGACTGGATACATGATGCAATCATATAAAAGACCATTCAAATACTTGCCATCAGTCACGGGCTTATGAACTCCATGCAAAAGCCTCGATCATCTTTGAAAAAGAATTACTGCTAGTACAAACATTTCCTCTTTAGGCAGGAAACGTGTAACGTTTGGGCGATACCTGCAATCCATGTCCCAAATGCATTTCCTGGCTACAGACTGACAACTGCGTTCTACCTAAGTAGAGTCCCCAATTGATCCGATCATCATTGCTCTGAGACACGGAGGCTCGAGTGAGGTAGTCTGAAACAGGCTTATAAGGTCGCAGCCTGTGATGCAGAGGTGTCTAGCTAGATCAATACACAACAGCCGGAGAAAGTTTACATGTAAACGACTATTTCATGTCCTATCACCGAGTCTACAAGGCCAACGATTTGCTGTGGCGGGAGCCCTCGCGTTGGATACAATGTTAACAAGCAGGATCGCGGGTCCGTTTGATCCTCAAAGAGACCTGTTTACTTCCCTGCCCGTCACGACTACGCAAAGTGCTGGAGGGGTAGCATATAATGTTTGGAAAGCGGCAGATGAGTGTTCGAAAGCATTTAAAAGGCGTGATCCTCCGATATTGATATCCAAAGTGGGAAGAGACTTTCCTACTTCTTTTATACCAAAAGGAAACCTGGTTGAAGTTTGTCCCAGTCCATCGGCCCGGTACACTGCCATTCATGATCGCAACGGTGATCTTATAGTAGGGGCAGCCGATATGGATCTAATTGAACGCATAACTGAAGATGAGTTGTTGACGAGGATGGAACAAGTTGGAGACTCATTGGGACTAATATGCTTTGATGGAAACTTATCTGAGACGACCTTGAAGTTGACATCGAGGTCATTACTTGGATCAACGTGCCAAGGTGAGCTTGCCTAGCTTGACGTACTGATTAAAGTCTTGTTTGAACCTACTAGCGTGGCCAAGTGTATCAAGATGCTTTCCATGGAAAAGATCGATGTGATCACCCCTAACCATTATGAGTTGATGGCCATAGCAGACAGAATTAATGTCGAGGTTCTCTCGATCCAAGGCGACAATGTCCACGAAGACCTATTTGACCTTGTCGCTCTCGCTCGCCTGTGTTATCGGGTGCCGCTGGTGGTCATGAAGCTAGGGCCTCACGGGGTGGTGATTGCCAAAAGGGTCGATGAGCCTTCACCGGCCCCACCCAGCGCCTATCCCCAAAGCGAGTTTAAGATCAAAGTCGACGACGGTAGCTGGACGCTTCAAGTGGTCCACTACCCAGCCCTTGATCTAGCTGATGTTAAAAGGGCAATTGGCTACGACGAGAAAGCGGTTCTATCAAGCGTTAACGGCGCTGGAGATACTTTTACTGGCGTCTTGTCATGCTGTCTTGTTGATGGACTGCCCAATGGCAACTGGTGGCCTCGTATGGATCAGATTATATACAAGAGCCAGCTTGCTGCAGCAAGCTCGCTTTTTACAAATCATTCTGTCCATCCCAACCTGGCATCTCTACTCAAGTGATTGGTCTCAATCTCAACCATTTCCAAGCTAGATTCAACATCAAACAGCGCCAATGCTAAAATAAGATCCCAAGGAATACTCTACATCCGCTTTCTTGCTGACTGGCCCATCATTTTGGCATTTACGCTAACATGTTGATCGTGACCTATTTAATCTGTGTAACGCACTTGACCCCTTGTCGGGCTCTTGGCACGACCAGAAGGGAAACCCTGGCACCGTAACCAGTTAGGAGGCCCCAATTTATGTGAAAAAGCGAAGATGATCTGACGGACGCGTCAGAACACGTCTAATTTGAATAAGCACGCAAACTGTGGTGGTATCAAACCAGTGGAGGAGCCTGAGCTGTCTTTAGCTTGCGTTACGACACAAGTCACCCGAGGAGATTTCGCTGATAGGTGACTGTCACAATCTCCACACAGACATGTCTGCGGGACAGATAGCAGCACTATTGAGAAGAACCAAGACCTGTTCCAAATATAGATGTTCACTACAATGAAGAGTTAAAATGCTCGGAGAAAGGCGGTCTATATTTGGTGTACGATATGTCCTTATGACCCGCCTCGCTCCATGATGACAAATTACATAAGCAGGACTACCACGCGCCCTTGTATCCAACCTCCGGCCGTCACGCGCAGTTGATCTGATTGCTTATCACCTAGAAAAATGACTATCAAGAGGGTTTGTTGTATTGGTGCTGGGTATGTAGGAGGTCCTACCTGCTCAGTCATTGCGCTGAAATGTCCTCATATCACCGTGACAATCGTGGATCAGAACCCTGATCGTATTGCTGCCTGGAACAGTGAGGAGCTCCCCATCTTCGAGCCAGGTCTGGATGAAATCGTCAAAAGCTGTCGCGGAAAGAACTTGTTTTTCTCTACTGATGTCGACCAGGCTATAAAGGATGCCGACTTGATTTTTGTCAGCGTCAATACTCCTACCAAGACTTCAGGAGTCGGCGCTGGATACGCTGCAGACTTGGGGTAAGATTCATGGCGCGAGAGATGGAACTAACAGATAGATTCTTGGAATTGGCCACTCGTCGCATTGCTAGAGTATCCAGTGGAGACAAGATCGTCGTCGAGAAATCAACCGTTCCCTGCAGGACGGCGTCGTCGATCTCCAAGGTTCTCGAAGCCAATTGCCGTCCTGGAATCCATTTCGACATCCTGTCCAACCCCGAATTTCTTGCTGAAGGCACTGCCGTTCGGGACTTGCTGTCTCCTGATCGCGTCTTAATCGGATCTCTTGATTCCAAGAATGGCCAAACGGCTTGCCAGAAGTTAGTGGAGATCTATTCAAACTGGGTCCCCAAGGAAAGAATCATTACAACTAATCTCTGGTCTTCAGAACTAACCAAGTTGGCCGCCAACGCCCTCTTGGCCCAGCGCATTTCGTCCATCAATTCTCTGTCTGCTCTTTGCGAAGCTACTGGTGCCAATGTTGATGAGGTCGCCTATGCATGTGGTCTTGACAGTCGAATCGGGCCAAAGTTCCTCAAGGCGTCAGTCGGATTCGGGGGCTCTTGTTTCCAAAAGGATATTCTCAACTTGGTCTATCTTTCCGAGTCTCTTCATCTGCCTGAAGTGGCCGCTTACTGGAAGCAAGTCATTGACATGAACGAATACCAGAAACGACGATTCTCACAGCGCATCATGACTGCTTTATTCAACACTTTGAATGGCAAGCGATTGGCTGTCCTGGGGTTTGCCTTCAAGAAAGATACTGGTGATACGCGAGAATCTGCCGCAATTACTCTCCTGAACCATTTCAGGGATGAACGAGGAGTCGAGCTGGCCGTCTATGATCCCAAGGTGCCCTATAAGCAGATCTGGCAGGATCTTCGATTGCCTGCTCCGGCTGCTGATGCTTCTATTCAGCAAAGCGAGAATGTCACCATTTATAACTCGGCTGCCGAAGCCTGCAATGGCAGCGACGCCATCATCATTGTCACCGAGTGGGACGAGTTCCGTGACCTCGACTATGCGGCTATCTATGCATCGATGAGAAAGCCGGCCTTTTTATTCGATGGCCGATCTATCCTGAATCGCGAAAAGCTTCAAGAGATTGGATTCAAGGTCGAGGTCATTGGCCAAGCGGATCGCAAGATCCACTTCTAACCTCTTTGCTTACCCCTGTAGGTCTGAATGTGCGTTTGATATGACTATAATTTATACCGTTACTATAGAGCTTCGTAACAGTTTCATCTTCATCATAATCACCTGCTGATCACATACCTTTTAACACTGAACTCTATCATACATCAATAACTCACTCGAAAGAGCGAAAAACATATATTGACAAACATGCCGGCAATCAACGCTCCTTGCTGGCGCGAGTTGAAGAACCTCCGCTCGCGCAAGAAGAACAAGGCCGATAACCCAAAGAAAAACCCAATAAACATGCCCGTCAACATGTCTTCATATAAACCAGGGATCAAGTTCCCATCCATCCCTCTAGCGCCCGCAGCTCCACTGCCTGCAATTTCTGTCTCGTCGATCCACCGGTCCTCCAGCTGACGTAGTCGATTAGCTTGATCATTGGCCAGTGCTCCAATCGGACGATCAGGGTCGTTTGGGTCGTCTTCTTCAATCCCCACTCCGTGAAACATCCGAAACTGGTTCCGCAGGGCCTGGATATCTTGTTCGCTCAAGCCTGCACTTCTTAATCGATCAAACCCACTGGGAACGTTCTGATTACTCCGTGCTCGAGCTTCTGCCTCGGCCAAAGCTGACGTCCGTTCACTCGTCCTTGCTCCGCCTCTGGGCTCGGGTTCACCCACCAGACATTGGATAATAATTGGCGAGTCCGACTTGTCTGTCTCGTCGACTTTGAATTTCTGCACCGCTCGTTCGATTTCTTTGGAATTTATCAGGACTTTGCCTGCCAGAATCAACCGCAGCCGCCGGCCTTGAAGCTCTGGACGAAGAGAACAGATGGTACTTTTGATCTCAGAAATAGTCGGACATGTCGCAAACGGCGGAAGATTCAAATCTGGACTTGCTGAGGCAAATCGGATTCTGATTTGCATCCGGGGATGATGCAGTTGGGAGTAATGCTCGAACTGGACACTGGTTGGGACAACACGCTGCTCGATGCTTCCAGCCTCCATTTCGTACGCAACGGCTACAGCCACTAGAGCACGCCTAGCCAAGGCCTTGTAGTGATAATATAGTGAAATTTGCTTTGTCGTCTCATATTTCTGTAATTGAGCACAGTTTCGCTCCCTGTTCGACGCTCTCTGACCAAGTTACCACCGTTACTGCACTGTTTGGTTAGTCTTCTCGTCATCAACCTGTCTTATGGCCAATGTGAGTTAATTGGTTCCTCTTTTTCTGACCCCAGACGAAATCACGCAAGGCAGCAGGCGACAGCCGTGTCAGATCACATAGAGCTGGGCGCATAAGAAGGAGTTCACCAGGGAGCAGTCTCGAGACAGACGAAATTTCCCAAGTTCGCGCAGATAATGAGTCAAGGCCAGACACTTATGAGACGACTGCGGAAGAGGATATTAACGAGGCCAGTGCTGTTGAAGAGTCCAATGATGTTCGCGCTCAGGACCCCACGACGTCTCAGAATGAAGTGTCGACGACTTCAACCCGCTCAAGAAAGACAGTGAACACGATCCGGCAGTCGATGAAACGAATTCCTATGGCTACGATCGATAAATCGTGGCACTTGATCTCAGATCGCTCCTGCGAAGAGCTGAGGAAGATTCTACGCGACGCTTCCAGACCAGTGATCAACTCCATGGCTGGAGACTCGCGGAAACGAGCTGCTTCGGCACTGGTTGAGAAAGAGCTACGCCGGCTGGACCGCAATCTCAAGAAAATACCTCTTCCTCCGTCATCTCGCGAGAAGCATTTCAATTATGACAAACTACTACAGAGTTCGGTAAGAGTGATTGTTGTAACTTCACGCTGACCAGTAGGCTCAGTACGAAGCCCTTATCCAGTCAAACCTTGCAGCTATCGACCGCTTAGAAGCTGAAATACTGAGGGAAAAACAGTATGGACAAGTGAAATGTGGTGCTAACAACTCAGGTGCCTGGCCGATGAAAAGGCTTATCTTGGTCAGCTGGACCGCAATGCTAAATCCCAAGCATCGCTACGCAAAGCTCAGTTACGACGAATGCATCCTCTTATTAAGGACATTGATATCGATAAAGTCAACGACGACGAGTCCTTCCACCTCCGTCAAATCCACCTTGCTCGAGATCCTCCTCTGTCATCAATAGTGAGTTCATTCCGAGATTAAGTTCTAATGTACAAGCCGTCCTTTGATAAGTCATTCACCTCTAATCTTTTGCAGCTCGAGCGTCATCTTTCCAAACTCTGCGCTCATGAGAAACCTTTCCAGGAACTCACTGCGTGGCTCAGGGTCACCGAAACTACATTGAATAGTCTATTAAATGATGAGAAGTGAGCTTCAGCTTCCCCCTCCTAACCTCTTGAATCGCTCTTCCGCAGCCCGAGCCCTGCGTTCTCGTTCGACCTGCATTCGTGCCCCCTCTCCAAGTCCTTTCAGCCTATCCTCACCCAACTTGGTGACCACATTCTTGGCCAGTTTCTTACTCTGGCCAACATTGACACTGCCTTCCTTGTTGAGCTGTAGCTCGGCGAGCCGTCGCTGGCGAGCAATAGCTTCCTGTTCCGCCGCCTTTCGTGCCTGTTCCTTGGCTTCTCGACTCTCGATTTCTTCGTGGCTCAGCGGTTCGGGCACGTGCGCCGCGTTCCAGTCCCATTTGGACTCGCTTAGGATACCTCGAGCAAGTCTGAATGCATCCCGACAAGGCCGATCTTTGCATACATCCCATGGCGTTCGTCCATCCTCGTTCTTCACCGTGGGATCAGCTGCAAAAGTGGTCAACAGTGCCGAGATCATAGTGGGTATCCCGTGCGCGGCGGCAAAATGGAGAAGAGTTGGGGTGACATGATAGCGATCTTTCGGGACCAGTCTAAAGTCTGCTGCCGACAGGTGGTGGTCTTCCAAGTACTTGCCCAGAGCGGGAATCTTTGATCTGCGCACTAAAGCCACCAACTCATTGGTGTAGTTCTCTTCAGGGGTGGGCGTGTGAACGGTTTTCACCGGTGCAGTCGATTTCTCCTTGCTTGGCTCGGCCACTTCGACGCGTTCCTGCACCTCAGGTTCGTCCACAACGCGGCAAGTCGTTAGCTCTCTCCAAGCCCGCTCAACCTCTTTGCCTGTCGCGCGATAGGTAGTGAAGGGAAAGCCTCTGACGCGGGGATCTTTATAAGAAGGCAAGGGCGCTTTGTCGTAACCAAAGATGATTTTCCGGCTCTGGGGGCCAGATGCTCGGACAAAGATGGCCTGGGAAGAATCGATGTAATGTCGCCATGAATCGAGCAGCTCGCGCACCTCTTGTTGAAGTGCCAGTTCATTGTATCGACGTAGGTTAGAACCAGCCGAGTGAGCTTTGCCGTTGGCGTTGTCTGACGCAGACTGAGCTCCTCCTTGTTTGCGACGAGTCGTATATCGAGCAAAAGTCCTGTGAGCCAATATAACCGGGGAGCCTGGATTCCCTTGGCTGGGCTTATTTTTCCACTTATTTTCAAACACGGCTCCTGCAAAATACCCACCACCAATCATCAAAAGGACAAAGATCTTGGGAGGCGAGGAGCATTGAAGATCGGAAAGAGCCCTTGCTGGATCTAGCAGCGACTTTTTTGAAAGCAAATGAGAGTATAAAGTAATCACAGACCCAGAAGGTAAACCAGCAGACCGAAAATAAAGCACAGTGGCTTTTCTAGTAGGATACGTCACGGTTGATTCACGATCCACCTCTTCTGGGCCTTCAGGTTCATCTTCGTCTGTTGCAGATTCCTTGTCAGAGGACGATAGCGACAGTTCCTCAGCTTGATTAGCAAGTTCGGTGTCGTAGCTCTCGGGATCAGTATCTAAGTCAGTTAGACCACAGGCTAAAGCAAATACGTACTTAGCGAAAGAGCAGCCTGGGATACCGGGGCCAGCGTCAGTCCATCCAGGATCGACTGAGGGAGGTCAAATGCCGTATAATGGCTAGTCTTTGACGACATCGAAGATGAACTCTAGCAAGATGTCGACCACCCGGGCGTTTGGCGTTGCAACGTCGTCTACTCGCTTTCTGCGTGCTCGATGTAGGGCAAGAAATAGAGTCTGAGTGCGTATTAATGCTTGGAACATAATTAGTCGATCTCCAATCGAGATTTTGGTCGGTGAAGTCTACTTTACTCGTCTTTGTCACCTAGTGCGAGACAGAAGGGCGGGAATTTACGGATCTGTAGCTCTGTAATAAGTATTATTGTTGGATAGTTTAGTTTTTGTTTAGAAGGTGAACTAAGAAATTTCATAGTGTGAATGCTCTACTGCATCGAGCGGAATTTCTTGCTAATATTATGACGCTGAAGACAAATGTTCGGTTGCCCTAAGAGATAGTTTTAAGTAGTTCCAGTATCGAAGGAGGGTCTAAGAGACGCTGCAAGACAGACACTGCAGCAATATATCAAAAGCAGTGCGTATGACCTATAAGTAAAACTGCATAGAATGCATGGAAGCCACTTCACAGTCTACTTTTAAAAGACTCGACTGCGTGACAAGTCTCGAGACCAGTCGAAGGCGTAACGGTTGCACCGATACAGTCAGTCCTCCCAAACTCCCAAATTCACAAAAAAATCTTCTGCTTATGCCATGATCGGACGGTCTAGTATATCATGGCGAGCAAGGATGGCGGTCAGAATAAGGCGGTGGCCTGGAATCATACGCTGGTCATCAAATTATTATAACCCATCCTCTGATATGGACGCTCAGGTTGAGAATCTCAAGCTGACAGAGATGCTAGATAAGATGTTGGAGGAGCCGGACGCAAAAGAGGTGGAATTACGGAAGGCTCAAACAGTGACGGAGGAAGTGGATGAAATAGTGTTATCTTCAAGATCTTCCCGCTTGCATCCAGCCTCAGAGGCCGGGAAAGCCACCGGTGGGCATTTGACTTTGCCGACCTGTTTGAACGACTACATCATGGGACTTGTTAAGACCAGTGGGAAAGATCTTCCTTACTGGCGGGAGCTGTTGGGGGCGGAATATTTAAGGATTTCGGAGCCACACCAGGCTCGAAGAGCAGTGTCAGATGCCGAAGACTCGATGGTGCACCTATTGGGATTATTCACCCGAGATTTCATGGCTGCTTATTATAGTCTAAACCAACTTATGCCTGCTTTCAGAAGAGGCTGGCGGCCGAAATCGATATTGGATTTAAGTTTCGGGCCAGGAACAGCTACAATGGCTTTAAGACATTTACTCAGCGAATCTAATATTCATTGGAATGAAAATGACGTCCAAAGACTAATCATTAGCCCTGGACATCCCTCTATGAAATATCATGCCAGGGGACTGCATGCCACTCAGGCTAGAGACTTGGGATTAAAGCCCTACACACCCCCTGCATACTTGTCAAGTATACCAAAGAATTCTGCAGGAAAATTTGATTTGGTCATTGCCTCCCACCAACTTCTCGTCAAACCCACTTCATTCCCGTTTACTATCGATCATGCTGCTACAAACATCCTCCAACTGGCTGCTCCTTCGGGCTATGCAGTCTTCATCGAGCGTGGAACACCGGCTGGGTTCGAGACGATCGCCAGAGCCCGAGAAGTCGTGATTCGACCTGGCCCTACGCAGCATAAGGCCTGCTACGAAGCTCCAGCCAAAATTCCTGTTTCACTAGTCCTACCGAATCGAAAAGTGCCTGAATTAGAGAAAAAATACTCTGTGGTCTCTCCTTGTCCTCATCATGGGCATTGTCCTTTACAAACAGGCCTCCTTGATGCTCCTCGAAGGACTTGGTGCCACTTCAAACAACCACTGATCCGCCCTCCCTTGGTTATGCAAACTAAGAAAGGAAAGCTTCTTGCTAGTCCTTGGGAAAACAAGACACCTTCCCTGAATAAGCAGCTCAAAGGATCAGGCCATCTTCACAAAGCAAGAAACACGGAAGAGAGTCATCTATCCTACATCATTTTTAAGCGTGAGCCCGAGGAAGGCACTCAGGATGCTCGTCCGCATTCCTCAACGCAGGACGAATACGGGAATCAAATCTATTCGTGGCCTCGCCTTGTATCCGAATCTATCAAGCGCAAGAAACACGTTCTCATGGACGTTTGTACTCAAGATTCGACTGTCGAACGATGGATAGTTCCCCAATCTTTTAGCAAGCAGGCTTACCATGACGCTAGAAAGAGTAATCGTGGCGATTCCTGGGGACTGGACGCGAAGACCAAAATCCCGGTTATTTCTTGGTATTCAAAGGGTATGGATGCTTCTACTTTCCAGGGAGACTCGTCGAAAGTTGTCAGTGAGAATCGATGGGTTTCTAGATATGACGTTGCCCGTCGACGTGCTCAAATAAAGGCTCGAGAGACCAAGGGAGAGCAGAAGCTTGAAAGCAAGCTCGAGGAAGCCGTAAGTAAAGGCGAGATGGATAAGGCAAGGGCAATGCTAGAGGAGCAAGCCAAAAAGGATGCTCTCGCGGATCTGAGCAAAGATGAAAGTGGGCGCTCGTTGTGGGAGAAAGGCCAAGAGCCCACACTTGAAGCTTTGGAGGTCGATGAACAACCACCACAAGCTCCTGAGACTGCGGAAATCAAAGACGATGATCAGTCTTTGGATCACAGCGCTGAAGATCTCGAGGCTATGACTGCTATAGTTGAGGCTCTCCGCGACGGTCAAGAGCCTCCTGCAGATGCGATTGCTACTATGGCTCGATTTCTGGGTCTGGACACCACCAATCAGCCGCCTGAATCATTACGCGAGACCGTGCTGGGATTGATGGATGACGTATCTCAGTTCACCGAGGGCGATGGGGTCGATCTGCATCGACCAAGGAGAGCGGCTCCCAAGCGACGGAGAGTACGGGGAAGACGGCGCTCATAACTGTAAATTACTGTATATACCTCTGATTGTACATAGGATAACCAACCGACGCGGTTTACTAGGTGAAAAGTAGCAGCAAATCCAGCGTAACTAGTTCTATGGGCCAATCCGACGATCTGCGTGAGCAAGCGAGACCAAAGGTCTATGTTCACGAAGCGTCTTCCCAGAACAAACGAGCGGAAGCCAGAACTAGCGAAGAGGACTAAAGTCGGTAGGAACCAATATAGACGTATCCATTGTGTTGATGAGCTTGACGGTCTCGTGGACGGTATCTGCCCAGCCAGGGAGTTCCCAGCACTTCTGTCGCGACAATCGCCGTTGCTCCAAATCCGTGAACTGCCACAAGTGGTAGACTGAGTTCAAGTGCCCGAGCTGGGTGAACCAGGCACCCACAGGATACATAACCTGGCGTCTACATTCTAATCCGCGTCTCCAACTAGACTCCCATTCCAAAAGGCAGCCTGGCTTGAGCTGGTACTTGCGAAGCTCAAAGATACCTCCATAGTGATGAGGAGCAGACGTCCCGCCCCAGAACGAGAACTCCTGGACGAGGTCGGACCGCCGGGAATGGAGCATCTGGGAAATCTGGGCAATCTTGCGGCCGTATTCAGAGGAATGGATCACGTTGGATGTTTTGTGGAACCCTGGAAACCCTTCGTATTCCCAGATATGGACTAACGTCTTAGCAGTGGCAAATACAAAAGAGAGACTTACCGAAATGATCCAGATCACCCACAACAGTCATCCAGCTACCAACAAGCTTTACATTGAGGGCATTATCGTTTGCCATTTTAGGATACAAGTTACCACTAAGATCGAGTTAGCTCGTCCGCCTTGCCGACAGATACTTACATGGCATCAATGTAATCACTCAGATAACGCGAATTGACATGATGGACGACGATTTCATGAACATATTTGCCTCGACTGAGCACGGCAGAGAACGATTTCTCGAGCTGCTCCTGGTCGCGCTTGGACTCTTCAGACCCGTAGAGAAAGGCTTTCACAAGACGATTCGCTCTCGACACTGCGGATGGCTTGTCATCATCCTGGTTTTCTTCTGTAGTCTTCTTCTCACGCTTATCTGGGAATCAATAACCGTAAACACTAGAGAGGCCGCATTACCTGTTGTCTGCAGCTGGAGCTGTTTGGGATCGAAAACTTCGACGTCAGCAAGAGATGGGAGCCGATGAGGATGACAACGAGACGAAAGAGTCGAGAATGCGCGGGGCGAGACCAATCTAGAGAATCGTTGGAGCATGGAAGAGAGCAGATCGAGGCTGGGAGATGAGTGTGGGGAAACGGTAGCGCCAGTAGAGAGGAGCAGACGCGGCAAAGCCTTACCAGGACAAGGAGCCTTACCAGGACAAGGCGCAGACGATGAGGGGTGTAAAAAAGCCTGACTTAAGAACAGTGGTTCAGTGACACTACGGAAATAAGTTCATTGGTGTTTATTCTAAGCTCAAAGGCTCTTTGTCTGGGTATGGGTGTGGACCTTCTGAAACATGCTAGAGTTGGACTTGGGCTATTAGGCTTTTGTTTGACTTGGGCGTGAATGGGTTCTTCCATCAAACATAGATGCTAGAGTGCACCACAGTTCTTGTTGAAATTAAATCTTGGCTGTCTAGGGGGTTTGGATGAGATGTGCGTCATCAGTTATATGAGGCGAGAATTGTCGATCACCATGATGGGACTGTCTGAAGCCAATCGTGAGCATTTTATATTTGCATTTGTGTATGTAGTAATGGCTGACTTTAGTTCAATTAAAAGAAACGTTGACCGTTCTCTTATAACGTCTTTCAGCTGCTTACTTAACGACATATCAGGGGTACGTAACCTGTGTATTGTTCTAGTGATTCTCTCTTTACGAACTGATCATAGCGATCAAAAGCAGGGCTATAGGACTGCCTCACTGTCGGTCGTTGCCTTCTCACTAGTTGTTGCTTGCGTCGACGACAAGACCCGATACACGCTACGTTATTTACCAATTAGGCAATGACATGGAGGAGCGTTCAGGCTAGGGCGTGCAACATGTGACCTGTGACTGGCGTGCACCGACGCACTACCTTGGACGTCGCTGCTCTTCCATCTACTAACCGGAGCGTTCATAATCGCAGCGATGGTGAGTTAATTCAAACCGGTCTGGGCTGATTCATTAGGCACCTAAATCTAAGAAGAACCAAGAGACTATTGCTTCCAAGCTCGCCCTTGTTTTCAAATCGGGTAAATACACCATCGGTTACAAGTCCACCGTCAAGGCCCTCCGATCCGGAAAGGCCAAGCTTGTTATCATTGCTGGCAACACCCCCAAGTTGCGCAAGTCTGAGTTGGAGTACTACGCCATGCTTTCCAAGACCGAAGTCCACCACTTTGCTGGCGGCAACAACGAGCTCGGAACTGCCTGCGGTAAACTCTTCCGTATCGGTACCCTTGCCGTCCTTGACCCTGGTGATTCCGATATTCTCGAAACTGTCACTGAACAGTAACTTGTACTATAGTGAAAAGTGCTCCAGTTGTTATCTAGACGCCCCTGTAGAGCTTTGCTAAATTGCTAGTAAGGTCAATGGAGTAGCGCAACCAGTTAGTAAGGCTTCCTTACTAGAGCTAGTAGGGAGCTCCCAGCAACCAAACGGGACGGTCTTTGATTACTCGTGCTTACGAGACTATCGCTGGACCCCGCTTACATTCTAGGCATCGCTGACTAAATCAAGTCGTAGAACTATGTATTTCGTATTACAAATGGGCTCAAGGCACGATTTTTCACAGCCTCGAACGTCGCCATGCAGGAGCTGAAGAAAGGTTTCCCAAATAGGAAAGACAAGTACGTGTGACGGCGAAGGAGAAAGAGACTAGGACCGAGGTTAAAAGGACCAGAAAAGACATCCATTCACACTCGTTCGCATCTCGTACGCAAAATGACACATCCAGACGAGACGCTTACCCCACACCAGTCTCCTCTACCCAAACTCGCTCTAACTTCAAAGACCAATTCTGTTACAATCTTGGACTATATCCCTCGACTTAGCCAGGATGATAAGGATCCGCCTACTGGCGTCCTTGATTCTCAAGACCTAGCGCCGGTCGTCGATAAAGAACATACCTTGCATGGCAATACACGCAATATCCTCAGGTTTGCCGCTGTCTGTGCCTGTGCACTGGTCCTTGGTCTTAACGATGCCGGCACTGGCCCTCTCTTGCCTTACCTGGAACGGTACTATAATAAAGGCTATGGTACTGTATCCTTGGTCTGGCTCGGCAATTGCTGTGGGTTCATCTTGATCGCCTTGTTATCTCATAAGGTCTATGCCGCCTTGGGCCGACGGAATATGATTGGGGTTGGAACCCTGGCCATTGTCGTCATGTATGCGATCATCTCGGGAACTCCTCCTTTTGCGCTGTTGGTCATTGCCTATTTCTTTGGAGGACTTGGCCTCGCTGCGTCGTTAACTCAATTGAACATCTTCGCTTCCGCCCTCGACGGAGGAAACACTTACCTTGGAATCATGCATGGCTGCTATGGCATGGGTGCGACAATCGGCCCCATAATCACTACTAGCATGGTCTCTCATGGATTGCTCTGGTCCCGTTACTTCGTCGTCCTCTTGTGTCTGATGTTTGTCACTTGCCTCTGCCTCTACCTTTTCTTTTCCCAAACCTCAAAATCAATCATCTATCAACTCTCCCATATGAAACCAGCCTCTTCCGCACAACGGAAACAAAGAATGCTCAACCCTTCTCAAATCTCACTACCGGAAACCATCCCCGAAGAAAGTGACTCGGATGCAAGCAAGTTGTCGTCCGAATTCAGGACAGCCAACGATCTTGCCCCATCCCAGTCTCACGTTGTCTCTTCTGCTAATCATAATATCCACCTTTCCCATATCACATCCTCTCAATCATCAAGAAGACGCTCTTTTCTCCGAGACAGTAGTACTGAGCAACCTTCCTTAGGCGATGATGCCTTCGATGATGACCTAATAGAAGAAGACCAATTAGAAACACTCCATAGGTTAGAACCAGACCCTGAACAGGCCATGATCACCAAGACTGCTTCTGCAGTTACGGCGCCAATGCAAGGTGCTCCGATTAACATTGCTCGAAAGCCTAGCTACACCGATAGTCTCAAGAACCCGACGACGTGGATCACTTCATTCTTTCTTCTTTTCTACCAGGGCACAGAAGTCTCACTAGGAGGTTGGATAGATACATTTATCGCCGACTATCGAGATTATCCTGCATATAAAGCAGGTTACATTGCTTCAGGTTTTTGGGCTGGTCTTACCGTGGGCCGCTTTATTCTGGCTCCCTTACTCCCACGGGTTGGATACAAGAAGCTTGTCTATCTGCTCACTGCGCTCAGTCTCGTCCTGGATATCGCAGTCTGGCTTGTTCCAAGCCCCATTGCCGAAGCCGTCTTGGTCTCTTTGGTGGGCCTCTGCATGGGACCTTGCTACCCAGCCAACTTTGTAATGGCCTGCCATCTCATTCCGCCCGAGTTGCAAGTTGTCTCATTCACAATTATGACTGCCTGTGGAGCTATTGGAGGCGCCTTGATGCCTTTTGTCATTGGAATGTTGACTCAATATATTGGGACCTATTGCTTACATCCCATGGTTATTGCACTTCTTAGCAGTATGCTTGTCTTTTGGTTCTTTCTGCCCAGACCTACTACCGTGAAATGTTGAAAAGTTGTTTGTTGCCGCCGTGTCTTTAATATCGCTTTCTGAGGCGTCTGTCATTATTGTTTGTATCTAGAAAAGCGTTCCTTATCAATCTGAGACGAACGTAGAGTCAATCCCGCAGACTCCCAGCAAAAATCTCAGGATATCAGGATAGCAGGATACCTAGATATCTATACTATCTGCCTGTTCTTGAATTTCACTGGCCACACCATTGACGACCTCGATGATATCAGTCTTTGCAAACCGCGGGCCGTTGCCTCCACACATGACTCTCGTAGACAGTTCACTCAAGACTTTATCGAGATCTATAAATTCAGCCATAGGGTGCTCTTGAATATAATTCCACACTTGATGAGCATCTAGCAGCTCAACAGGTTCGCTAGCTTTAGAACTGCCGCCACTGGATTGATGGGTACTTGGGTCGGTTAATTTTTGAAAAAAGTGGGAGTAGTCCGTGGTCAGGACAGTAGCAAGAGGAGTCAATCCGTTTGAATGGGCCGCTGATAGACAAGGAGACGAGGATGACCGCGATTGATCGCTCTCTCGAAGGACTTGACCTAGCTCGTGGTTTTCAACCTGCAGCTTGTAATACTCAGCCTTGATATTGGCCAATTCTTGTTGTAAATTGTGATTGGTCAGCTCCAAATTCGAGTTTTGAGATTCAAATCTTTTCAGCTGTTCTTCCAGTTCCTTGAACCGCTTTTCACGTCGCTGACGAAATGCCTTCTGCGCCGCCCGATTTTGAGCTTTGCGTTTCTATTGTATTAGCTGATGATGTTCTCACATCTCCGCCCTACCGCAATAATCTCATGTTCGGTCATGTCGTTCTTATTACCGTCAATCGCGTCATTCATTGCGTCATCTTCAAAACTCAGAAGCTCGTTATCTTCATGTTAGATCTTCATTTTTCCATCTCCAAGTCCCTACTTTTCACCACCTCTGGCATCCATTCCTGAGGCTCAACCTTGCAGTCAAGCATATCTTGAGCCAGATTCTGAGCATAAATGGAATCATACAAGTTTAATCCCAATTGATTCGTGCCATCTGCCTTTAGATCTCCCATTTGGCCATACATCTGTCCATTGCCGGTCGCCTCCCCAGGTTTCTCGCCAGAATTGTAAAGAGCTTCGAAACACTCATCTGAATTCAGAGGAGGTGCAAAATACTTTATCGAGGTCCCATTATCTCCCATGGTGAGAATGTCAAGGGAGGAAAGCAATATGCTAAAGGTTACTTCTTGGCTGACGCTGCGGCCACTCTCAAATGCCGTGCTAGAAACGGTTACGACAAACCGTACTGTCCTACCAACAAAGCTGGCCTAAGAGTCTCTTGGCTACAGCTGCTTCTTATGAGCTATTGTCTAGTATGCGCCATTGTCTTGTGTTTTGTAAAGAATTTCAAAGGCACTACATTATCCAAGACCATTACGCCCCATCCGTTTATGAATAGGGTGGCAGACTACCGACTCTGAACATGGTCTCTCAAATCTAGTTGCGTCCAGATGATCTCAAAAAATGCAAGAGAATAGACAAGTAAAAGTGTTGGAAAGAAAAGATGTCTCATTACTGCGGACAGAGAAGCACATAACAGCAAGTTGACTATGCAAGCTACGACCAAGAACCAACCCAATCACATAGACCATGTACAAACCAATAGCGCCGAAAGCCGAGAGCCACAAATACATTATCACAAAGAAAATGAAAGCAACCAGAGTCAATCATCAATCGAGGGCAAAAGAGCCGGAGCAAGACAATTAAAAGCATCATACCGAGTCAGAGGCGTCATTAGATAATAAAGGGGTATTTTCATTAGCAAAAATATCTTTCTTGCAGATTGGGCATGTCCGCTTTCTCTTTGTTAGCCATGGCGTCACACATTCAGGGTGAAATTCATGTCCACATGGAAGGCGCACTACTTTGCTCACTCCAGGGATATACTCTTCAAGACAAATGATACATTGGTTTGCAGACACCCAATGATGATGAGGCTGGGTGACAGCAGGCGAAGGTGACTGCTCTTCGTCTTGGTCTTTAGACCCCTCAGAAGCCACTGAGGTCGACGTCAAGATCTGGTTTTCGACAGGAGATGATTCAGACGATTCGTTATCGCCCGCCTTTATTATTGGCGTATCCAACGCGACGTTGACGGCAGAAGAACAGTCATCAGGCTCCCAAGTCCGCGTCGGCAGCGCGGCAACTGCCTGTCTCGACGTCCGTTCACTTCGAGCTCGAAAGATCTTATGAATCGCAAGGATAACGTATACAACACTGAGCGACAAGAGGGGAGAAACAAAGAGGAACAAGATAGAGTCTAATAGGATTGACGTAGAGGGGCCTGGAGTGATAAAGACGGAATCAACTTGTCGTAAGTCCTCAAAACTGTCATACGAGACAAAAAAAGAAGGAATATGGATCTTGGAGCTATCGTCTCTTGTGAACATCGTCACTAAATTGGTTCCTTCGGCATAATCTCCGACAATCACTGCCGAAGCACCGCGAGACTGTAAGTGCAGAACTTTATCATAAAACGAGCAATTTCCTCGATGGACTAAAGCTATCTCTTGATCTATCGCCCCTATACCATCGCCAGGACATCCCAAACCATCGATGACTCTCAAATCCCCACTAAATTGCCCGCCATCTTGGGCCAGCGCGGGCCCAAAGGCTGCCGGACGCGCCGGATACGAAATGTTGGTCCCACTGATATAAATAGAAGAAGAAAGAGACAGAAGCCCTCTCCCTGACATATTGCCAGAAGAAAACGTGCCCCACGAGAAGAACAGGACAAACACAAATATCATGATGATCAACTGGGCTTGTTCCACCATTGCTCGGTTATGCACACTATGGAACTAAAGCCTTGACGATCGCGAGAGCACTTGCAGGCGATGCGGAGGGTACGAGGCTATAATAGAGTGGAGATGCGATTCCGGGAGCAGTGGCAACCGTCTCGACACGATACTAGGATAAATGCCAGCGCGTCAGGTGACTCCATTTAAGAGGTTGGAGATCGTTTTCTTTGTTCAGATGTATTACGCACACGTCATATACGAAATTGAGTGAGTAATGCAGGAGGCATCGATCTTGTTGGAGAACATGAGGTATCAGGGGTGCAGCAAGCTCTTACATTGACGAGAACCCCTCATTCAAATGATATTGGCCATTCAGATAATTTATAGTAGATCGCTTGTAGCAAGGCCTATAATTTCTGTTGTAGAGGTGCTCTGAGTATGAATAGCAAACGGCCATCTCACAAATCGACACCATAGTGATGCGTAGAGGTGTACTTTATCGAGAGCTATTCGTCAAGAAGCCAAAGACTACGTAGGACAAGATAACAAGTGCCACTACACAATAGCTCTAGTCTTTGTTTAGGCATTTATAGCTGTGCGCTTGGGTGTCAAACTGGGTACCTCTGCATTACAGAGTCTCAACGCATCATCCACCTCTGAAATCTCAATACAGTAGTCTGATACTGGAGAAGTAGCCAGATTGCTCTTGTCTCTATCCCAGATCATCCGTCTTTCTGTGTCGCAGCTTCGTCACGCCCGTCCACGGTGGTTGATACTTGGTTGCCAAGGGGTGCCTTTCTGCCTCAGTCCTGCTCGACTCCTTTATCCATCATGTCATATAAAAAGAGTGAAGACCTGGATAAGGTCGACAAGATGGCGGTATTCCAAGACTGCATGTCAGTCTTTAATGCGTCGAAGATTTTGCCTCGGCGAACGCGGTTACTATTAGCCAAGTTGGTCTATTTATTGTCGACAGGGTCGACTTTTCCTCCCGAAGAATGCACTCAATTGTTCTTTTCGTTGACCAAGCTTTTCCAAAATAAGGATCCGGCTCTTCGGCAAATGGTTTACTTGGTGATCCAGGAGCTGTCGCATAGTTCTGAGGATGGAATCATTGTCACTCAGTCTATCATCAAAGACACCTCGGCTACAAGTGATGCGATCTACCGTCCCAATGCTATTCGGGCTCTATGGCGTGTGATTGATAAGACAACGTTCCAGACCATCGATCGATTGATTAAGACAGCCATCGTTGACCGATCTGCATCTGTGTCATCGGCTGCATTGATCACTTCGTATCAGCTATTACCTATAGCCAAAGATCTAATCCGACGATGGGCCAATGAAGTTCAAGATGCTGTCATGGCTGCGAAAACACATCCTCAAATCATGTCCGGTGGATTCGGTTCTTCCCCTAGTTACATGTCGCAGTATCATGCTTTAGGCTTATTATATGAACTCCGATCTCATGATAGAATGGCATTGGTGAAGTTGGCTCAACAGTTGGCGTCGTCTTCGTCGCCAATCAAGTCGCCAGCGGCTACTATGCTCTTGGTGCGCATTGTTTCAAAAGTTATTACGGACGATAAATCACTCATTGCTCCATTGAGCCCACTGTTGGAAAGCTGGTTGAAAAATAAAAGTGATTCGGTGACCTTAGAGGCCGCAAAGACCATCTGTTCTCTCAGGGAAGCTACTGACGCGCAGATTTCCGCTGCTGTTTCAGTCCTCCAATTGTATCTTTCTTCTCCTAGGATCGTTTCTCGATTTGCGGCTATGAGAATCCTTAATCGTCTTGCTGTCTCAAGGCCTCAAGCTGTCGCCACGTGCAACATGGATATCGAGGCTTTGATTGGCGATTCTAACCGATCTGTTGCTACTTATGCTATCACCACTCTATTAAAGACAGGCACCGAATCTTCTGTCGATCGACTACTTAAACAGTTGGCTGGATTCATGATCGACATGGGCGATGAGTTCAAAGTTACAGTCGTCGACGCTGTGCGGTCGTTGTGCTTGAAGTTCCCCAATAAACAGGCGGCTACTCTGTCCTTCCTGACCACAACATTACGTGAGGATGGCGGTTATGAACTGAAACGGGGAGTCATTGATGCTCTGTTCGACTTGGTTCGCTTTGTCCCTGATTGCCGAGATGATGCTCTTAATCAGCTTTGTGAGTTCATTGAGGATTGTGAATTTGCTCGTCTGGCCATCCGTGTCTTGCACTTTTTGGGCGCCCAGGGTCCCAAATCTACTCATCCCACCAAATACATCCGATACATCTGCAACCGGCTCGTGCTTGAAAACTCCCTTGTCCGTGCCGCTGCAGTTACTGCGTTATCCAAGTTCGCTTTGGTTGACGACCCAGCCGTCTTGACATCAGTCCGTGCTCTCCTCACACGATCTTTGGATGACGCTGACGATGAAGTTCGAGACCGCGCTACCTTTGCGCTGGGCCTAATTGACAAGAAGTCTACAGAGTACAAGGAGATGATTGCACCTGAGCGCCTCTTCTCTCTTCCTAATCTCGAACACCAATTAGTGCTCTACGTGTCCAGTACGGAATCCGGAACGTTTGCTAAGCCGTTTGACGTCAACGAAGTGCCCGTGATTTCTCAAGACCAAGCTGATGCCGAACTTCTTCGAACCAAGACAGCTATGACTGCTACCGAGTCTCCCGCAGATGAAGAAGAAACTCCAGAAGTTCCGGCTGAGCAACAGATCGCCAGTGCTGCAGTTCTTGAGGATGTTCCCGAACTGGCTGCTTTGGGTGCTGTACTGAAGAGTAGCCATCTTATTCCTCTTACCGAAGCCGAGACTGAGTATGCAGTTCGAGCCGCGAAGCACATTTTCGCCAGCCATGCTGTGCTACAATACGAGATTACCAATACGCTGACCGATACAGTCTTAGAAGACGTCAGTGTTGTTGTGAATGCAGATAATGAAGAATTCGAAGAGGACTTTGTGCTATCTGCAAGTCGCATTGGACCTGGAGAGACAGAAACTGTGTATGTGGCTGTCAAACGACCTGAAGGCTACGCTGCTGCCGGCTTTGCTAATGCTCTCCGGTTTACTAGCAAGGAAATCGATCCTGCTACTGGACTTCCCGAAGCTGAAGGCTATGACGATGAATACCAGATCGAAGATCTAGAACTTGGCGCCGGAGATTACCTCCTGCCGGTCTTTGTAAGCTCGTTCTCAAATCAATGGGAGCAACTTGACCATGAAACAAGCCAGACTCTTGCTTTGCCCGATGCTACCTTAGAGGAAGCAGTGCGAGATATTCCTCAGCGACTGTCTATGTTGGCTCTCGAAGGCACTGAAATTGCAACTGGCCCTACGCATACGTTCAAATTGTTTGCAAAGACCATTGGCGGTACTCGGGCTGCTGCAGTGGTGCGTCTCGCGTATAGTACTAGAAGTGGAGTTGCGGTGAAGGCGACGGCTCGTGCTGAAGAGGCCGAAGTGTCTGAGTTGATTGTCGAAGGAATTTAATCAAAAAGTCATACTGTATAGATGAGCGTAGGTAAGGACTAGAAAGCCCAAAGGCAGGAGCGTAAAAATAACGAATATGGTACACTAATATACATTATTAAGACAAAGACAGTGACCTGAGGACTTGATCAAGCTTCTTGTTAATTTCGGCGGGAGTAGAAAGGGCATGAGCCTGGGAGAGCATAAGGTAGACGGCCAGGACAACTTTGACGTCAGTTCCATCATCAGAGGGTTGTTTCGAGAGCTCTTTTTGAACATTCTTTTGGATTTTGGATTGAATGTCTTCATCTGCTTCATCTCCCTCTTCGTCATCCCGATCAATCTTCAAGTCATCAGGATCCTGGCCATTCTTCATGATGGTATCACCCGACTCGGGAGCTGCAGCAGTCGCATTGACCCAAACACGACCATTGACGCCGATGATTATTTCAAAGCTAAGCCGCGAACCTAATATTGCCAAGGGGTTTGCAGGATTAGACGGACTGAGTGACAAGAGATGACGGCATAGGGAGATGTCTAACGAAAAGATATAACCAGAACTTGACAGCGGACCCAGACCCAGTGGGGCTTTAATATTATTCTCTTGGCAGGAAATTTCAATATCTGAGAAAGAATCCAAGCTTTTTCCTGAAGGAGAATAAGGACAAGGCAGAACCTTTGCATAAACGATGGTTCCTGGGGATAAGACCGGACGATTCTTCTTATAAGTATTAGTGAAAGCTAAGCCATCTAATAGGGCAGTAGATGCAAGGTAAGTAGGAGGCTGAAAGGTGCTGATTTGAGGCGGTACTTCACCATTGGCTTCAATGGCATCTGATGATGTTGATCGAGTATTCGATTCAGTAGGCCCCAAATTAGAAAGAATACCAGGCAGTTGGCCCAGAGTCGCAGGCAAATCAGGATTGGAGAGATCCACTTTATACCCGCCCACATCGGAGCCCGTAGACGCTTTAGAATGAACGATGCCCAGAACCAAATCTCCAGCATTAGCCGAATACCGACAGGGGAAAGAGTCATATAACAAAGCTTTGGAGCCATCTTTAGCGGCTCGTTCTCGACAATAGCCCGGCCGAGTGGGCTGTACAGTATATGAGTAAAAACGTGGGTGTGGGCTCAGGAAGGTCAAATCATTAGATTCACAAGTATCAGGACAAGTAGAAATGACTAAATTCTGCGAGATCTTGATCCTTTCAGTCACTGGAACCACCGAATCTCCAGGGAGGTAGACCATGAGAAAAAAGACGGTGGATGACTTCTTTGGCAACGACCTTTCGAAGTGGTAGTGACGATACAAGCGCTGGCCTTTCTACGACAGTACCACTGTAGCAACGAATGCCCAGTAGATAGAAACTAGGACAAGAAGGAAACTCTGGCTGGCTGTCTACAACTCATTCTTAGTCTGTATAGCTGCGCTAGTTCTGCTCACTTCTGCTTCTCTTTCATGCGGTTCTTCTAGGCTGCAAGCTCTGTACGTCTCTGCAACTCTTATCAGCCGTCGTGGCACCTTGCTCTTCCCAGCGTCGCAACCGTCGTCATACTTCATCCGCCATGCAAGTCGATGTCAATCCTGATGAAGACACCGAGTGGAATGATATCTTGAGAGAAAAGGGCGTCATTCCTCCCAAGGAGCCCACAGTCGAAGAGTTGGTCTCGAAAGCTAAAGAAGAGGCCATCGACCAGCACAATGAGAACCTCAAGAACATCCCATTATACCAAGAAACACATCACCATGACCAGGAGCTAGACTCTGATGAAGAGCTCGAGCGGCTTTTGGAGGGCGAAAATGACGAGGAGTCGGACTTTCTGCAAAAGTATCGAGCGAACCGGATCGAAGAGCTCCGCAAACAGCAGATCTTAGAGGCTCTTAATAGACATAACCTTGGCTACGGCTCCATCTTCACCAATGTTTCGAAGCAGGACTATGCGAAATCAGTTACCGAAGAAAGTGCAAAGCCCGGCGTCGCCGGTGTGGTTGTGCTTCTTACCGACGGATCATCCATTGGGGCTGCAACCGGTTCGATTGCTACGTCTGGGCCTAGCGTCGAGTGTCATATTGCCCACCGTGTCATATCACAGTTGGCAAAGACATTCAATGACATCAAGTTCGTCGAGATGCCAGGGTACGCCGCCATTGAAAACTATCCGACCCGCAATTGCCCAACATTTCTCGTTTACTCTCACGGCGAGCTTGCAGACCAGTTCGTCACGCTTGCCCGTATTGGTGGCGTCCGCGACTGCACACCGGCTGTGTTTGTGAAGACCGTTCTTGTGTCTACTGGCTTGATTGACCCTTCGGACTCGAGACTGAAGGCGCTCGACGACGATCAGGCTAGAGAAAAGGAAGATCGCCATCAGCAGGAGGACGATGATGATGATTGGGACTAGTGGAGCTCTGGAGGACTGGATCTGTACTTTATGCTGTAATAAACATTTACACTATTGAATTGTCCACAGCGATATCTCGTCGAATCTCTCTTTACGTTTAGCAATGCTGCATTCAATAACGATAAAATAGATATATAACTGTAAAAATACATGCACCCCATTCTGAGATTTAGCGCCAGCGTGGCCGTCTTGTCAGCGTTGGCCATTTTGGGAGCCGCTGTTTGAGAAAGCTCGCTTCGGTTGGGTTTAATAAAGTTCTTTTTTTAAATTTTTTTATAAGTCTCAGAGATTGATTTTGCTTGTGTTCAGGAGCACTCTGTTTAGTCCTCCTGAGGCTAGGCGGATCTGATCCTATCGATTGGCAGGATTTGATCCGCCTAGCCTCAGAGGGACAAATGCGATCAGTGTTCTGGCATTCTTTGAGGTCACTCGCATCTTGATGGCAAATCGTTTGAGAATAAGGCGTATTGTTTTCAGTATGGAACTGAAAACAATACGCCTTCACAAGAGATTGCCCACAATGACTGGCTGGCTGAGAAAGTGAGGTGAGCTCATCCTTGCTGTTCTCATACTGGGCCACTTGAACTTTCAGGTCTGTCTCGTTTGATACCTTTGCAGGGAGCACTTGTTGCTTCGTCGTCACAGAGCCATCAGCTTCAGCTTTGGGAGGCTCAAGATGTGTCTGTGACAAGTGATTGGGAGGCAGCAGGCCACCGACAGCTTTGCCCGTCAAAACCACGTCCACCTCTTTAGGCAACCCTACTCTCGCAACCTCTTCTTGGGGACCAAAGGCTGCCTTACCGACAGAAGCAAGATTTTGTGCCTCTGCAGGAGACGCCTTGTTTGGTTCCTCCATCTCCCACATGGGGTGCAAGGAATGAGGGGTCCTAGGATGACTGGACGGATGCCCGATTTCCGTCTCTGGGCACTGGAATAATTGCGACAAGTCGCAAGTAGTCCTTTGAGCATGAGACTGTCTGCAAAGGAAGACTTGCAGCTCGGCAGATCTCTGCTCAATTTCGTGATAAAACGGCTCCAGAGAAGATTCATCGCAACCGTCCAAGTCGAAAGCTAGGTGAGGCAGTCGGTAGGTCTTGAAAAAGTCCAGCGATAACAGGTATTTGACAAGAGTCCTGTTCCGCATGGACTGGGACAGCAAAGGAGCTGTCGGTGGCCTGAGGGAGACCTTGGGCCGCTCTGACTTGTTTTGTTCCCCTATATTGTCATTCGGGTTCACAGTCTTGCCGGCGGCCATGGTCTCCGAGGGCATGGCGAGGTCAGAACAATTTTGAGGCTCCGATCTCTTGAGAAAGGACTTGACTGTTTTGACAAGCCGATCTTTTTTGCTTTTTAAAGCGTGTTTGAGAGCATCAAGATGAGTTCTGAAAGTCATCTTTGGGGTCTCAGAAAGAAGGTAGGGACAACAGTTGAAGCCCTCTGGGTTATATATGCGCTACGCCTTAAACAGATGAGCAAAACGCCTGCATTGGCATCTTCTAGAAAAATGAGAAAACGAGAAGAAAGTGAATCCTTCACGAGAAAAGCATGCCCACAGTTAAGGGATATCTGTGCCACAAAGATGAACCAAAGGTCCTAAATTTGATTACGGAGAAACAAAGATGCAGTAATCGGTATTTGTATTTTCCTGCCCATATTGAACTTCATCACGCTAGAAGACGCTTCAGCAAAAAGCTAGTGTCAAAGAACTCAAATCTCTCTTCTCTCAGGATCGAGAAATATAGCACCAAGAGTGTAAGTTGGTATAAGAAAACGTAGCCGTGAATGAATATCAGTAATTATTCAAAAAAACAAAGAGAACTCCGTAAAAGCAAGAGTTAAGGAAGATGAAATGGTACCCTCTGCTGCTCTCTGGCCACAGGGGGATGCGGTCACTCGGTGGTCTGCCAAGTTTTACTCCGTAAAGTCGTAACAGTTCCAGGAACAATCGATGAACCGCGTGTACATATCCAATACAGCACCTACTTTCAGAAATTCGAGAAAAGGCTTCTCAATTCAGAGCTCTTGTCGAAAAAGGTCAAACGAGAGGTGAACAAAGCCTTCCTTATTCGCAACCACGGAGAATTTCGATATAGTGAGGAAGAGATCTTTATGCATGTGATAAAAATGTTCAAAGATTATTTCAATCGCTTGCTTTTCTGCGCAGGAATTATTGCATGAAACACAAAAACATCTCTATCAATTCGAGCTGTTGAATCGAAGCAATCTTCTCTCGGCTTTAGCAGACCATCATAGAAACTAATGTCCAGACACTTTAGGACGTACGAAAAACTAGCAAAGCGTGAGTCTCCATATAAGATAATAAATCCCCTCAGTGTCACTTCAGTATTCGTACTGTCCTAATTAGACTTGGTTGTCTTGAGGCCAAGGCGTCTAAAAGAGAAATGAGGAGCTCCATCAATTTTGGGTGAATCGTAATATGTAACTTGTGTCGCAACGCCCAGTCGGATCGAAGGTTTCACCCTAGTGCGAGATGCCTTATGGAACAGCGAAGCGCTAAATGTTCTTTAATGTTGTTTGATAGCTAAACCAAAATTAAATTTTATAGAACATAGTTTTGTTTTGAAGGAGATTAGACTCGTTTAGAGTATCATCATGAAGTAAATGGAGCAAAGACATCTCCAAGCGGTGCGATTCATACCTTAGGAAATTGACCGAGTTAACTTGGGTTACCCAATCTTCCGAGTTGAAGATGGAGGATCACATCCCAAGCCATCTACTTTTTCTTTTTACAATGAAGGAGAGCTTACGTCGAGCTAATTTTGCATACTTGTCAAATAATCCGATTCACTGCCCTTCAAATTATTGTGTCAAGGAGAGAAAGAATATTAAGCACATAAAGTCAGTAAAGATGTCGAGAGAAAAAGAATGCGGTTGAAGAAGGTGACTGGTAAGGTACCAAGAATGCAAACAGTCAATTGGGGTGGATAGAAAAGAAAACGTCCAACTTTTCCACGAATGGTCTTGGACACTGGCAACGTAGGTGTTAGCCATACCAGTAGTCTCAAAGTACAGATAAAAGACCATCAGAAATACATATCCCCTTGACAAATAAGTGTAACGTAACTAATACAGCCTCGTTGAAGGCATGAGATTTGAAAAGTCTCCTTCCAAAATATTTTAGGTCCGGGATGGTACCGAGAGGGGCGACAGTTTTTCTAATTACCTAATGCTGATATTAGCTTTTTATTTTCTTGGTGAACCCATACCATGACTATTTTGCTCAATCGTACCTCGAGCACGGGAGGCACTGGGAGGAGCTTGACGACCTTCGACTTCAGCAGGGGGAGGAGGCTCAATCATCTTTCGGCGACTATGATTATTTTGAGCCTGACTTGGGTCTTTTTGGTCCTGGGTTTGCTGTTCTTGATTATTTTGATCCTGTTGTTGTGCATGGTTTTGGAGAGGGTGTCGGTTATATTTAAACAAGGTCCAGTCAAAGACATAATCATACTGGAGTCCATCACGGACAAACAGGTCGCGGAAGAGTTTGCGCAGATAAACGTAATCGGGTCGATCATCGAACCGAAGAGATCGAGTATAGCTAAGGAAGAGAGCAAACTCGGGAGGAAAGCCTCGACAAAGAACTTCGGCTGGAGTAGCGATCTTCCGTTCCATAATGCGATCGTACTTTTGTTTTTTGGTAGCAGCCCGCAATCCCTGCCAAGGTAACGATCCCCGACAAAAATACATGAGCACATAGGCCAACGATTCCAGGTCATCCCGCCGAGATTGCTCAATACCCAAGTGGGTGTTAATACTAGCATACCGCGCCGTTCCTGTTAGATTTTTGTTTTCTCTATAAGGAATGTGAAGATGGGACTTGGAATCCCGATACCGCTTGGCCAGACCGAAATCGATAACGTTGACCTGGTTACCTCGCTTTCCGATCCCCATAAGGAAATTATCTGGCTTTATATCACGATGGATAAAGGATTTAGCATGAATAAATTCAATCCGGGATAACAGCTGATCAGCGAGAAGAAGAACCGTCTTGAGTGAGAACTTTCGATTACAAAAATTGAACAGGTCCTCCAAGCTGGGTCCCAACAGATCAATTACCATTGCATTGTAATCGCATTCGGTTCCAAACCAGCGCACAAACGGAATTCCGACTCCTCCAGCCATGGCCTTGTACACTCGGGCCTCATATTCTAATTGAGGATGACGAGCATGTATCGATTCCAATTTAATAGCTACTTCTTCTCCTGAAATAATATTTGTGCCTAAATATGTTAGTTGATGCCAATGCTCGGTTCTGTCTTCGGCATGTCTGATCCATCCCTTTTGCCCGTTCCCCTCTTTGGGAGCGCATAGGCGAGTGCCGTTAGAAACAGCAACCACCCAAAAAACGAATTCCAATTCAATCAACCTTATAACAGTCATGAAAAAAATTGTGACGAATCAAGAAAGGACGTAGGCTTCCCCCTCAAAGAGAACGCGAGAACTTTAAAAGCAACCCAACATCATCAACTGCACCCGCCACCAGTGATCAAAATCACCATTTATTATGATGAAGTCAAGCACGAAACCAGTTTCAAAGTTGAAAATAATGTCAAAGAACGGAAAAAGACAGAAAATTAACGGGCATAAGTCCAGTTTAACAGTAGATGACTATGAGGTCAAGGGGTAGGATGAAGTCACATGGCACGATAAAAACAAGCAAACAATTCCAACATACCTAGATAGATATCACCAAAGCTACCACTACCGATCTTTCGACCGATTCGGTATTTATTGCCCACACGAAGGTCCCTAGAACTGTCAGGCCTGGTGTTTGAAGGAAAAAAGCGAGAATGTGCGTAAAATAAAGAGCTCTGTCGCTTTTCCTCAGTAAAATGAATTACTTACATAGACATGATTCAAATAAAATCAAGAAACCACTCGATAAAGGACGATAGACCAACAAAAAAACACAGCTAGGCTAAAGAGGGGTCCCGATCAAACACGAGTCGAACAGGGAGCGCTAGAGAAAGAACAACAAAGGAGAAAGGGACAAACCAGCAGATAAAACCCTTGGATAAGAGCAAAGGTAATGGAGCAGGGTTTAGGCGGATTTCTCCTGCAGACTTAAGCTGAGAAAATGGTGTAAGAGTCTTGGTTGGTTGTCGTGTCGGCCGCGTTGCTAGGTGAATCAGCCAGCTCTTTTTCTACTCTCTTGCGGCTTTTGCGGCTGAGGTCCTGCCCGCCCTCGTCGTCCCTTGAGGGTCTTGACAACGTTTCACTGTGGCTGCTTTTACATTCGCGCTCCTTCTCGATCCATTTAGCCTGTACCTTGCATTCCCCTTGGTATTATCGGTATGCATCATTCCGCGTTGCCGTGTCTCAGGTCTCCTGATCGAGATGTCTTCCATGCCGTTCCGGAGCCTTTGTAATCTACGTGATGCGGATCAGAATGCATTATAAGCGCACGACGACACTAGTGTAACTACTGCTTGCTAAACTGTGTTCTAAAAATGTGGACCAGGGCACAGGTGTAGCCTTTTCGCCCATAATTAGCTACAGCGGACACAGTCTCGTGCCCTCAAGTGGTAGGGGTGAACGCAGACTCACAGCTTACACAGCAAATTTTCTTATTTATAGCGAGCACAACTTGGAACAACAATATTAGATTAGACCATATAACAATGCAAGATTAAACGACGTAGTAACGGTACAATTATTAACTATAAGAGGTAATGCTCAAAGGTTAACTCAAAGTGGTGCCTTATTTGGCGAGCAGCAAAATAAACCTCAGGTTATTATTATTGACTAAGATTTATTTTGCTCCTCCACAGGAGAACTTTCCTCAGTCGCTTTGGGGGCTGCCTCTTCGGCGCTTTTATCCTGGACGGTTTGTTCACCCTCGGCCTCGGTCTGGTTACTGGCCTTAGGCACAGTCTTGGGAACAATTTTGCGATAGAATCGTTTGACGCCGGCAATTCTGGATGGTTAGCACTTGAAACTGTTCTAGACACTTGCAGTCGCTTATGAAATCGAGAGGCGTCATCGACGAGCTTAGATTTCAAACTCAACAGTTTGTTCTCCTTGGTATCTTCGGCCTTTGTCGAGGGAGCAGATTCTTTTACTTGATCCTCTTTCTTATCTTCGACAACAGGAGAAGTTTCTTGCTTAACCGCGTCTTCAACCTCAGTCTTATCAGCAATTACTTGGTCTTGAGTCTGAGCAGCATCAGCTTCGATCTTGGTAACCTCAATATTCTATTTTTGTACCAAAGACTAGTCTTTTTTCTTGTCTCATGCCCTGGTTGCCAAGTTGGGACTATTCATACCTTCCTAACCGGGCTCGAGTGTAGCGCCTATGCACGGCAAAAATTTCTAAACATGACTCCAAAGAGCATGCACAACTTGGCTTCCTTCGGGCAGAGACAGGAACAAAGAGTCGCCCTTTGATAGTTGTCGTTAGTATAATTTCGTTTCAATATATCCCCTTCAAGCCTTTATATCTGACGACTCTTGCACAAACGTCAACACGCTTCTTCTTTCACTCTTCTCAGGCGCCTCGATGACCCGTCCGTGCTCTTCCTTCAGCTCTTCCTTCTCATAAAGGGGATATATGCGTTCTCTCGACTCACCTCAGTAGACATGTTCTCGTAGTCTCAGTCGGATCAGTTGCTTCTTGTATGTTCCTGGCGATCTCGAAAAGGAGAAAATCAAAAGGGGATGATGGAAGGAGAATGACCCAGCGCCTAAAGTGTTTTTTGTCTAAGGCCGCCTCAACCCAGGTTTAGCGACAACCCCTTTTGATTTGTCCAGTCCATATTCCCTTCTTGGACCCCTGAGAATTAATTAAACACCCTACTTTTCTATTGCAGTTTTTTCAAGATCTGCTACTCCAGATCTTTGTAATTTACGCTTGATCTTATACAAGCTATCATTAGATCAGTTCAATTAGCTCACAAAGGTCTTCGTTGAACTTGAATATAAAAGTCTACGTCTAATGTACTCCTTTATGTTAACTCGCTCGCGACTCCTCACGCCTCAATTTTTTTGACGTTTCACATCTCATGCTCTTCATTCTGAACTTTTGACGGCTTTGTGACCAAGGCATTCAGTTTGTGTGTGACGACATAACATAATTCTTCGTCACCGAGCCCACGGCGGCTCATCGACTGATATTTTTTGTCTAGCTACATAGCAACCGCCCGTCTCTACCCGTCGCGGTCTGTCTCCCCTGGCTCAGCATTATGCGCTTGCTATTCCCAGCAGAGATACTCTCTTTGGACTTTATCCAAGAATATTAGCAATTAGTAATTGATTTTCGACAGAAAATGTCTAAACGGATTATGATGGGCGTTCGTTGTAGACACATGGGTATCCCTTCCCTGGTCGCGGGTCTGTTTTCGGAGAGCTGCAGGTCACTCTTTCGTCTCTCGCTATATAGCTTTTCATTGGGACTCGACTCTAGCACATGAAGATCATTTCTATATCGTCGTTCGGCCAATTGAGTTCCCATAACCTTAAAATACCGATGTCGCAAGAGCTCGTCGCACGCCCAACGTTTGGCTGGATCCCACTTGAGCATTGCCTTGATCAGCGAAACAACTTGCTGGTTAGAGACACTACTTAAAATAAGGGCTAGTGAACATCCAGGAGTCTATAATAGTAAGCAAGAGTTTAAAAAACACGTCAGATACTCACATCTGGAAATTTAAAGCCAAGTCGAAGAGCAAAGACAGTACCCAAGCTCCATGAGCCTCCCATACACTGTTTGCCTGATGACGGAGATCGATATTTTGGACTCGGATTACCCATTACACGAATAATCTTGGCAAGTTGGTCTAAATAGCCGTTACCTGGGAAAAGCGGTCGCTTAATCAATATCTCGCAGCATACGGCTCCTACAGCCCAGATATCGATCTTATTCGTATAATCTGTTCCTCCCAGTAGCATTTCTGGTGCCCTGTACCAGCGAGTAGCAATATATAAGGTATAGGGAGGACTAGCATCACTTCGTCGTGTGAGTCCAAAGTCCCCTAGCTTTAATGTATAAATAGTTGTATTACCTCTCTCCGTTGTGCTTATCAAGAGATTTTCTGGTTTGATATCGCCGTGGAAAAAACCATTCTGATGGAGATGATTCACTCCCGATAACAGCTGATGGCTGCAGGTTAGAACTTGCTCGTACAATCCAGAAACATACATAATCATCTTCATCTGATAATCAGTCATATTATTAGTCGCCCCGCGCCTGATAAAATGATACAGATTCTCTTCCATCAGCTCCATTACTATGAATAATTGCCGACTGCTTGGATCTATCAACATTTCGTACCATTTCACAATATTGAAATGATATGGCAGCTCTTGTAGAAGTATAACTTCTCGTAGATCAGCGTATTTCCGCGGATCACTGTAAGTCTTCTTGATCGTCTTGACGGCCACCTTGAATTCAGTCAGAATTGCCTTCTTCTGCACGCAACTTACTCCTTTGATTGCAGCCTCGCCAGTCACAGATAGGAAGGCCGTTCTAAGCACGTTTGCTCGATAAACGCTACCAAAACTCCCACTGCCTAACTTCTGTACCAATTCGTAACGTCCTTCCAGTGAAGCGTCCCGAAAGCGACATCCTGTTCGGCCCAGTCCAAGAAGAGTCACTTCCATCACTTTTCAAGACCAAAATGCGTCTTGTTTAGTCTCGCGTGGCCTTGTTGCTCTATGACATGAGCCGGCCCACTAGGTAGAGCCGCTTCTGTAACGCTGCGAGTCCAAGGCGTCTTACATGGCCAACCTAGGCTGAACCTGAGACCTGGGGTAAGTCTAGCCCTTTTCCAGGCCAGTCTCGTCAGTGAGATTTAGATAAATTAGGTATAATTGCTACAGACTCGAGACATCGGAAATCACGCAACTATCTACTACAGGAGATCACAGCTCGCACGAGCGCGTAAAGGTATGAACGTTCGTGGTGGATTATAAACGAAACAACGTGGTGAGAGATATCGATTAAATTCAACGATGTATAAAAGGCAAGAGAGACACAACTAGCTGTAAGTATCACGTCTGCGCCCGAATAGAGGATATGATTCATCCTGTCGCATAGGAGAAGAGGGAGATATGTTAAGGGAGGTATCATGGTCGAGATCACATTTAAGGTCTGGGTCATTTTCATTCAGATTTTCCGCACCAGAAATTTTGGCATGGTTAAGGGGACCGAGACAGGTAACGTGTCGCCTTAGAACTTGACGTAGATTACCGTAATTGTCAATAATAGAATCATTTATAAAGGTAACTTGATCGCTCCAACGTGAGCTTAGCTGGTTCACGTCCATCAAATCTTTGCAAGAGTCGATCAAGACTTCGACCGACTTTGAGATATCATGGAAAAAGCGAGGTTGAGCAGACATATTCCGGCACATTAGTTGCAGTTCATTATGGTGATTGATTTCATTAGCCAGCTGAATCTTGAGCTCTTCAACTTGATTTTGTAGCTGTTCAACCAAGTTAGGGGAAGCACTTGGGGAGGGTATCACTTGATTCTGAATCCTGGATGCATAATCGATGTAAAACAATGTCGATAAGGTCTCGTCGTAAGCATATTCTGTAGGATTTAAGGTTGCAAATAATGTGATTGACGAACTTGTATCAAAATGTCTCTTGAGCAGCCAGGTGAGAACAGAGTCTCTATAAGGAACGACTCGACCTTTTTTAGGTGACGCATCGGCTCGGCAACATATCACTCGTCTGAGAGCTAAAAGAGATCGATTGATGTTCCCACCCTCGGTCAGTCTAATTCCAGACGTATTGGCCACCTTAGCCCTTTCTGATCCTGCTAGATCAACCAGGGTAATTATGGAAACAGGAGCACTATTAGTAGGAGCTCGAGCGTTCTTTATTGTTAAAATAACGATGGCATGAGACCGGGAAGAACCTGCATTGATATCGGTGTCTGCGCTCTTTCGAGCAAACAGCGCTCGAGTCAAAATAGAATTGATATCTTCAGCACATGATAACTGGAAAGAAGTCAGATTTTCAACAAAAGGGCCATCGATAGGATGTTCGCGAACACGGCGAGGGCTTCCATGGTCTAAGAGGTCTCTCACCCGCTCGTTATATATCTCATATAGACATGCATGCACCTGGTATTGAAACAAATCCGAGTTTTCACGACTTTGGCCGATTAAAGATAGTAATCCCCTACAGATTCGAGGTATCAGGCCATCGACAGTGCGTGTTCCAAACATAGAGAACGTCTTACCAGATCCAGATTGTCCATAGCATAGAACGCAGGCATCTTGGCCTTCAAAAGCCAGTTTGACTGTACTCTCGCCCAGGTCATGGTAGATTTTCTCCGAAAGTTCTTGCTTTTGCCGTTGAGTGTTTGACTCGAGGGAATCATAATGATGATCAAAGCGGAACTTTTTAAGAAGGGTCCGGCCATCTTGCAGGTTTTGGGATAAGACGATATTTTCATTCTCAGCCCACACTGCTTTTCGACATCCTGACAAGCGTTCTGGGATTAAACCTTAGACTGACTCGCTTAGGCTCACCATTCTCACTAAGCGGTCGGATCCTTACAGCCACTTTGACTTTGCTCATGCTAAAAAGGAGCCTATGCGGTTGGTGGAGCAGGCTATGAGAGCAGTCCGCCCAAATGTTGTGGTTACTCCACAGCGACGACATCGCTGCCTGTATACTTTACCGGATATGTAACGATCTAAAGAAGTATCGTTCCGCTGTTACATCTACAGTTTTCCAGTCTTGCATTCTAGTAAAAGCAAGCTCATGCTCAAGCGACTGAGTCGATATATGAGTACAGCAGCTATGGAATCAAAGAAGTACCTGACTATTCCTCGAACTATTTATGGTCCACCTATTTGTCAAGGGGCTACGACCTTAGATCGGGGCTTCTTCCAAAGATCAGAACAGCTATTACTTGCAAGGATCAAGGATCTCAAGGAGACTCCTAAAGTATTGAATGGAATCAATAAAGATATACTATACTTGCCTGGGCTTGCTCGTCTGATAAGTCTATCTGAAGGGCAAAAGGGCGTCTTGTTAAAACCTTCGATCCAAGGTAAGTTAAGACTCGGCTCAGTTTGGCTAATTTGACCAGACGAGGCATCACTTTCTAATGAATCTAAAGAATTCCTAAAAACTGTACCAAATGCTGTGTCATTTGAGCCATATACGCTGAAGCTAACATATGATTTTTGGAACGCAGGTATGAAACCGAGCATATAAGTCAGCATTTAACATTAGACGAGATTCTAAGAGCCATTCTGCCGCAAGACTTGTATGACGAGATTCCTTCTGGGTATACGTTAGTGGGTCATATTGCTCATATGAATCTCCGAGAGCAGTTTCTGCCTTATAAAAAGATAATTGGGCAGGTCATTCTTGACAAGCATAAGAACATCACCATGGTTGTGAATAAACTGGACTCCATCGATACGCGATTCCGTACGTTTGAGATGGAGATCTTAGCAGGAGGCCAGGGAAAAGATTCGGACTTCTTCGTGGAAACCTCTGAATCCAACTGTAAGTTCCAGTTGGACTTTCGAAAAGTGTATTGGAACTCTCGTCTGTCTACCGAGCATCGACGAATCATAGATCTCTGTCATCCAGGTGAGGCTATCTGCGATGTTATGGCTGGTGTTGGACCTTTTGCTATACCATGCGCTAAAAAACAAGTGCTGGCTTTTGCCAATGACTTGAACCCTGAGAGCTTCAAAGCTCTAGAAAACAATATAAAGCTGAACAATACTCCCAATTTTTGCAAAGCTTTCAATGAAGATGGGAGGAAGTTCATTGCTGACAGTCTAAGCTATCTGCAAAAGCACAATTCATTTTTGCCCGAGATTCCTTTTGACATGTCACGGTCATCACTATACAAACTTTCAAAGCGGCGAAAGAGTGAAAAGATCGCTGTCCAGACAATGACAAGTCCTAAAGTATATAGTCATTATATTCTTAACCTTCCCGCGTCGGCAATCGAGTTTTTAGGTAAGAGACTTCGTATATCTGTCATTCTAACTAGCAGATGCTTTTGTGGGTGTGTACAAAGGACAGCAGTCTTATTTTGGAGATCTTCAGATGCCCTTAATACATTGTTATTCGTTCTATAAGGATAGTGAGAGCCACTTTGATCCACCCGAGTCCGTCGTTTCTAAATATTTTGGTGATATTGTTAGGGAAAAGCTGGCATACGACCAAGATTTACCAGAATGGGAGCTTCATATGGTACGCAAGGTCGCTCCTACGAAGTGGATGTACTGCATTACGTTTAGATTACCTCGTGAAGTCGCATTTAAGAGTTAACGTTGGATCCAGAAAGGATTTTGCAGAGTCTGGATTCACTGTGACATGGATTGAAAAAAAATAATGGTACTAGATGGCATGAAAGGAAGTCATCCGTGGCAGTCGCCAGAAGTAGCTTCTGGTGATATCTGCACAACGCTCGATGCAATTGCAATTAGCACCTAAGGATTGTGTGCCTCCTCCAGACAGTCTTCCATAATGCTGATGTGCTTTGTAAATAGATTACGGTGTGTAATAAGCTGCTACTGCAGCGCGGTTATTATGAGAGAGGACGGACAACGTTGACTGTAGCTGTGTTGCTTAGCACATCAACCCCAAGTGAGCACGACCGGGGGAGTCTGTCACGACAAAACCGGTTCCGTGTCCACGAAAATCAGCGCAAATCCACGCCTGGTCTATTCAGGATCATTTTAGGGATTAAACAGATCATACCGGTAGTGTAAGCCCACCTTTGATCGTCGATTTTAAAGATTGTGACAGGCGTTGTCAAGTCGATCATCTCTCCCCCTCTCTCCCCTTGAGACAAGAGCGGTGTAGGGACACCTTTCTGAAGGGCCTTAGTGCGCCTTATACGATATTTAAGGATGTCTAGCCCCCATTCTGATGGCTCTATAGAATCCTCTATCTCGGTATCGTCGTCTCAGCGGGCGGAAAATGAGGATCTACGCCAGGCTAGTGAGAGCAATGTGAATATCGTTCTTGAACTCGACTTGAATGGTCGAATATTATTTTTGAGCAATTCATGGGAATCCGTTGTAGGGTAAATATGACTGTTTGACGGCCGTACTAACTCTATAGGTCATCTGTCGAGTCTCTTATACATAAACCTTTTGCTGATATCATATTAGATGATAAGGATGTATTTAAAAATGCCACCGAGTCGCTCCACAATAAATCTGGCTCAGTGAATGTGTCATTTACTATAGCTGGTGGAGCTCATGATGACGATTTGATCCACAAACTGTCGGCCTTGTCATTAAGTGAACGGCCAAAGACTACGACAGGCCAGTCAGAGACCCAAGAAGGGAATGCTGATGTGAGCGAAAGGCTAATCAAACCCTTGGACTTGCGGGTGAGTCGTGAAGATGAATCCAGTCCGTCACCCCAAGAACTCAAAGATCACCCAAGTTTACTATTTGAGCCTGAAGAGCCTACGATCCGTCTTCAAGGCCAAGGTATATTTATTAGTGGTCCTGAACCGCATGTGAGTGTGACATATTAGCCAATTTTACTGACGATTAGACGATGTGGGTTCTAAAGCCTCAAATGACTATCGAACGACTCGAGATAGATATCCCCGAAGTTTTAATTGAATCTCTTGGCTTCGGCGCTGATGTTTTTGCTTCGTATCTCCAGGAAATTGCCGACTCTTCAAGTAGCAATCGAATCCCTGCTCCTAAAGAAGAATTATGTAGGATATGTGAGAACAGAATTCCCAATTGGTGGTTTGAGCGCCATTCTGAATTGTGCATGGTCGAACATAAGGCAAGGAGCGATGTTGATCTGTGTCAGGATGTCTTGCAGGAAAATCGGGCATCACTGATGAATATTATTGAATCTTCTTCTGTCTCGTCTTCAGGATATTTGGAACATCCCGGTCGGTCTCTTGAGCTAGTTTCCCGAGCTAGAGGCCGATCGCCAAGTCCATTTCGTAAACCGAGTGGGACTGGATGGACTCCTCTCAAAGTGGCTGAATTGTTATTAGATCTCTGCGATTCTGCGCTTGCAATATCAACTCCAGAACTATCTAATGACGGTCAAAGGATTATTTTTGACCCTCAAAGCGAAAGGGATATGCAGCGCGTCTTGAGCTGGGTTTGTCCTTCGATTGAGGACGAGAACCTACTCGAGCTATGTCAGAAAAGCGAACAAGTAGCTAAGGCTAAGGTCGAAACAGTGCTGCGACTAGGTAATACCCTTGTTTATGCCGAAAGGATCCAGTCGGAAATCTTCACCTATGCTCAAGAGGCAATCGATAATACGGTGGCTTTGTCATATAGCCAATTCGGACAATCAAGCACCGTGGATCTAAGTCCATCATCTTCAACTGATAATGTGGAATGTCCAACCACTAGAGGAGGCCGGTCTGGTGACGCTGGGACTGGAACCGGAGGTCAATCGGACGATGACGCATCCGATCCGCTAGCGTCTGTTTCTCTTGAATTGAAAAACTATTCCATGGCAATTAGTAACAACCAGAGTTTATTAAGCATATCTGATGAAGGAGGTCCTGAATATAGAACTGGGAGTTCTTCAACTATTAGTACGCCTCGAGACTCACGAACGGAAACTCCCGTTGGAGAGGTTCCTGAATCATGGAGTAGAATTCGAAGTAATGACCGATCATCTATCGGGAATCTAGCATACGGCTCTCCAAGACGATCCTCTCCTGCTCGCTCGTCCATCAGCCTACTTCGGTCTCCTGCTCATTTTCAAAATCACCGGCCTCGCTTATCTTCAGATATTGGTCCTCCTGTCTCTCCAACCTTATTTTCCTCCGAGTTTCATCTAAACAATGAAAGTGATACCAAGCGGCGGTTATCTGGAGCGTCATCCGATTTGATCAAAATGCCTTTGTCCCCCATTTTGGGCTCATCGAGCAACCAAAGGCCAAGTGGACCCAGTATTCGGGATTATGAAATCATCAAACCGCTCAGCAAGGGAGCGTTTGGAAGTGTTTATTTATCCAAAAAGCGTTTGACCGGGGAATATTTTGCCATCAAAGTCTTGAAGAAGTCTGACATGATTGCCAAGAATCAAGTGATGAATGTCAAGGCCGAACGAGCTATTATGATGTCGCAAGCCGAAAGTCCTTATGTCGCCAAACTGCTAGCAACGTTCCAGAACAAAGACTACCTATTCTTGGTGATGGAATATTTAAACGGCGGCGACTGTGCCGCGTTGGTTAAGGCTCTAGGGGGCTTATCAGAAGATTGGACGAGAAAGTATATCGCAGAGGTTGTCTTAGCATTGCAGAGTTTACATGCTCGAGGAATCATCCATCGAGATCTTAAACCAGATAACTTATTGATTGATCAACGGGGGCATTTGAAGTTGACAGACTTTGGACTATCGAACTTCGGATTGGTTGGGCGGCAGCGGCGTGCAGATGAACAGATAATCCCAGATAATCCTTTTGATACCTTTTATAACAATCCCACGCGATCCTTGTCGCTCAGCTCTCGGGTGCCAGAGCAATCTCCTTCTTCCACAATAACTTTGTCTCCCTCTTTAAGTCCTCAGCTACTTAGTACCGATTTATCATCTAATCCAGGCTATTTTTATTTAGGGAGAAGTACTAACAAGAGGAATTCTTTGACTGGAGCAGTCATCAGGGCTGATTCGATGGCTAGTGAAGGAGTAGTCTTTCAGCTACCAGAGGCCATCACAAGCTCGCTGGGATATTTCAATTGGGCTAGGAAGAATTCATCAGCGGTGGTCGAAGATGATAGTCAAAGTGACTCTTCGTTTTCAAGTGACCATCAGATAGGGACAACCAATTCTCCGCATTCCAAAGTCAAGGAATTGGCGTTGTTCAACCCCGAAGATTCTGGGTCCCTTCGGCCGTTTGTGGGGACTCCTGATTATTTGGCTCCCGAGATTATTAAAGGAACAGGCGGCGATAGTACAAGTGATTGGTGGTCTCTGGGGTGTGTAATGTTTGAGTTTTTATTTGGCTATCCGCCTTTCCATGCCGATACACCGGAAAAGATATTTCATAATATCCTGGATCGAAATATAGCGTGGCCCGATGAGATTACTGCGTCTCCCGAAGCAAAAGATCTGATTGATAAATTGATTTGTACTGATCCTGAACAGCGACTGGGACATAACGGAGCTGATGAAGTTAAGGTGCATCCTTTCTTCGAGTCCATCAATTGGACAAATTTGGAACATGAAGAAGCGGCATTTGTACCGAATACCGAACATCCTGAAGATACAGACTATTTTGATCTGCGAGGAGCTTCTTTAGATGCATTTCCCAACCCCTTGGATGACGACGATTTGTCAGAAGAATCGTCAGATAACAAAAATAAAGCTACCAGCAGTCGTCCATTGCCATTACATATTCCTCCCCATGTCAGAGAGTCACGGTCTAGGAGGTTATCCGAGCCTTCGTCACAGTCGGATGATTTCGGTTCGTTCTCTTTCAAGAACCTGCCGTTGTTGGATAAGGCGAACAAAGACACCATCCAGCGACTGAAAAGTGAGCACATTGAATACCGAAAGTTCTCATCCAGCTCAGATGCTGGTCTCCCTGCTGCTTCTCCTCCTCATCATCCTCCTCCTTCTCCCGTTCGACGACAGTCAGTATCTTTATCGCGTCGAGGAACGCATCGGAGCTCGGGAAGTTTTTCGTATTCCTCCAGACCCCAAAGCATTATATCTTCTAGTACGACCAGTACTCCCAACTCTCCCCAAGCCATTCATCAAGATTTCCAACCGAGTCCTGGATCGAAAGGGATGTCACCCACATATTTTGGATGCGCTGATATGAAGAAAGGACCAAAAAGAGGCCCCTCATTGTCCCGGGCAGGCACAGGTGGTTCGTCGATTTCATCAGTGACCGCGTCGAGTGCCACCTCGATGCCTCCTCCGAGGCTGCATCGCTCTCTGGCATCAGAATCATGGCTGGATAGTCAAGAGCTTGGGAGAGGAAGGCAAAGTTCCCACTTTGAAGGATCGCCGTTTAGCAGCGACAGTGAAGAGAGTCGGAACTCGGCCCTAATTCGAGTGCGCAGACGGCGGGAAAGCAAAAGGCGAATGTCCTCTATTGGTCCCCGTCGAGACGTGTCCGTTGCTCGGCCACTGGATGTACTAATTTGTGATGGCAACCCGGTCTGGAGGTACTCGCTGGAGGCCATGCTGCAAAAGTTGGGTTGTTTGACCGTGACTGTTGCTAACGGTCCGGAGGCAATTCGAATGGCCACCGGGGATGTAAGATTTGATATTATTTTCACCGAGTTGAACTTACCCCTTAGTGGAGGGGATGATGTTGCTCGGATGATCCGCAGGACAGAGAATGTCAACAGAAATACCCCTATTGTTCTTGCCTCATCCTACGTCAAGGATGATAGTTACGACGACGATCTATTCAATGGGCTTGTTGAGAAACCGTTTAATATGAAGGGATTGAGGGAAATCCTAGTCAGGTTGTGTGATTGGAAGCCAAGGGCAAAGTAGCAAGGTAGGAGTTATTGCAGTTTAAGATTATCATTTGTGGCACCGTAGGCAAGATATAATATTTCAAGCTGGAGCTTTGGATGGAGAATGAAGACAAGTAGTATCCGCGACAAGCCCAGTAAGCCTTACTCTTCAGCGCTGTACCAAACTGCACAGATCACTCTCCACTCGGGATTTTCATAATTTCCTCTCCTTTGGTCACATCGGCATGCCTACATAGAATCTCGTTACACGTATCGTGCGTGCCTAGGAGTGCCTACTCAATGCCTTACTGTCGCCCTTGCTACCGTTGCGCCCTTTCTACGCTACCTGCTCATCTCCGTCCCAGCGCTACGAAAATTCTTCATGTTTTCCCTCCCCAAAGAAATTCCCACTACGAACCGATGGGGCCCTCCTAAGACACCTTCCAAGCTTTTATCTGAAGCGTTTGATGGAATTCCCTATGCTCCCTTCAGCAAGAGCGACAAGTTGGGCAAAGTGGCCGACTTTGCTGGTGAGACTGGCCGAGATGGTCGCGAAGTGAGACGAGGAGGCCACTCACGAAAAGGTAGGGACCAAAGCCGGTAATGATGCTAATCTAGTAGATCAATATCAATCCTACGGAACAAATACAAGTTCTGTATTCACAGTTGATATCCAGAATGAAGAAGGAAACTTTGAACTGGTTGATTCCAAGACCAAAGTGCGATCCGCCAACCAACCTGGAGCCTCGTTTGGTCCTAGAAACCTTGTTTTGCGAAAGAATCGGGTTGCCAATCCTCCACGAAACAACCAACGGACTTATAACCGAACGAATGCTGGTCCAAACCGGCCTGGAATGGATCGAAATCGGGGAGGTCCTCGAAATGGAGGCAACCGCCGTTTTGGCTGGAAAGATTTCGATAAGCCACAACGATTGCGAGAAGCCAGTGTTGAGGTTGGTCCTGATTGGCGAAAACTGGATGAAATCGAGTTCTCCCGTCTTTCCAAACTCAGCCTGGAGGTGTCCAAAGGTACTGAGATTGACAGTTATGGTTTCAACTACTACTATGATCGAACACTGGATAAAATTAGCGCCAAGCAGCCTAGACGCCTTCAAGTCATGGATCGGACGTACTATATTCCCACCACTACCGATGATCCTGTGATTGCATCTTTAGCAGACCAAGGTGTGGGCAAAGTCTTCATCACTGACAATATTCTCAGTATGCTCATGTGTTGTCCCAGATCCGTTTACCCTTGGGATATCATCGTGGTCAGGGAAGGCGATAAGCTCTTCTTTGATAAGCGTTACGGTGGCCCCTTGGACCTTGTCACTGTGAACGAAAACGCTTATGAAGCTCCAGTCGAACCAACGGATGGCAAAGACTCCATCAACTCCCCCTCGTCTCTCGCCCTTGAAGCTACGTTCATTAACCACAACTTTGCCATCCAGGCAGTCATTGAAAGTGACGGAAAACGATACGATTTCAAACACCCCAATCCATTCTATAATCCTGATGATGATTCTGGCGAAGCCTTGGCTTCCAGAGGCTACGTCTATCGACGGTTCAACCTCGCTACTGCATCCGAAGAAGAACCCGTCCACCTCGTCGTCCGCACGGAAATCGATGCTGTGTCGACTAACCCGACCAACGGTAAGACATCTTTCTTGTCTGTCAAGGCGCTCAATGAGTTTGATTCCAGAGCTGCAGGCACCGGCTCGTCTCTAGACTGGAGATCTAAGCTCGACAGTCAGCAGGGCGCCGTCGTGGCCACTGAGATGAAGAATAACAGCTGTAAGCTCGCCCGCTGGTCCGTCCAGGCTATTCTCGCTGACACGGATCTCCTCAAGTTGGGCTTTGTGTCTCGCGTTGCTCCTACAGACAAGACTCGACATGTTATCCTTGGCGTTGCCGGCTACAAGCCATCCGACTTTGCCAACCAGATGAATGTGAGTCTTCAGAATGGCTGGGGCATCGTGCGCTCCATCATCGACCGCTGCACTCAGCTTCGTCCTGGCAAGTATGTCCTCCTCAAGGACCCAAACAACCCCATCCTTCGCATCTACGCTGTTCCTCCCGACACCTTCGACAAGGACGACGAGGCCAAGGAATAAATGTGACCACGTTTCTCTATTCCCGCTGTATCCTATTAACTACTTTGTAACATCTGCCTCATTGTATCTTCAAATGCCCGTTCTACCCACATCTCCACCACTTCATTGGCATGGGCGTTCTTACCGGCGTGGAACCACTCGTACTGCTCGCTAAGATCAGAAATAAGCCATCGTCGGTGCCGCCGTATGTCTTGACTTGCAACGTAAAGGTAAACCGTCGCCGCAGTACACGAAGACGACCCAAGGGGACCAGGAGTACGCCCGAGGGCATTAAGAACATCAACCAGTACGATGGTCGGATGCACGCGATAGTGCTCCTTGAAGCTTGCCTCGTATGAGTCAACAGCCTGTCGGAGCCGATCTCTAAGCATGAAACTATGCGATCCGACGTTCTGCTGCAATTCTTCAGGATTGAGCTTGAGTTCAGAAACAAGGAATGACATTGATGCAAGTACTGTGCCCACAGAAGCAGGGGCATAATCTTCTGTCCTGACCAGAGGTGAAAGCATTCCCGTCTTGTCTGCCTCGGCAGCGATCTCATGTACGTTATGGATCCTCAGCGCGCCGGGTACGAGTCCTTGGATAATAACTCCACGTATTCTGGTCACGGCTATATAATACCTCCCCAGATTAGCAAGACCTCGCCAGAACATTTTCAGAGATGTCTGAGGGAAGCCTGAGACTAATCCCGACTCCGCCACCAGATACTCAAAATAAACGGAGTGAGACAAGTTGTAACTAATGACCGAAGCAAGAAAGAAGCGCGATCCTCCTAGCTGTCCATCTCGTCCAGGAGTGAGCGCTCTTGTCAAGACTTTAAGAAACCTGAGGACAATTTGACGAAAATATAACACCAATTGATCGCCATTGAGGGCTTTTTCAGCTTTATTTTCCTGTCCTTTCGTGGTGGCTTGATATTTTTGGACGGCATGGGCCAGAATCCACCGATCGCCGTCCACCAGATAGGGGTCATTCACGGCCAGTAACTCTGGCTCTGACGCCGATGATTGATTCAAGCCCTTTTCCAGCTGAGCACGCATATCATTTAAGAAACCTGAAGAGCAAGCCAAGGCCGGGTCCACCCCGATGGCACACAAGTTTCTGCCTTGCATGTAGGCAACACACTCAGCAATAGGCGCAGAATTATAATGCAGAAGGTGATGGGTGATTTGAGACTCAAATTCAAAATCATCTATCTCGGCAGCTTTATACAAACAGACAATATCTCCCAACGAGCGACGGCAGGCATCTTCATCTTTAGCGAGAGACTCATAGCTCACATATATATCTGTACCACGCCCACTTGTTTCGACAAAGACAGACGTGACTGATTTAAGGGACTGCGTGTTGAGTAGAAATGCAATGTCATTGGCCACCCGACCTCGGCGCCGTTCAGCTTTCCGGCAAGTGCGTGCATTACAGATCGAATAAGGGAGCGTATCTATGAATGGCGTGTAGCATATTCCCATCAAAGAGAGAAGACCAGACTTTTCAACAGTAAAGGATACTGGGCGGTCCCAGGTGGGAGAACCAGGATCAGAACATGTAGAAGCAGAATTGCAAGATAAGCTATATTTTACCGCTTCATTTTCAATTTTCCCATGGTCCCACAGGTCTTTCGATTGAGCATCGTGATTTTCAGAAAAGATGACTTTCTTCCTGGTGGAAATGTTCTTCGTCTGATTCCGCCGGGACCATTTTTGCGGACTCTGTGAAGACTTCTCAAAACATTTTGGCCCTTTTTTATTTGCTTTTGCACCAGGCTTGCCGTTATTTGGGACTTTTTTAGGTTTATGTCGAATGTGTTTCCCCGCAGCTCCTCCGTCTCTGCCCTTCTTTTTCGAGAGTTTCCAGGAAACATGTACTAATCTCCCTGTATGATTTGGTGATTTTATCGTGAGGGGTTTGTGTCGCTGCCGACGTTCGTGTCCGTTCGTTTGTAAATTATCCACCCAATCCTTAAGACGACGAGGCTGCTCTGGTAAACGATATTTCAGGCCTCGAAAATACATAAAATATATATATCCTAAAGGGACAAAGGTAAGATAAATACAGGCAAGGGCTTGAGGAAGGTAATAAGCGGGGGCTGAAACCAGGAGATGAGTGCATAGAGGGTCAGCCAAATATATGCAGACTGGGACAACCAAGCACACCAAGGGATGATTGGCACTAAAGACAGTTTATTGGTATCAGCTTTGACTTTTAACTCCTTTGGCTTCGTTTTGCCGTCTAGCTTTAGTTACAGCTCCTCGTCTGACAAGCGTGGTCTGAGAAGCCTTGGAAGATCGGCTTTCAGTGTGTTCGCTGTCATTGGATGCAGTATCTCCCTTGGACTTTGATTTCACCATTATTTCCCGTAGCGTTTTGTGCCAAAGTCGTTTAGGGACTCGATTCAATCGGAGTTCAATCCGTCTCCGAACAGATCCAGCCATCATGTGACTTTGTGATCGCAGCCGTTTAACACGATTTTCAACTATAGTTAGAACCGAGCTGTCTAAATGAGTATTATATGAGTTTTGAGTCTTCTCCAAACAGTCTTTAAGAGCTGTAAGGCAGACCGGCCTGACCAAAGTGGTGTGCAAAGGTGATGAAAATCGCCTGTTATTCCAACTGAACGCTGACTAGTGATATTTTTTTACTTACTCTCGATATCTAGATTGCTTAGAAGCAGCTCTTTTTCTTTCATTGTCAACATATTTGGGCCGGTCGTTGAACTCATGATGGGAGTTTTGTTTGTTGTCGAAGGTTGACCTGGTGACAGGCGAGCGTCAGCGCTACGTCCCCACAGTGAAGAGCACAAGGCTTGATCAGTTCTGGATGAGAGATTAAGGTGTTTAGTTCCACACTGTCTAAACAATCTCTAGTGGTGGCAGGTTCCACGACTCAGTTGATGGCTGCTTGCCATGCGGGATGTCTAAGGGTAATGGAAGAGTACTGTCGTCTCAGTAAGCTATAACTGAAGGAATGAGAGGGAATACAGAAAGGGTCACTAACTCCACGTCACTAATTCCATGTCTCATAAGTGTTACGTACTAATCTCGGTCACCCAGGACTGACACAGATCGCATGCATCCAAGTATCACAAGTTAGATCGTCCATATAGATATGTTTTTTATGAATGACTTATTAGGCCTTTGCTGCCCAAGGTCAAGGCTCGCTGGTACCGTGGAGCCTAATGTCTCTTGATCCATGATAGTCTAGTCTACAATATACTTGAGATCTCTGGGCAGTTGCAGAAGATCTTGACTATAAAATATCAGGATAGTCGAGAATCATGTTCACCGGTCGCAAATTGGTATTGAAAGATATCTTGTCATAGTCAGCAATGAGCTAGCTCCCAGCTGATATGGAGAGCAAGATCTCCTCATTGCGCTAATGCATATCTCAGTTAAGTCCAATTAGAAAGTATAGATCCACATATGACTCCCAGCCTGGCTCTCAGCGACTGCGGTCGTCTTGGTCGTAGTCGCGTCTGAATGGTAGTCATCGTGTGCGCTGCACCGCTTACCGTTACTACTTGACTTGGCCACCATGGTGTTAGAGGCCACGATGATTGTGTAAGACGCACCTATGGAAATATGCTTATGATAGGATTGATAATTCCGAATATATGAGGAACGGCGATTATACGCCGACCCGATTTGATGCCCAAAATGATGCGGTCAACATCATCTTTTCATCCAAAGTTCAGAGTAACCCGGAGAATGCGGTGGGATTGATGACGATGGCAGGCAAAGAGTAAATATATGACCAGATTGGAGAATTAACATCAATAGGCCCCAGGTATTAGTGACGTTGACTCAGGATTTCTCGAAAATGTTGGCTGGCCTACATGAGACCAAGGTGGAGGGAACAAGTCATCTGACGACCGCGATTCAAATTGCGAGTGTAAGTGTTGAAGAATAGCTTGGGAACTGGATTAATCGTCGTTCTAGTTGGCTCTTAAACATCGCCAGAATCGGAACCAGCGTCAGCGGATCATTGTGTTTCTTGCCAGCCCCATCAAAGAGAGCACTTCTGAGCTGGTGCGATTAGCAAAGAAGATGAAGAAGAACAATATTGCTATTGATGTGGTTAACTTTGGACAAGAGTCAGAAAATACCGAGAAACTAGAGAAACTCATTGAAGCCGTCAACTCGTCGGATAATAGGTATGTCCTTTCTCGCTTTTGCCCGCGTTTCATCTAACAGCCTAGTCATCTCGTCAACGTCCCTCCTGGTCCTCATCTTCTAAGTGACGTCCTCGTTTCGTCGCCTATCTTGGGTGGTGGGGATAGCTCGGGTGCCCCAGGCGCTTCCCAGTCACAAGACTTTGAATTTGGAGTCGATCCAAATCTCGATCCTGAGTTGGCTCTGGCTCTTCGAATGTCACTAGAAGAAGAACGCGCACGCCAGGAGCGGGAACGGCAGCGAAGAGATCAAGAATCTTCTCAACCCGCCCCTATCCAGGAAGAATCTAACGACAACAAGGATGATAAAATGGATCTAAGCTAATTCATCTTACTTTCTATTTACAGTTATTTCACTATGTAACGCTGTCCTGAAGTCCTCTAATCCCGCCCAAATCGCAGAGTCACATCAGGATCCATCACTGTCCTGTAGCAACCAATTTAACGCTCAACCACTGTAACTCTATCCTCGCTCTTTACTGGTCGACTTAGCTCTACATTTTATCTGACAAGCTCTAGCTCGCCTTGCTGAAATCTTCCATGGCCTCTTCGGAACAAAAGATCGCGAGGCCAGCCAATACCACGCCCAGCGCATATCCTCACGATAAGAGCTTCAATGCCATGTCCATCTCTGCATCTATACATTCTACTGCATGTGACATGAGTGGTATTTTTTCTTCCGCGGAGGTATGTCAGACCTGATGGCAACTAACATAAGAACCGGCACACTATCTTCCAGGATTGGTCGTTTTCTCTATCTGCTCTCTATCCAGATGCCGATTATACCATCTCTCTAGTCATAAATGGACAAGTGATCATCGTGAGCTCTTCTAGTGTTGATTTAACCAATAAACGGAATCATTCCATCGCTCCACAGGTCCAGTCGGCAGGCAAGCAAGAAAGCAGTGATACCCTAAAAGATACTCAGCATTTTAATACTCTATCCATCTCTAAAAATGATGAAAGGAGAATCTTATCATATAGCTCGTTCACATTGATCCCAGAAAAACCTGATGACAAGCTGACTAGCTTTGACTCATTTACCTCATTTATCTCTTCGATTCACCCGAGAAATGGTTGTACCAAAGTGAAGATATTTCCCTTTCTATTACATTCAGAGGTGGCTATATCGCTTTATTCTATCTCACGTTAGGATCTCAAGATACTTGGCTTTTTCAGCTTCTCTAGTGCGAGTCTGGATATGCAAAATATTTGTTTCGACACATTTGCTTCGCCTTTGAATAGCCTTTTCAATACCTATTTCAAAAGCTGCATCTTACTCGATCTTACTTCGGCTGATCGCTCACATCCTCTATCCCCACAGACTCCTTCGAATACCCATTCTGCTACTTATCCCCATCTCGACGAGTTTCTCGAGTTTTCTCCCCATCTCGACGTCCCCTCTAGTGTAGTTGGACACAATCTCACCAAGAAATGGAGCATTTCTCCAGGAGAACTCGAACTGATCGAGCTGTCAGTAAAAAGCATTCTTCTATCCCTTGAGTATGACGTTGCTTTTATATTCTTTCTCCATAGAAAACCTCACTGCCAAAAGAGTTCGGTGTCGTTGTTATATTTACACTGCAAGGGCCATCTTAGACGGCACTATCCCATGATCGAGCCCACCCTGGCCTTGCGAGCCTGCTCCGTAAACCGACCAATTTCCTTAAGTCAAATCCATGTCAAGGAGCAGAAAGGTACCAAGCGTCTTCTTCAAGTGGAAGGAATGCTATGTCCTGTTGCTCAAGGCTGGACAAGATCCATTTCTACAAAGCCTAGTCCTCGAGCACTGCTCATTGGAGGCTACCGATTATGGGAACAAGTGAAGGCTAAACTTGAGAAACAAGGCGTCACAAATCCCAGCAGCTGGTACCATCTCCATTCGATCCAGGACGGCCAGTATCTCGAGACTTTTAGCCAGACCTTGAGGGATGTCTACGGGGCCGAGCTTGTTACGCGTGAGAAGGAACAGGGTCATCAGCAGCAACACGTTTAAAAGAGTAGTAATACATAGAATACAGAACCGTCAATCATTTCATGTCACCAAAGACCATCAACACCCAGAGCAAAGGCTCGTCAAGTCGTTTCGTCGTTAAAGTCCATTCTAGAATACATGCCTAGGCTTGTCTGCGCGGGAGCTATACGGCCACAGACGACGGGTCCCGGATCATGTCGGAAAGCAAGGCATCTTGACGTTCCAACGATGCTGGCTGGCCCCGTCCTTCGCGCTCGTCGTCGCCATGTGCACTAGGCTTGGATGCAAGGTCAGCGGGCGCTTCGGATGAACCGACGGGATCAAAATTCAACAAGTCCTCCGAAGGATCCCTGGACTCTGTCGGCGGCATCCGCTCATCGATCATCTCGGTCTTGACTGGGGCCCGGTCTGAAGCGACGCGGTGCGAGTCGGAGGGGTCATGTGACGCAAGCTGGCCGACCGAGCCCGACGATTCTGCTTCTCGTTCTTGTCGTTCCCGCTCTGCAATCTCTTGAGCAGTAAGAAATCGGCCTCCTTGACCTCGAGGACGACGCATGGCGTGCTTGTGGCGAGATTCGTGGAGGTAAGGCTTTCTTCCCCCATTGCGGGCATTCGAGGACTTGAGGGCCTCCTCTAAGCGAGCCCGTGCCATTCTTCGCATCAATATCCGGTGGTATTGCTTGGCATTGACATAGAGAGGCTGTTCGGATGACTGTTGATCGGGTTGAGCATGCTCGCCCTGAGACGATAACGCGCCGGAGCCCTCGAACGAAAGCGCCGACTGGCCCTGATTAGCTGCCGGATCCGACATTGAGACTGGGCCCGCTTGAGACGGAGGAGCATCACCTGTTGCTGCATACATGTCGGGCAAAGAGGGCCGGGTAGAGTAGGACTGACTGTAAGGCAAGGATGACTGATGGGACAAGGAAGGAAAGGACGACTGAGGAGAGGCTGAAGAGGGTAAATGGTGCAGACGATGACCATGATCGGGAGACGGATTAGACTGAGGAGTAGTCATTAGGTCCGGAGGCTGCTATCGGGGCCAGGTGTTGAGTAGAAAAGTTGGTGGGACAAGGCGAAAGGAGGGTAAGTTGGACCTGGGGTGGTGGTTACCGAGACGAAGAGGAGCGAGAGTGTAAAAAGGCTTATCACAGAAGAAAAGTGTGACTTATAGCTCGATGGCGCTTAAAATAGAAAATTTTATAAGTAAAATACGTCCACGTACTGATTGGTGCTGCTAGAACGTGCTTGAGTCGAGCGTATGTATCAAAACTTGGTGCTCGAAAGTCGGAACTTGGAACGATATTCACACATTCAGGGTCACCTTGTGTCACAAGCTAACAGGTGAGAGTGACATAGTTGAGTTCTATGACGCGAGTGGACGAGGCGCACAGCTCAACCCAGACCGGCCCGAGACGAAGCGCTTGATAGATCTCTAATGACAAAGCTTACATGAATCTTTTACTTGCAGACATCCACAAACTTAAAAATCCCAAGAAACGAAACCGCACTAAACTAAAACTCAACGTCCTCATCGTCCTCGTCAACCTCGTCGTCCTCGTCAGCAACAATAGCCTCGTCCGTATGATCAGCGTCTTCATCATCCGAAAAGTCATCGTCCTTTTCCACTCGCCCTCGCAGAATTCCCTCTAAGCAGTATCTGTCAAAGGCGGGTGAAGCCACTTCCGTGATCTTGCCGGGGTACATGCCTATGCCTGTCTTCTCAGCGCCCAACGAAACCATCTTCATGAACCGCATAGCTTCCGGGGAGACCCGGTGGCCGACAAGAGAGGCATGATGGAACCTCCAGATCTTGATCTTGCCGGTCTCGTCGACTCGGAAGGAATCGGCAGTCAGTCCATTGAACGTGATTCCCCGCCGATGGACGTCTTCCAATGCTTCCCATAATTGACCAGCAATGTAGGCAGGAATAGGCTGTTTTGAGTTCAAAAGAACAGGCATGTCGTAGAGCCGCTCCATAAGGTAGCCCACAATACGCCCGTCGCCATCTACAATAGGACCTTCAGGGCTGATGTTAACTGCTGAGGGGGAGTACAAGAGATAGGATAGGATCTTGTATTCAGTGGCAATGAGAGAAGCGTCCTGGTTAGGACTCTGAGTTAGTCGCACCACAGGGTAGGGAGCGTTCTTGCCTAGATCCCGAAGCTCTCCGACAAAGCCTAGCGCAGCCCCAGGGATCTTGATTCCTAAGACCGGTTGAGAAGCAAACCAGTATTCGTCAAAGCTTCCTCCTTTGGTTCCTCGCCATTCAGTGACATCGCCCTCATCTGGTGCCACACAAGGGTTTGACTTTGCCGCTAGCGTCAGAGCCTTGATTCTCGACTCATCTAAAAGAGCCTGATAGACCGAATTCCGCGCTGCTGACCAGCTGTCATCCTTTTCTGTCGCCGGTTCGTCTTCTTCAACATCCTCTTCGTCATCTTCGCCCTCATTGAGCTTGGTCCGCTTTGCGTATTGGTCCACCATAGCCCGATATCTGTTGTAGACCTGCGTCATGTAGTGAGAGTTCCGCGGCGACCCAGACGCAAAGATATATTGTCGCTGGGTCTGCCTGTCTTCAAACACATGACAGTATTGATAGACCGTGTTGCGGCCTGACAAGGGGAAAACAAGCTTCTGAGGAACGATGTCTTTGAGCCAGATAGGAAACGACCTTTGGCGCTGAATCTCAGCATCACTGTCGCCGTCATTCCGCTTTCGTTTTTCTTTTGGGGTCTCTTCCCTGCTTCTAGCCACCTCGCAAGACATGGGAGAAGGCTAGAGGATGAAGGAAGAAGGATGAAGGAGAAGGAGAGAGGTGGACACGAGCTTGGGTAATAGAATCAAACGGGTGAGAGCCAGGCAGAGGGAAAGAGTCGAGGGCGAGACAGCAAGACGGGGGGTCATTATTACGCGCTCACGCTGCTCTCTAGTCCTTCCTAAACGAGCACTGGGAAGATCAATTAGACAATCTACTAGCGATCAGACGTACAATTACTGATACCATATAGTCGTATTACTTGTTCTTTTTCTTTCCGTACTATTGCTTTTGGTCCTTTCGAGCTTTTCGGGGTGGTCTGGACGTAATCAAGCTCGAACCATTGTTTTCTCCAACCCATTGTTCCTGTCCCAATTAGGCTATAGCCGCTTTGGGCATGCAGAAGACAAAGAGGTCTTGAGCAAACAAAGCTCCGTTTCCCGAGCCTTTTTTCTGTCTTTCGAGTCGCACTTTTGTTGTTCGTTTTGCTCTTTTTCGCAAGCAATCTACTCCGCCAATTCTATCTAAGGCCTTGAGGAGTCCTTCCCATTTGGGACATCGTGGGCAAGTCACCCTCGAGCATTAGACTTTACCACAGCTGTGGATTCATGCGTCTGACTGAAACGTAAAGGCTAACGCAAATCCTCCCCTCCCAACCTATGAAAACTCTTCTCACCCCCGATCGACAGATCCATGTCTTTTCCGTCATTTTCAATCCTTCTCCTTGTGAAGATCTCGCACCCATTGTTCTGCAGCCCTTCGCTCTTAACATTGTCTCCTGGCCACCGTTGATGGCTTGGTAAACCCTGAAACGCGCTTCCTCCTCTTATCTCCGGACCATTTCTCAATCTGTCTCCTAAGTCGTATTGATGCCTTGATTAGGAACCGCTCGTTGCCTAGCAACCGACCAATGACCCAATGGCAGAGATGCGTTCTAGCTACCCGTCAGCCGCTCAACATGCTGATTTCCCTCATCAGCAGATTTAGTAAACCTGACAACAAACGCTGAGAGACAATGACTCTACTGCGAGTACGTCAAAGCTCAATGACTACCGCTCATGTCGTTTTTCAGCCGGGTTATCACCCTTATCACCTCATCTAATCTTGGTGTGATCTTGGGGACAGTCTCTGGCGGCTCTTACGTATATGGAGAGGTGCTTGATCCAATATTCAGGCGCCCCTTAGCATCCCCAGCCCTTCCGCCAGACGTCATTCGAACCGGATTCCAACCAAGTAGACGGATCTGTTTCTACATTTATTAATCTCGCTCGTTTCCGATCGTGCCGAGACCTGTCTTGCTGGCTTGACAGCAGGTCCACGCTTGTTTTCACTAGCCGAGATGCTAGGAATGCAACGAGGCATTTCCCGAGAGGGTCCCCACATGACGGTATCACCACCAACCACCATTGCTCTAGCTGATCAGGAGATCGAAAATGCATGCGCACCTTTATACACGGCTGAGCGACTCGCCTTCGAAATTAGCTCGCCAAAGAATCTAAGTATAGACCGCCTCTGCACCCCGGAAACAACGGACAGTAACTCAAACACACGATATCGTCATTGAGCACCGTCTTTGCTTCCATACTGATGACCGATCATCTTGACCCCATGTCAACTGCCGCTGTCTGGACCTAATATCTGCGATCAATTCACCCTACGATGTAAGATTAAGTCCCCTCGCAGTCGTTAATTGTGCAACGTCTGTCGGTTATAATCTCCAACTTTACTAGCCAGCCATAAAGCGACAATGTGTGGGAAAGTCCTTCCTCTTCTTGCCTGTTTCGGCCTAGCGCCTGCCTAGCGAAAATTTTTCAGCGAGGCATTGTTGGTCTGAAATGGTGCTAAGCACTTGAATGTTCACCTTACTGCTGATATGGTTCGATTCTATAGAAGCTAACTTTCACTCATGCGCTTGAGGCCTTTGCTCTCCCTTTTTTTTCGCACAATTTGCCTATATACCTTCCTTTTTAAGCAAGTTTTCTCCGTCGTCGCTAAATCGGGACCATTGTTTCCGTTGAGGGTTGCCAAGAGATCGAGAAAAGAGCCCCTTGGACATACGGTGATCTAGATTCGGGAATGATGTCTCTAATTTGCGCCCGAAAATAGGCGGTCTAAATCTCTTTATCATACGACTTAGATAGCGCGGAGTCGTGCTGACCGAAGTGGTCGGCAATTACTCGTATCCTTGAACCTCGCTGAGAACTCTAGTCTAGGGTCTCTTCCGTAGACTGTGGGCATCGTTAGGAATTGGATGCACGGGGGACGCATTAGAATAGCCAGTTCTTTTCTGATTCGTGCCTTTCCTGACTCAATGCAAAGAATGTAGCCGACTTGTCTCCTTCCTTCTTTAGCGAAGATCCACGCTCTGAATGCCCTAGCCGCAAGAACGTGCCAAGAAGAGCCATGTTCTTCCTACTCGATTTAGCTATTGATAAGCCGGCGCAATTGGACTGTTCCAGAGACCAGCCACTGTGTAAATAAAAAATGTTTTTATTACCAGCTTACCTAAGGTAGCCTTGAGTCGCTAGCGAGCGGGCACGCAAAGCTCATCTCGTCTCCTGCAAAATGGCACTACACACACTGGGTTTATTCAGTCTACATTCATGGAACTGGCGTCCAAACTAGTGAATCATTCTTTGTCCTTGGTCTCGTTAGCCAGCCTCTTCTGCAGTAACCGCTCGCACAGTACCACCGATACACGCTTGTAACGACAAACAGCTTTGCGACGTTAATGGCCAGCATCGTCTTCCAGTGCGCAGGATGCCTGGCAATCGTGGCTGATTCGTCGTCCTGGGTTCAGTCGAGCCGTGAAATGGACACGTTCACCGTCCAAGGTCGGTACAGCCCTGCTATTTGTCTAATCTGTTTAGAAGCTGCGCCTGACTCGGTCGATGTTGGAGATAAACTCGTCATGGAGACTGAAGGCCCGGCCCAAGGATCGACCTACCTTTCGTTATCGTGCCACCGATGTGGTGCGTCGCTTGGACGAATGTACAGATCAACCCCTCGCGATCTCGACGAGCTTCGAGACTACTACTCGTTTTCTGTCAAGTCTATCCAATCCTACGAGCTCGGCAAGGCCGATGCAAACGACGGCTCGCAGCCTGGCAAGACAATCCCCTTGCTTTCTGGCGAGGATCTTGCCGTTGTCCGTCCTACACCGTCAAACTCAAGCCGACGGCTGGCCATTGTACGTGCTATGCTCCTGTGGACAGCAGATAACTAACAAATAGATGGAAACGGTGATCATCCAGCTCAATGACAGGATTGACGAACTTACTAAACGGCTCGATGACCGCGACGGCCGGTGACCATTTCTTAGGATGGGCTAATAATGTCTTCTCTATATTGTACACTAACAGTCTAACGATGCTCTCGACATGCTCATGCTCCCTCGTCATCTTCCTCATGCTCACTTGTATCGTCTGCTTCCTCAACTCCACCCTTGATCGTCATAAATGAAATCGCGCATCGTGCCAGATTGACGGCCTCTTCGAGCTCTGCTTGGTCGCTCGGCTGCCACTGTCTCAACTCGGCCACCCCGTTCCGGAGAATCTCACCGTCTCGTCGCTGCTGGATCTTGACCCTCATCTTGCGCGGATCGCCCGTCCCCGATGTGACAATCAGCGCAGTGTTGCGAGGAAGCCCATTGTAGATGTCTTGGATCCGGTCCATCGTAGAGGCCAGCACCTTGCCAAATTCGGGAGAATCTTCGACATGCTGGTACACCTTGGATCCATCAGGACCACGGTCAACTTCGACAAAACCTCCCAGCTGCCAGAGCTTCGAATCATCGCCATCTTCATTATTTTCGGTCTCTTTCACTGCTTCCTCTCGTTCTTCGGGGCGATCTGTCCAGCCTGCTGCAAACTCTAGCTCGCGCATTCTGGCAAAGACAAAATCACTCGTCTGGGCTGTTTCAATAACATTGTTGACTACTTCGTCATCGTTGGATACCGTAACACATGTCCGTGCAGCATGGCCAAACCATTGGGCTGGTCGTCCGTAGTCAATCACCGCACTTTCACGGAAACCACTCCCACCAGCGCCAGGATCTTGTAATCCTGAACTCACTCTACATCTCCCCAGTCGAGCCATGAGGTTCTCATTTGAGATATCACAGATTCCAAAGTCCAGTCCCCGTTCTAATTTCATTTTGACAAGATGAATACAAGCCAGGGCGTCTTCACACGAATCGTGGCCATCTAACCCCGTTTGAATTTCCCGTTTGAGATATTTCTTGGTTAGCCACTTGAGAGACGGCTTGAAGGGTATACCTCGAGGATGCTGGAAGCAAATGGCTGTATCAATAATCCTTGGGTGTCGTAGGCGAAGGACGTTCAAGTCACTATCAAGAGAGTGTCCAATCAGAATGTCATTAGCACAGATGTTCTCCAAGAACCATTTTTGGACATCAGAATGAGTATAGGTGGCGTCTGCCAGTATTTCGGCAGTTATACCAGAAAACATTGTGACATAATCCGTCACTGGTTTCTCAGGACGGACCAGCTCATCAAACACGGTCTTCTCATTCTCAAAATCAACTAAAGTCACTCGAGCCAAGATATACTCTTTCCCTGCTCGGACCATTTCGCAGTCTAAACCGTAAAGCTTCCCTGCCGAGGCCACCAGGTGGATGTCCTCCCAAGTATTGTCTGGAAATGGACTCGGTTCAGGAGGCCCATCCAACGTCTGAGGATGGATAGGATACTTTTGAGCGACCATTTCCGAATAAGGAACCAATAGTTGGTCTGGAGAGCAAGGAACATGGGGAGCGTTATTAATAGATTTATCCCGCTGCTTCTTTGCGGCTTTTGTCAGAGGAACCGTGGTTAAAGTGCTCATAGGCGAGTGGATCCTGGACTTCTCTCCAGGGCCTCTTGTGGGCCAAACATGGGTAAACAAGTCGTTCAACATCGCTAATTCCGGTCGGATACTTAGAGTGGATAACGGAACTGGATCTAAGTGGTCGGAATCAAGTAAGACACCAAGTTGGCGGTCGCATAACCCAGGCACAAGGAGAACGACTACGTGGCGGATGCCAGGCTTATTAGTTATAGCCACCCACTTTGGAGCCACTCCATCGCCAAGAATATATAACACTAGCTCGCGGAGATCCTATAGACGGCGTCAGCTTCAGTCGAGCACAAGAATGATAAACTTACCACCAAATTGATCTTTTGTCTTCGCTCAAAGTCTCCGACTGAAAATTTAGGAATCACCCGATCTCTTTTCTTGGCCTTTGATCGTTTTTTTGCTGCTCGGCTGGTCTTACCGTCGGGGTCATCGTCCTCATCTTGAGCATAAGAGGTCGCCACGCTTAAAGGTGGATCACCATCATCTATGCGTTGGCGCTTGGTAATATCCGCCATTGAGATAGGCGTGGGATACGTTTAAAAAGATGCAACTTGCGACCAGCAAGTAAAGGCCTTTGATCGATGAGGATGATGGATGATTTCCTGTAACGGTGTTGTGAGAAATATGTTGGTCTTTGTAACATCCTTCTGTTTTGGTACCAACGAGTTGATCTCACAACGAAAGTAGAAATCTTATTTTCTCTTGCTTATCTAGCGCTAGTATACCGATATTCAATACTGTCCCACATTTATAACCATGACCTTTGAAAACGTTGATCGTTTTAGAACGTCTTCCTCCTGCAGTTGAAGCCACGGATAAGTCGTGAAGCCATAGGTTCATTGCCTTAGGCTCAAAGATACCCCTGGACATACTAGGATAGCATATTCCATGTGGGACCAGTTTCAGGATGAGTTGGAGCTGATCTCTCGAAAATTAATTGATTCCCTTCCATTTCAAGTAATACCTCCTTAATTTACCACGCACTTGTCTGCTTATGGCGGGCCTCTTCTATAATGAAAGCGGCAAAACTAGGCGAGATTGAAACCTGTGACCAATGGGGCATACCTATGAACGGAGGACAGCGAGCACGAACTAGGAAACATGAGCGAAGTATCTGAACTGGAATTTTCTGGATCGCAGCTCGCAATATATAAAGCACGAGCACAGATGGCTCCATTTACTGTACCAGGTGTTCGTCATGAGACTCTCGCTTGCTTTTGTTGCTGCTTATTGTACCTTGGCTGTCCAAGCCGATGTCATTTCAGGTTATTCTGATGGCGGTTACTACGAGCCCTATGCGGTCCATTCTTCTGTCTCAGAAACTCCCAGCGCTCCTACTTCGTTGTCCTCTTCAACTGTTTCAAGCTCTGTTCTTGGCCCGTCTACTTCCTCCACTCCAGCGACGACCAGCCTAGCTGGTGGAGCTTCTGCCTCTGCTTCTGCTGGGGCTTCTGCTCATGCTTCTGGAAATGGTGATTCTAACGCTGAAGCTTCCGTTGGAGCCTCTGCTCATGCTTCTGGCCATGGTGATGTCAATGCTAATGCTTCCGCCGGAGCCTCTGCTAGTGCTTCTGGAAACGGCTCTGCCGACGCGCACGCTGACGCTTCTGCTAGTGCTTCTGGTAATGGGGCCAACGCTGAAGCAAACGCCCAGGCTCATGCTTCTGCTAAAGGCTTCTCGTCTTCTGCTAACGCTTCCGCTGCTGCTTCTGCGGGGGCTGCTGGTTTCCATCCAGCAACACAAAGCATTAATGTTGCCTCGAATGCACAAGCATTCAATGGTGCTGCCATCAGCGACATCCCTTCGATAGACCTTTCTCGAGATTGCATTCCTGCCGATCAAGCGGACAAATTACCCAAGTTTGAAGGTGCGGACAATGCCGATCATGTATGCCAATACGTGCACTTTTTCATCCCAGAGTCCCACCACGAGCACGTATACAACCAATTTGTTAGCAATAGCGTGTCTGGAAACTTCACGGGTAACGCTACAATTAACAACACTAACAATATCAACAACATTAATATCGGTGCCGCTACTTCTTGTGCTAATGGAAAGTGCGTTCTCAGCAAGCTCATTTGCGCCTCTCACTCTGACGGCCTCTCGACGGCTATTTCTTCCGCCCAAGCCGCTGCTACTACCGAGATTCCTGATTGCAAGCCTATTCCTTCAGTGATCTGCTCTGAAGCTTCTCCCTCGTCCACTGCTGCTACTAGAGAGAATCTTGCTACAAACAATAGCACTCTTATGGCTCCAAAGGCGTTTGTCGGTGCAGCTATCTCTTTATCGCCGTCGTCTTTGTCTGTCTTTGCCTGTGGGCTTGGTACTGTCGCGATCGCTGCTTTTCTTTAGGTGTATAAGTTAGTTTAATCTCCGACTCAGCAAAAATGTAGTTCAACATGTCTGACATGATTTCGCGTTCCCAAATAGGTCGTCCCTTTTGACTCACAGTAGCTAATAAATTATTCCTGCCTTTCTTACTTGATTATTAGAGTCATGATATAAGATCATCCTGCCCCTCTAAGAGATCTGTCGAATAGACTTTTCGCCTGCGAAAGGAATAATTTTTCACCTACAAATGACTGTACTTTACTAGAGAGAAGAAGTCTTGGTATTGTTGGTCTTAGAAAGCCTATTATTACTACTGCACTTGCTAGTTCAGGATGTCCTTTCTCATCGATGTCTTCTTCTAGTTTAATTCTCGTTTCCAATGTGGACTGAGAACACTACTTTACTGGAGATCCAAGTGATCAAAAAGAGAGACCTGTTCAGCTGGAAACTGGACGACCAGGACCTGCTGTATTTTGGAAGAGAAACTTCTTTGCGTATTACTATAACCCAAAACGATAATTCCGAAAATACTGAAAATACGCAACATGCCAACTTCGTAAATATAATAACTACAAAGACGTCCACGGTATCGAGCTAGATAACAGAAACGTGTAAGCCCTCGCGCTGGATCCTCATCCTGGTCATGTCTCCCATACCTAGGTCCAACCTACAAACGGTCATATAAAATAATGTACAATGAAATTCAGACAACTTCATTCATGGAACCACCAGAGTATCGTTTTCGTTACTACGCGCCCCTTTCTGGCATTTGTTCCGTGTGTCATAACTGCCTATTTGGGCTTAATCATCCCCGGTGCTGTCACTGTAACTGCCGGAATATATGTGATTCCAATGCCAGGTAGAATATATACCTCCTTTTCATGAAACTAGCACTTGTATCCTTGATACTGAGATCCATTAAAGGTGCGCAAAGAAGGATCGTCAGTAGCTTTCATTGTGAAGTTCGGCATGGCGACATACATTTGTGCCCGGGCATGAATGAGACTGAAAGCCCACGAAACTCGTTCCTGACAAATATTAATTCCACTACGAATGGTCTAATTCAAGGAGCATAAATAAATATCGGCCTTGATCATCTAAACCTGTTGAACCCAAATGAAGTTTTCCCTACCCATCATCTTGGCAGCAAATCAAGTAGCCTTCTCTCTCGCTCAGGACTTGACTCATGGTTCCGTCGGGGCTGAGATTTCAGCACCAGGTAGTTTCAACACTGGACTCACCTCTAGGGATCTAGGTGGATTCGGTGGCTCTTCTTCTGGTTCCGCAGTCGCCCAAGGATCTTCTTATGGATCAGGTTATGCAGCCGATCAGGATGGTGATGATGATGATAGCGATACCGAGGATAGCGATGATGAGGAAAACGATGATCTTTTGACTGGCGCCTCTGGTAATAGAGGACAAGGGCCGCCAGGCCCCCCTGGCCCTCCTAAGGGCCCACGATTCCAGCCAAGCAGGTCCCCTGGCATGGGTTCCTTTGCTCAAGCTGGAGCTCTTGCTTCTGCCCAAAGCGGAGCTGGTGCTAATAATGGCGCTTTTGCCGGTGCCGGTGCCAGCGCCAGCGCTAACAGTATTGCGCAGGCCAATGGTGATGTTGATGCTGCATCTATAGATGAGCTTACTCAAGCTTTGGCCGCTGCTGGCTTTTTATCTATGATCCAAGCTCAAGCTCTCGTTCAAGCAGCCAAGGTTGCTCAAGCCGCCGCTGAAAACTGTGAATGCACTTGTGCTTCCCCACAAAGCGCCAGCTCTGGAATGAACTCTCAATTGGACTCCATCAGTTCTAGCTCTTCCGCAGTTCCCTTTCCAGCTTCAACTAGTGCAGTTTCTGCTCCAACTCTTTCTGCCTCTCCAAATATTGCTGTTCTTCCAACTTTTTCCGCTTCTTCAACTCTTAATTTGTCTCCCAATTTTGCTGCACCTTCAACTCTTGCTTCTTATCCAGCTCTTGCTGCTCAACCTAAGAACCTCGCGGCAGTACCTTCAGGCTACAGTACTCCTGATTCGGTGACCACTACGACCGAAATTGCGACAGTTACTAGCTTCAACACCTTTGTCACCCGATCTCCTACTCCCACTGGAACGATTACAGCACCTTCTCAAGTAAAAGCTAGCTCAAAAAATACTACCATACCCTCGACTGCTCCTCTACAAGGATCAGGTTCTAAGGGAACCCCCAGCATACTTGGTGCCGTCACTGCTATCATTGCTTTGATTTTTTTCCTTTAAATTAATCGTTGTTGACCTCGAATAAATGTAGCACTGAACAACCTCTAAAGAATTCATTATCTACACGGACCGCTCCTGCCGGTGAATGCTAAAAGCCCCTTTGCAGCTATCGTGGAATTGTTTATTATGAAATTTTCACCTACTCTGCTAAGAGTGTCTCAGATTTCACGGCGATTGTGCAGCAGCAAGACATTCCTTTTTTGTAACGTTTCCTACCAAGCGTGCACAATGAGTGTCCATTCAGCTACGTAAGAAACGACACGATAATTAATTAGAACACCAAATTAATTGACTTAGTCAAAGAGGACCATCAGAAAAATCAGATCGCTTATGTGCGTTCTCTAGATAAAACCTGGAATATAAAGTGATGCGATATAGCCCGTCAAGCTATGCTTTACATAAAGCATCTGCGAATTCTAGACGGCATGATATCTTTAATGGGATCATTGTTCCTCAGACAGATCAATTCTGATCTGATGCAGGTACATATTTGAGATGATTTAAATATCAGCGCAGGAGACTTTCTTCTTGTAATAATGATACCCTCTTTTGCACCATATCTCGGCATCTTTCTTTCATCTGCTATCTGCGCCTTGGGTTTTGATCCTCAGAGTTTCGATACTCATTTACAGAGCATTGTGGCTCAAAGCCTGGATGGTACCCAACCCGGTTCTATTCAGCAGGCTTCAAACAGCTTTGGAGATCAGGGAAACTTCCAACTCTTGCAGATGGGCGATGGATCTTCTAGGCCGTCTGGAAATATTCAGGTTTCTCAGCATTTTGTGTCTGGGTCTCAGCAGCCTGCCAACTCCATTTCCCAGTCAAGTACACCTGGGAATGTCGAAGGGTCGGGAAATATGCCGCTCATCATCAATAGCTTCTTAGATGGCGACCATAATACGGCGCAAAGCTTTGATGTCGGCAATAGACCACTTGTTATCAACACATTTGCGGAAGGTGAACTATCGACGACATCGAGCAACAACCACGGGATAACTTTTATGAACAGCATTGGGTACGTCAACTAGTTGGTGTGTGAGAATATGGACATTATATAGAACTCAACCTAAGATAAGTTCGTTGCACATAGATGCATCAGAGGAGGAGCCTAATAGAAGCGAAACATGTACAATCTTTGTACGTAAACTGAACCAGCATCTACACTAAGATGGTTTGCCTGAAGTAGAAGAATATAACTAGCTTTATGGTAGAGTTTACTTTCCTAGATATAATTACAAGAGTACCCATAACATAAGACCTTTGAAGCTATGAGAAAACATACATAGCAGCCCACGATCATGATAGTCCGACCTAGAAGCAAAGCGAAATTGGGCATAGGTTCGGAAATATTAACTTCAGTGCAGTCCTCTACACTATCTGCGAGCGTCGTTGGCATGACTGATACATGGAATCATGAATAGAGCGTAGCGCTCTGGAAAGGGTCCGTCGTCTCTTGACTAGGCTCGAGGCAGAGAATGCTGCTCTGAGACGAACGGCTCAGAACTGGCAAAAAGCTATGAACTCGATTCCCTAATGCAATTGCACGAGTTTCCTTGATACCCATATTAGTAACATCTCGATATTGTATGCGACCCGATCAGCTTTCAAGTGTTTAGAGTACCCAAATCAGTCATCTATTGAACTTTCTAGGCCTAATTTTGCTTGCAAGGGCCTAGCTCGATTTTCTCATTTCCAGAATTGGAAATATTAATTAATATTTATTAATAGTCTAATGTCACAATATGATATGCTAATAGAGGAACGCAATAGTCTCGCGATGGTAAGGTCACGACTTCTCGAGCCTCAGGTTATAGATTCCCGTGTCCGTATACTCTAGTGCTGGACTTGATATAAAAGGGATGTGAAATAGTCATCATTTTATCTCATTCACCATGAAGTTCTCCTCTTCTTTTGTTTTGGCTACTGTCACTGCCTCGGCTACCTTAGCTTCTGCCACTTCCTATGGAGTGAGTGCACTACATCGTTGTTTTTTTGAGTCTAATATTTGAAGCCTGGCGCACCGATGTCTACATGCGTCGATCACGATACCGGTATGGAATATCCCTGCTATCCCGATGCTCCTTTGCCCCCTGAAAGGGAGCCACTTCCTCCTCCTCCTCCCATGGACTATCCACCCACAATCAACTATAAAACCTTACCTCAAGAGGATGACTTTTCTGGGGATTATACCACCTTACCGCAAGAGGATGACTTTTCTGGGTATTATATTACTTTACCGCAAGAGGATGACTTTTCCGGAAGTCCTCATATCTCCGATGTTTTTGACTTTGAATAGGAGCTCTCTAACTAGAGCGATTAATATGATCAATCCTGGTTTATTTATCTGGTCCTAAGATTACGATTCGCCAAAGCGGAACGATAACGAGGAACACGATAAGGTTCAAGGCTAAAGGAAAGACTAGTCTGCATCACCTCGGAGCTAACGTTCTGGTGTTTAGTGCATAGAATGACTGATAATACAGAGAGACGGCTCAATTTATGAGGGTTGATCATGAAATCCGCATCGTAACACTATATCCAACAAGTTAGAACCCAGAGTTTGTTTGGGAATGTCACATCAATAGTAAATAAAGTAGTGTGTGCTGTCATTTACGAAAAGAGCGGACAGTGATGATGCTCACGGCGGTTTCACAAGAACCTCTCTGTCAGCATTTCAGATTTTCAGTTGTTAAGCTCGTAGATTTAAAATTCTAGCCCCCCAAATAAAGGCACAATCATTAACAGACTTAAAAAGAGCTTTGCAAGAAGCGTAGAATGCTTCGCGAGGCACGCAATCAGGCAGAAATTGTTCTTTTGTTAAAATAAGAGAAAATTAGAGCAATTGGAGAGCTGCGTTAGAGTCCGCACTACAACTTACTTTCTATAGGACGTATAGAGCGAGAGTTACCGCGGGAAAGGGTGTCTATACCGTACCCGCGCAGGAGTACTACCTGGACTAGGGCTCCCATCCAGCCGTTGCAGGCATGTTACTCGATACATGGAACTTATGCAGACTGTAACGTTCTGGAAAGGGTCCGGGTCCATGTCGCTTCACTCGGGAATGCTGCCCTGAGACAACCACTGAGGATCTAGAGATCTCAATGGTCATGGACTGATTCAGTGGAACAATTACACGACCTTTCTTGATACCATAACTATGCCATTTCGAGCTTATTGCGGAAGCGGACACTGGCCGACTTTCACATGAACGGCTAGCGTGCTTTGGTCGACCAACGGTTGTCCTTTACGGTCACAGTTTGGGGTGCAGGGGGGCTTAGCTCGACTTGCCCATCTCCGGAATTGGAAGTATTAATCAATATTTATTAATCGTCTAATATCACAATGTGACATATCAAAGGAGGAACGCAATATCTTCAATTTTTGGGGTGAGGGTCACGACTGTTCCAGCCTTGGGTAATAGATTCCAGAGTCGAAATATTCGTGTGCTGTACACGATATAAAAAGGATGCAGATAGCCATCATTTCATTACAGCCCCGATGAAGTTCTCCTCTTCTTTTGTTCTGGCAGCGATAACTGCCTCGGCTACGCTGACGCGTGCTGCTTCCTCTGCAGTAAGTGCATAATTTCTTGTTTCTGGGTCTAATTTTTGAAGCCTGGTAGTAATGCTATGTGCCTCGACGCATCTGGTAATGAGTACTCGTGTTCTTCCAATGCCGCTTCTGCCCCTTCGGCTATTGCAGTAAGTGTAAAAAGCTAACATTTCGTTGTCTAATGTTGAAGGCTCGTGCTGACGCGAATATCCCCATCTGCACGGATGAGGAGGCCGATTCTGATGATTGTATTCTCGCCTATAATGCTGGTCTGGCTTTCGACCCTTGTGTCACTGGATCTTGCTCTTCTACCACTGCGCCTTCCTCTGCACCTACTGGAACACAAGGCCAAACCAGTGGTCTTCTCACCTATGACCAAGCCTACCAAAGAGGCTATCAGTATGCAAAGGGTCTGAATTACAACGACAAGGACGCTGACTGGTACGGGAAATCTTATGCTTCCCATTTTTCCAATTCTCAAGATGCTAGCTCTGCAGATGCTGGCTCCAGCGAGGCTCCTACACCGACTGTCCAGCCCAAGCAACTTCCCTCTTTGTCTTCTGCTCTCACCTATGACCAAGCCTACCAAAGAGGCTATCAGTATGCAAAGTCTCTGAATTACAACGACAAGGACGCCGACTGGTACGGGAAATCTTATGCTTCCCGTTTTTCCGATTCTCAAGATGCTAGCTCTTCAGATGTTGGCTCCAGCGAGGCTCCTACGCCGACTGTCCAGCCCAAGGCACTAACTGCACGACTTTCCTCTTTTGACTCTTCTGCTTTTGCTCCTACTCCTTCGCTCTCTGCTGAATCTACTGCCTCTCCGGGCGTTGGTGGTTTGGATTCTACTGAAGGAGTTCCGCCCTATCCTGTCTTTCCTTTTGCTCATACGTCTAACAAGGACGTCATTAGCTCATTTTATAGTGGCGGTGATCAAGAACCTGACGCTAATCAAGGAGCGTATCCTCCTGTCTTTCCTTTTGCTCATACGTCTAACCAGGACGTCATTAGCTCATTTTATAGTGGCGGTGATCAAGAACCTGACACTAATCAAGGAGCGTATCGTCCCTATCCTGTCTTTCCTTCTTCTGATACGTCTGGCACCGATGTCATCAGCTCTTATTATTTTAATCAGCCACAGTTCAGTCAAGGACCTACTCCTCCGGGCCCTCAATCTTTTACTCAAGGCCCCACGCCCTTGGCTCAGTCTTTTACTCAAGGACCTACTCCCATAACAAGCCCCACGACCACTAGCACGTCCAGTGTTGTGCCTACAAGCACTTCGTCTGTGAGCGGTGCCGGCGCTTCTGCCAGTGCCAGCGCTTCGGCGAGTGCTCAGAGCGGGTCTGCTGGAGCAAGCGCCGGAGCTAGTGCGGGAGCTACCTCTAATGGCGGTTCTTCCAGCGCCGGAGCTAGTGCAGGAGCTACCTCTAATGGTGGTTCTTCCAGCGCCGGAGCTAGTGCAGGAGCTACCTCTAATAGTGGTTCTTCCAGCGCAAGTGCTGCTGCCAGTGCTCAAGCTAATGGGTCGGGTTCTGCTTCCGCTAATGCTGCTGCCACTGCTCAAGCTAATGGGTCTGGTTCTGCTTCCGCTAATGCTGCTGCCACTGCTCAAGCTAATGGGTCTGGTTCTGCTTCCGCTAATGCTGCTGCCAGTGCTTTTGCTAACGGATCTGGCTCTTCTGCCAATGCTGTTGCAAATGCTGTCGCAGCAGGTTCTCTTTCCCAGTCTGAGGCTAATGCAGTTTCTAGTGCTATCTCGCAAGCAGATGCGGCATCGAACTCTTTGGCTTCCGCAGGTGCCAATTCTAAGAGCCTCCTTACTAGTCTCAACTGTGTCCCTCTTGTTCAGGCCATGAATGCTTCGTTTGCTGCCCATGCTGCTGCCTCTGCCTCTGCTGTTGCCACTGCTTCGGCTCAACCGAGTGACAACTGCCAAGTTATCTATTTCTCTGTGCCTCAATCCTCTGGTGATATCTACAACCAGTACTTCACCAACTATGTGAGCGGTAACTTCACCGGTAACATTACTGTCAACAATGTCAACAATGTCAACAACATGGATAAGTCTCAATCTACTCCCGGTAACTGCGCCTTTGGAGGCTGTCTTATGAGCAAGCTCGTCTGCGTTCCGTCAAGCGCATCGCTTAGTCAAGCTGTTGCTTCTGCTAGTGCATCTGCCCAGGCTGTGTGCTCTGATTGCCAACCCGTCCCCACCGTCATTTGCACTCCACAACAAGAGGCTGCGCTCAAGATTGTTTATGCTCAAGCACAGACACAAGCGCAATCACAAGCGCAATCACAGTCACCGGCCGAAGCACAGTCACCAGCATCTGCTCTTTCTACACGAGTTCCTGGCTCTTCTATTCCTGGTCAACTCGCATCTCTTGACACTCAGGCCGCTCCTGCTGGAAACATTGCTGCTGATGACTCTTTACCAGCTTCTGGCTCTGGTTCCAGTCCTTCCAGTCCTCAAAACCTATTGTCTAGTCCCGGTTCTCCTGCTCGCGGTGTGAGTCCTGTTGATGGCTCTCCTGCCAGTCCCTCGGTCCCTGCTGGCTCGCAACTTAATCAACTACCTTCGACTGGCTCCTCTTCTGTTGCTGCACAGCAAGCTCTTAAATCATCTCCCACCCCCACAGGATCAATTACTGCTCCCGTTCAACAAGCCTTACGGTCTCCTACGCCTACTGGCACTGTGACCAGCCCTAGCCAAGTGTCCCTCAAAACTTCCCCGACTCCTACTGGAAAGATCACCGCTCCTAGCCAGGCCGCTTTGAAATCAACCCCGTCAAGCCCAAGCACATTTGAGGGTGCATCTGTCAAGATGGCTGCATCTGTAACTGCCGCTGGATTGTCAGGTCTTACCGCCTTTATGTTCCTCTTTTAATTTTGTTTAATATAGCTCTGTTGTCTATTGCCTGTAGCTAATCAAAATCACATGGCGACTCCTGCTACATCTTGTATACATTAGCGCATGCTTAGTTTTTGATTGTTATGTTACGATCATAAGAGAAGTGGGACTTGGCTAAGGATGTGAAGCGCCTTATCAGCAGCGTTGTACCCAAGGCAGCGACGCACACATGCTAGATTCTTCTTAAGAATTACTTGGTTGCCATTTATGTTTCGTCATTTAAGAACGGTTATGCACTGGTTGATGCGTCTGGGCGGAAAAAAGGGCAATAACCGATTTCGAGAATGGCTGCTTGGAAGCTGCGAAGATAATGAGCCATCGTTTAGAGATGCAGGGTATCTGGACTATGATCCATTTCAGGGTTTTGATCTCTCTATGGTACTTAATGCGCACCCGGTTCTTCCTGAGGAGTATCTAGACTATTCCAAGATCCCAACCAACATGTTCAGCGACCAGCAGCGTGAATTAATCTTATCGTCATTGGCGCAGTATCGAGCAATCACGTCTTGTCCTCGTCCGCCTCTATCATCGATATGGAACTTGTGAGAGCCAGCTCAATTCTAAGGCGACTATCGGCGAGGAGGGCATAGCGGGGGTAATAGAGAGTGCACTAGGAGAGTTGTCAGGATTTCTGAGTACAGAAGGGTAACATATATGTCTGGTTTATAAACTGTGTAGAAGAGTAAAGATATATATGCTATGTTTATGATATAATCCTTGAGTATGATTAGTGGAACAGATTCAAGTGATTGATACTCTAATGTAGCGCTTCAATGTCCATGGATAGATGGAGCAAGATCTCGACAGTCGGCGGGGACAACAAGTGTCTCGGTCATTGCTTGTCATACCATGGCTCTTGGTACTTTGAAATTGCTTGATGACTCGGACTATCCTGCCTTTGTCAGCTCAAAAAGCTTCTGCGATTTTGTTGACTGCATTATTGGTAGCCAGGAACTGTCGCATGCAATTCTTATAGTCTTGCGAGGGCGTGATGAGTCCATCGAGGAGCTATTTGAAGTGTCCGGGTCAAAGGCCACGGAGCGATTGTTAACTTTGAGAAATTTTGGTGCTGTTGGGAAGTTACAGGTCATCTGGCTTGATTCCCTACCGCGGTTTCGAGCCTATGTGACGTTGACAGAATGGGACAAGTACAAATCTGTTTTCATTTACAATTTGTTGGACTGCCATTTCTCGGCTAGCTCTGAGTGGAGTTTCCAAGGTGTCTCGAAGACTTTGGCTCTTCTAGCCCGCGCCATCGGTGTTAGACCTCTTGATCTACCTTGCGGCTGTAATCATAACGGGCAATGTCCCATCAGACTGGTTCTTGGGGAGCGGTCAGACGTGCTTCTCAACTCAATGCCAATTTTAAATCCCGAATTGGTCGACCTTGATCTCATCCCTGCCGTCGAGGATAATCAAGGACCAATCCCGGTCCAGCGACTTCTAAATCGTTACATAAAGACTAGTTTGTCTTGTGGAGATTGATGCGTGATGGACTTTGACAACGCCATAATTAACCTATTAACTCACAAACTGACCAATAATGTACATTAGCACCGAGGGAAGGGTGATGCGTCTTGTCGGAATGATGGTGGATCCTGCTCTCGACGAAAGCGATTTGGCCTCTAGAGAATTATCTTCTCTGTAGGGAGAGGTTTATCTTATTTCTGGACAACCATCCTAGACCTACCGGTGCTGGGCTGCAGCTAACCGTTGACCCATTTCCGATAAATAGAGTTTTATATGAGCTTGGAGTTTATCATATTCAGCCGAGGACGTCCGCACCTCTAGATCAAACTCCTCTTTCATTTCTTGCATCTTCTTTTTTGCATTTTCAATGTATTGCGACTTTTTCGTCTTTTCCTTTTGGCGGACGCTTCGTTCAGCCACCAAAGCAGCGTAAGTCTGTCGTAGCTCTGCCATTTTCTCTTGAGTGGCCTCCTGCTTATCGACAGCTTGTGCCCGTACCCGACTTATTCGCTCATCCGAATTTGTAACCTGCCGTTCCAATTGCTGAATCTTTCGGTCCAACTCTGCAATTTCCAGTTGGCGCTGCTCAACTCGATCTTTGAGTCGATTCAGCTTCTTGTTTGTTTCTTGTTCACGATCGAGCTCGGACTCACATTCCTCCATGACCTTAATGCACGCCTTGAGGTCTTGCTCTAACTGGATTAAGATGTCTTGGATGGCTCGATACTCGCGTCCTTTGCGATCAACCTGCTCCAGTTGTGCTTTGAGGTCGTTGACTTTACCATTCAGGTCGCCATTGACCTGTTGAAGGACGTCGACTGATTCAGCGATGTAAGGACGAAGTTTGTCGCAGTTTTTCCTTGTTTCCAACAGAATGAAGCTTTGATCCTCTAGGCGGCTAATCAGCCGTTGCTTCTCCTCCTTGTAAGATTCATGTTCTCCAGTCAGTTGTTCTTGTATTCTCTTCAACTTTCTCAATTCACTTTCGAGATTCATATTCCGCTCCTCGGCTGCCTGGCTTTGTTCTTGCTCATTTTGCACCCTCAGGCTCAATTCCTCGATTCGTGCTTCAAATTGTTGATTTTCCTGGATCAGCTCCTGATATCTAGTCGAATATTCTTCGCTTTTCTGCATAAGCACCTCACAAGCACTCAAGTGCTCTTCTCTAAACCTAGCAAAGTTCACCACCGCCGATAACAGTCGACGTAGCCGTTGGGCTTCAGGCTTGACAAGATCCATTAGTGAGAAATTATCCACTCCGCAATCAACCATGAATCGGTATAAAGGTCGTTGGAGGCTCAGAATTGATCGGGCATCAGCTTGGGTCTCTGGATAGTCGACCTCGGACGAACAAGCCAAGAGCGCTGGTCTCAGATTCTCTCGGCTAATTCCAAGAAAACTATCTGCAATTTGTTCAAACAGTGTCTGAACGTATTGAGGAGTTGGTTTCATCACCATTTCGTCCGACGCTATAAAGTCGCATCCTTTCAAACACACCACTATCTCTCGGAAATCCAGTAGGGGAAATATATCATCATGTGCAGGCGCTAGCGTAAGCTATGACATCTCCTCAACTGCCTACCTTTTCGTCCAGTCGACGCTCCTGACCGGTATACAGAGCTCATTCGCGGGTTATAATCCATATCTGTTTACGAGCGCGTAAACAAATGTGACAGATTGTAACACTTGGTTGCCTGGCAACTGATCAGTATTGTAATCACGTGATGCACAAAACCTCTTTCGTCTCATGTTCGTGGTTGACTCGACAGATAGTAAAGCCGTGTTCAGCTTGATCGTTGCCTAACTCCCCCTCGAACTGTCTCGAAGGCACCTGTATCAAGAGGACCTTGAAAGCTCTGCCTACCAAGACTTTCCATGCGAGGCTGAACTCAAGCGCTACTGTGGGGCTCGAGAGAAGATTACCCCGTTAGTCAGCCGATACCAAAAGATCAATAACGACGAAATTCTGCTCACGTGACCGAATCAATGCTGTCACCTGTATCCGGCGAAAAGATGAGTCAACTTGTCAAGCATGAGAATAAGTGGGCAAAAGTTTAAAAAGATCGGTCAGATCAGATGCCTGACTAGTGGGCGGTTAAGTATTAAGAATATTAACCCCCATGTGGTTCGTGCCAACTACGCGGTGCGAGGAAGGCTTGCTATCCGGTCGGACGAACTGGCAGAGCAGCTTCGGCAGGGAAAGAAGTTACCGTTCAAAAAGATCATTAATGCGAATATTGGTAATCCCCAGCAGCTGGATCAGGTGCCAATTTCGTTTGTTCGGCAAGTCCTGGCTCTCGTGCAGTATCCGGCGTTGCTCGACCAGCCCCAGAGCAAGGAGCTGTTTGATGAGATTGCGCTGCAGCGTGCCCGGAAATTGATCAAGCATATTGGATCGGTGGGAGCATATTCTGGATCTCAAGGTGTCCCATATATCAGACAGTCCGTCGCCAATTTCATCGAGCGTCGCGATGGGTATCCTTCCGATCCTGATAGCATCTTCTTGACTGGCGGCGCGTCTGCTGGTGTAAATGATATTTTGACTATTATTTGCGGAGATCCCAAGACTGGAGTCTTGATCCCTGTTCCCCAGTATCCCTTGTACTCGTGCACTCTGGAGCTGTTGAATGCGACCCCCATTCCGTACTACTTGGACGAACAACAGGGCTGGATCACCAAGCCAGACGAATTGGACTCCATCTGCTCCACGGCGAAATCATTTGAGATCAGCCCTCGTGCTATTGTGGTGATCAACCCCGGAAACCCTACTGGCAACACTTTGCAGGTCGATGACATGGCCAAGATCGTCAGCATCGCTGCAAAGCACGACCTTGTCATCATGGCCGATGAGGTTTACCAGAATAACGTCTATTCGGGCGAGTTTGTGTCATTTAAGAAAGTCCTGCGAGATCTCCAAGCAGCTAACCCTGGCACCTATGACCAGGTCCAACTTGTCTCGTTCCATTCCGTCTCCAAGGGTGTGTTTGGAGAGTGTGGCCAGCGAGGAGGATACCTGGAGCTGGTTGGGTTTGATCCTCAGGTAGTGGAGCAGATTTACAAGTTGGCTAGTATAAAACTCTGTCCTGTAGTCACAGGACAAGTTGTGGTCGATTGCCTGGTCGATCCCCCGGTTAAACAGGATGACTCTAAGTTCCACCGCGAATGCGACAAGGTCTACGACACCCTCCGCTCTCGCGGCCAAGAGATCTATGACACTCTCCAATCACTGGAAAATGTCAGCTGCCAGCCTCCCGCGGTAAGTCTTATTTCAATCTCGTGCTAATATCAGGGTGCTATGTATCTTTTCCCGACGATAGAGCTTCCTCAAAAGGCCATTGAGGAGGCCAATCGACGAGGAATCCCGCCAGACGAGTTCTATTGCCTTGAGCTCTTGGAAAATACAGGTATATGTGTCGTCCCTGGTTCCGGATTTGGCCAGGAACCTGGTACGTTACACTTCAGGACCACCTTCTTGGCTCCAGTTGAGGAGTTTGGGGTTCCCTTTAAACGCTTCCATGAAGCGTTTATGAAAAAATACTCTTGAACTTCCGTTCATTCGGGAGCAAGGTAATGTTGGGTAATATGTAGAACAGGATCCAAATTATAGACTACGTATAGCAGGCGCCTTCACATATGAAAATCCATCTATCCCCACATATTCCAGTGCATGCCGCTACAGCTGGGAGCTGACAGCGTTGTCAGGCAGATCGACTTGAAGCCTCAGGTTGGCCATGGCAGAAAATGATCCAAAGTCAGTAGATCATCTTCTAGAAATAAGCTCCACGGCAGATACGGAAGCTGGAACAACTAGGCAAGAAGGAACATCGACGGTGGTTGGCAATCCCGACGGAAGCAAGGCTGACGCCCTCGTTGATACTAAAGAAAACTTGCCCCACGGTTCTACAGAGTATGATAATACACAGGATGCTGGAAGTTCAAAGACAGAGTCTTTAACATCTCTGCCTCGGTTCAAGAAACGCCGCGGCTCAGAGACATCATCTGAAGATGTGGAAAAAGTTCAAGCTACAGAGAAGAAACGAAAAGTCGTTCGTGGTGTTCCAAAAATGGCAAAATCTGTGGGTAGAAGTGAGGGTGAATCTAGGGAACCAGTTCCAACCCAGGAGTCCAGAGGTCTCGCCCGACCTGCAGAAGCTCCACCAGCTCAGGCGACTGGTCCAAATCCTCAGCAGAGGCGGAAGCGTCCTTCATCAAGAATGACTGCTGAAGACAGACAGCGTGAACGTGAGGCGATGGCTAGAAGAGAGCAGCTGAGAATAGAACGAGCTCAGCTGGCGGCAGAGAATCGTGCACAAATGGAAGCTAAGATGATTATCAAATCTCATTACAATACACTTCCAGAGCTGGGTCTTCAGATGAGGCAACTTAGTCCCATTATTCAGCTCCGGAACTTCAACAATCTCATCAAGTCAATCTTGATTCACAAGTTTGGACGCGGCAAGGAACAAGTTCTTGATCTAGGCTGTGGAAAAGGTGGTGATCTGTTAAAATGGCAAAAGGCAGATATTCGGCATTATATTGGAGTGGATCTTGCAGACGTCTCAGTGACCCAAGCCAGAGACCGCTACCGCTCCATGAGAAACAAGCCATTTGCGGCAGATTTTTATGCAGGAGATGCGTTTAGGCAGCCCATTGGTCAAATCATTGATCCCTCTTTTATTCCTGTAGATGTTGTCTCCATGCAGTTTTGTCTCCACTACGCCTTCGAGTCGGAAGAGACCTGCCGGGGCTTGCTGGAAAACGTATCGAAATCTCTAGGGCGAGGTGGTCTATTTATTGGAACAATACCATCGTCTGATGTGATCACAAGCCATATTGATGCCCTTCCTCCAGACGGCACAGAATGGGGAAATTCTGTTTATAGACTGAAATTCGCTAAGCCTCCTCCTAGAAATGGAAATTATAGGCCTCCGTTTGGTCACAAATATAGCTTCTTTCTTGAAGGTGCTGTCGAGGACGTTCCAGAATATGTCGTTCCATTCGAGGCTCTGAGAGCCTTGGCCGAGGATTATGATCTCTCTCTAGTTTATCACGAAGGGTTCCATGATGTTTTTAGAAAGGAGGTTCGTCCCAATTCCAACGGCGAACGCTTATGCAAGATCCTTAAAGTCTACAAATCCAATGGTGAGCCAGGCATAGAAGGCGAGCAAGCCGATGCCGCTGGGTTTTACGCTGCCTTTGCATTTGAAAAATTGGGTGTTGATTAAGTGATGGGTTCGTTCTATGTATCTACTTTTTGTAATACTGTAAGATTTGCGCTACTGTATTTTTTTGGTCTTGCTCGACAAACCTTGGTACTGTTACATCTGACGTTGGTCAGCACGAGCAATGAGTTCTAAATCCTTGAACATGTTTGAGAACTAATATTTCTTGCTCTTGGAAACCACCTGATTACTGTCACAATCATAATCTCGGTCGTTAATGGTTTTATACAATTTTTGAGTGAAGTTGTGCCATGGTTCAAGGATGTCTCTAGAGCATACGTGACTGGAACTTGACAGATAGACGATCATTCCCGCCAGTCGTCAGCCTAAGGAGCCTTCATACGATTGCAAAGAACACCGCGTCAGATGCCACGATTTGAGCGAGCAGCTCATTCTGTAAACTGATTACCCGATGATCGCGTAAGCTGGCTTATACCAGAATGCCCGGAGTGTTGAGGCCCAATAATAATACAACACAACGCAGATCCAGAATAAACATTTCTTACTCCCGAGATTATGTATTTATGTCTTTTTCCTCGGCCCCGAGCCTTGCCAATCTCACCCCGGTCTTGTATCATTTCCCCATTTGCTCCGTGGCCATAAATAAACGTCAACCGTTCGCCCGCCCTACCTAGAGCCAGGAAACCTTCAATCGGACCTGATTCTCAGTTGGCTCATAAATTATTTACAGAACAATGGTTGCCAATCTTGTCGTTTACCACCCTGCTTATGTCCATACGGTAGCTTTGCTAGAGACAACCGTCGGTAGGGACAAGCTTATCAGGCTGATTCAATATCTCGCGCGATTCTTGTCTTGGACCTTGTACCGTCGAGGATATTCAAAGTCAGCCGTCGCGACCGCCAAACTTATTACCTCTTACTTCTCCCAGGCCAGAAAGCTTTTCCGGATAGGAAAACCTTTGAGCCATCTTGGTCAAGCGGCAAAGGCGTTTGATAACAAGACCTCTGACCCTTTTTTGCGAGCCACCACTGTCGGCCGACAATTGTGTTATGCTGGCTATCTTTCCCTGGATACACTCCAATTCCTCGATATCTCCAAGATCCGTCCCTTGTCTCGAGGTAAGGATATCGCCAAAGCTGCAGCTAAGTTCTGGCTCGCCGGGTTGATCTTCAGCCTCGCCAATGGATCTTACAAAGGCTACCACTTGGTGACTCGCCGAGCTGCCCTTATCGCTGAGAAGAAGGAACTGGAACGCCAGGAAGAGAAAGTTAAAGACGTGTCATCCTCAACTGTCATTTCTGACAAGGAGTTTGACGACGCTGCTCTGAAAAAGGTGGCTTCGGATTTGAATGCGTTATCGTGGCAGACCATTCAAGATCTCTGCGATATCACCATCCCCGCCAACAACTTGTCCCCCGGAATCCTTGGTCTCGATGATGGTATCGTTGGCATTGCCGGTGTCATTTCTTCTCTTATTGGCTTGCGAGCGCAATGGAGAGCTACTGCCTAAGGCGCAGGGTTTCACCCGTCTAGTAAAATGAGACGGATTGCTCATCAGACTTGTGCTTATGTTGTGTGGTGTCTACTCTAGTGTTCAGTTCTGGAGCTTGTGCCTAAGGAATCGGGCATTGTATGATCCACTATTATGTATTAAACCATGTCGACTTGACTTATTTTCCATCGTACTCATGTAGCCTTCTTTGATCCAATCAAGCATTGCTCCGTTCCATTACTGCATTCCTCACACCACAGACTGATCATGCCTAGTCTTCATCTTCGTCTTCCTCCTTATCCTCGCTATCTTCATCGTCTCCGTTGTCTTCCACATCCTGCTCTTCTTCACCCTGTCCAGAATCCTCCTCAGGCTCGTCCTTGAATGTGGCCGGAGGTTCTGAATTCTCCGGGTTGCCGAAACAATCATTCTGGTAGTCAATTGAAAAGATGGAATTATTGATCGATTCGAGGAAAGTATCAAGGGGGCAGAGACCAAGGCTTGATTGCGGGCAACCCTCAATGGAGTCGAGGGGAAGGATGCGATTATTGAGCTTTATGCGAATATAGCTCGACTCACAGTCGAGAACTTCAAGGTATAACCGAGCACCAAACGGAGTGACCCTTTGGAGAACAAAATTACGATCTGGATCCATCGAATCAGTATCTAAATCTTGCTCAAACAGTTTCAAACCCATGGCAGTGAGAACTGAGGCAATGATGGAATCATGAGTCATATCCATGTAAAATAGTTGATCAACCGGAAACGTTCTAGAGTCCGAGGTTAAAGTGGAATTTACACTCGTGTCTGAATAGTCAATCAATCGACCTTCCAATCGGGCAGCGAGCTCCACCAGCCAGCCCACTCCTTGAGCTTTTCCGACCAAGGAACCCCACATGTAATCACCCCAAAACCCTAGGTCAGCAGCATATTCATATCCTTGCCATTCTTGAGCAGTAAACATCTTGCAAAAGCCCGAAGAGCCATAGGCCGCGTTCTCATAAGCACAAAGACTTTGCATAGCGTAACAGTCAAATTGGTTCAAATCTGCTCCAGGGAGCAGTTTATTCAGCCTAACAGTGGCCTCGCTGAGATAGTTCAAAATCCACTCTCGTTGACGGGATTTGCCCACTCCCAGGTCGTGTCGGTTCGCATTAGGACAAGAAAAATAAGAGGCCAAAGTATTGTTGACCCCTTTAGCTTCTTCCAGCAGTACCAAATCGTAATAATCATCCACCGTCTGGGGTTGATCATCTTCTCCCGAATGTTCTCCAAAGAAGCCAGCAGCCCATGCTTTGGCACTGGCTCGGATGCGTTCCTGGGACGTTGCTCGTAACACGGGACGGGGTCTGTTAGTTCCATTTGGATATATGTTGAAGTCAGGATGATAAAACATGGGATGAGATTCCTTTGTGTCGAACAACAGCTGCCCATGAGAAGACCAAAACTCGCTCCCGCTAGCAAACTCAGTGCCAACGCCGGCAGATAGTAAAAGATCTATACCCAAGGTATGTCGCCAAGTAGCGAGAAACCCGAAATCACCCTCAGGAATTATGTCCATGCGTTGCAATTTCTTTTGCAGCCGCTCGTAGCTGTGCTTTTCCGTCGGATAGCGTTCCGCATGGCGGTGGAGAACATGGACCTGCGAATAAGAACACCCTGGAGGAGGGCTACCATCTTGATTTGGATCAATTCCAGGCCACTGGAAGTCCTTATCGTCATACGGTGACAAAGAACCCCATTGTCGCCAAATCTCAAAGTCAGGCGTGGATCGAAACAAGCGAGGGAACAACCTTCCCCGAAGAACTGCGTAGATGAAAAATACACTCATAAGTGAAATCAATGCTAGAGCGGCCGACATCTGCCGCCGTTTTGATCGTTCATGTACCTCTACTTTCGCGGCAAGGCCATCGAGGAAGCGCTGTTCAGCTCGCGGTAGCGCTGGTAAAGGGATCTCTTCGTGTTGTTGTTGCTCTTCATCGTCATCACGAAGAGGCTTATAGGAGGTGAAATAGCTGCGGATTTTGGTCCAAGGATTCGACATTATCACCGGCCAGCCTAGCAAACAGAGCAGTGCCTAAGAGCATCACCCGAGATAGCCTGGCAACGCCAACGTGGGCCTGGCGGTAGGGTAAACACTCTCGCTACGTTCCAGCATATATCCTTTGGCTCTGTTCCAACTTTCTACGGCTTTTTTTGTTTACTCAAGGAAGGTGCAGGCAAGACCTGACGAGCGATCTTTGTTCTTGCTGAGATATAGCCACCAGTCATCCCGTCCAGCCATTCTCGCGTGAGCTGTACCAGCTTGTTCCAGCGCTCTTTGATGAACCTCCTTGGGCTGGTTGCTCTTAGCGTTCTATGGTCTTTGACCGGATTCACCTTCAACCTGAAAGTTTTCATCATTGGATACCTGCTTTATGTCATTTTTGTTAAACCGGCCCCGGTGCAAGACCGAGAATGGATTTATGTGAATAATACCGAGACTGATAATGTTTTAAAGAGGATCGAATTTCTATTATACCGGCTGCATCCGTTGTTGTTCAAAGGGAACGCAGACCCTGATACCCTGGCGCGAGTCATCGATTCGCTGACCGATCTCGAACAGTCTGCTAGTGATCTTCCCAAACACACGTCTAAGCGACCGTTGCAAGACTATAAGGTAAAAGTATGCAAACAAGAACTTGAGCAGTCATTGAAATTTAGCCTTTGCATGCTTCGTCGTGGCATTGAGGGGCTAAACTTGGGTCTCAATGATACCATCGACCAAGAGTTTGACTACCCAGCGGCGGACTTTCAAGATGGAGCTGCTCGACCTGAATTGCTCTCACGGCGCTGGTCAGATACCCACTTGGATCTATTCAAGCCTAAGGTTGACTTTATTTCTCAACTCCGAGATGATAACGCATCGTCCTGTCAGGAACCACAATCGTTACTTTGGATAGGTACTCTGTTCATGCCCTGCGCCCAGGTTCTCTCCGCGTTGGGTGTCCTCCGTCACGTTTTAGTGTCCAAACATTTGTCTGGATCGGCGTGGTGGTTCAGTCAGCTCTCCATCCTTTCATCTTTTGTCACAGTTGATGATGACTGGAAAACCTCGTTTATCTCTAGTATCCAAAAGATGTTGACTGAGGCTCTATTGACCTTTTTGAAAGCTCTCAGGACGTCTTCACCTACTAAAGCAGCGATTGAGACCTTTGAAATGGTACTAGATCCTGTGTATGATACCATAAGCACCATCCATGCTTCGGTGATGAGTGTAAACTCATCAGACTTGATTCACTGGTTCCATTGGCTTTTGGCTGGAACATATTACCCCGGCTACCAGCCGCCTGATTTCATCCGAGGCTTTTCCCGGTCTTCTGTATCCTCTGTATCGTCTTCTCCTCTGATATCGCCTCGGCGTCAGCCTTCTGGACTCTCTGTACCTGAGCTCTATCTCTAGTAGTGGCACATGACGGTTCTTTTTTGGAGACGTTCTTTTTTGGAGACAAGGATCCAAGATCACTATCTCTTTTGTATCTGCGACCTTTGTTGGATCTATTCAAGCACAGCAAAGAGAGCTTTGTGCATCTTCAATAATAACTCGCACTTTCTGCAAGGAAGACCCAAAAGCCAGGCTTTCTGGCTAGGACAGTTGTGGAAACATGAGCTTCGAGATGAACAGTGACTAGAAACAATAAAATAACTGTGATAGACGGTTGGAAGTCCCAGCAATCTGTAATTACCTGTGGATTTATGTTCTCTCTTGCTCGCTAACAGCCTAAAGCTACACATAAATTACTCTAGCTAACCATTCCTAATATACACTAGTTGTCATTAAATAGGTTATTCATTGCATCCGGATCCAGATCCTCCACTTTTTCCCGCTTTACCTTCACCACCCATTTTTCTCGCTCAGCTCGCTTCTGTCGAGCTTTTTCTAGAGCCCGCTGGGTTTCTTCGCTCTGGGGAGCCGCGGCTGCTTTTGATCGCAGTAATAGCTCCATTACAGCTCCCCGCTGAGAGTTGAAAGAATCCCCCTCCTCCAACATTTTCTGGAAATCCATCATAAAGTCGTGATTATTACCAGGAATAGAATGCAGCAGAACATCGTATACTTGACCGGGATTGGTTTTCATGAGACGGGTATAGATCATGGTAACAACAGCCAGCGCTTCTGATCGAACCTCATTGTAGCCTCTGTCGCTTAACATCACGACGCAGCTCTTCATCACTTGGTCGCACATAAAATTATCAATCTCGTCTTTTTTGCCAATCACTAAAGGTGCCATAATTCTCATGATATGGAAACTTGAAACGGCAGTAAAGGTATAGCTGAGGTTGAGGAAATGCAGGACCAGTTTAAGATAAGGTGCAAGAATCATTTCATCATTTAGCAGAACTTGTCGCAGAGCCGGCGATCGTTGTTCTCGTTCATCCTTGGGTCGCTTGGTCAGATCCGTCGACATCGTCAACGGAGACACCAAATCACATAATAGCTTCCCTACGACCGTGCTCAGCTGTCGCAGTAGATGCTCTTCCATCATTTCCTCACTCAACGTCTCATCATCTTCTCGTCCCGTTAACTGTAATCCCTTTTGGATCATGTCATTCCACTTGGATGTCAGCAGTCTGTCCAGTTCATTCAGTAAAGGCGGCAGAAATTGATGCATAAACGTAACCATGTACTGCTCTGGACACCACTTGATAACAGGACGAACAACGAGATTGATCATGTGTCTCCACGCATGGAGCGTGATTCCCACTGAGTCTCCTGCTAACGCCATAAACAGATTGGTGCCAATATCCGGGATCTCGTACAAGGTATCATCCAATTGAGCAATGCTCCCCAATGCCAGAAAAGCATATTCTCTAGTATAGCGAAGATTGTGAGCCAGCGAATCAGCGAAATCTCGGAGAGTCTTGGAGGCCTTCATGGTATCGTCCACAAACTCATCTCGACTCTTCGAACTAATACCCATGTGCCAGAAGCGCTCAGCACAGCTGTATTTAACAAAGGCTTGAACCTCAAGAGGTAACCCTTGCCAATTTGCAGGGTCATGATATGCTTGAATTTGACTGATCAGCTGCAATATGTGGGGAAGGATAGACTGGACTCTTGGTTTCCATAAGGCCAATAAATCCTGGAAAGTCTTACTATTCCTGGGAACCTTAGCTATGCTGTACTGAATGAAGATCCTGGTCGCTCGTACAGGAAATGCCGCCGACCAGTCATGTTTCAGTTCGGCTCGTAAAGCCCGACCTTGGTCATCCATCAGAGTGCCCAGCAAGTCCGTATCAACGGTTACTCCTCGCTGCCGGAAATAATCAGCAATCTTCACTATTCCAACACGCTCCATGAACCAAGCCAAATCGCTTAACCCTTTAACCGTTTCTTGGTCAGTCCATGAACCCAGCACGGGATCTACAACAGAAGAGAAACATTCTGCCTTATTGGGACAGTCTGACATTTGGGAAATAACCAAGAGAAAAGATTTAAATGAAACGATTTCATTTTCTAAGAGCTTGCCTGATTCAATCATTGTTCCAATTACTCGTTCTAGGTCACCATAAATCTCCATTAATGCCGCAGGCATAAGATAAGCCAGTCGATTCAACTCGGTGGCCGATGATGAACGTACGTCGCGAATGAGATCACGCTGACGATCTGTCAATTCGTCAGTGGTAGGTATCTCGTACGTGCAAGCACAGAAGACTTTTTCCAGGACTCGAAACATCTGCTGTGAAGATTCAGGAGTCCTTGGAATAGATCCATCACCCAAAATGGGAGCAAACTGGACAATGATCTGGATCTGCTGCCGGAGAAGCTGGGGTTCAGTAATATTCATCTCAATTAAGGCATCACACCACGAGGACATAAATTCATTCAATGCATTCATCTTCTCAGTCTTATCGGGACCGTCATACCATGCTTTCCACCGATTGATTCCATTGAGGGTGCACGTAACTAGAAGCAACTCGGCTGTGGCGTATATATATCCCTTATCGTTCTTTTCCAGAAAGTCCGCGGGAGATTTGGCCTGCCAGCCTGACCAGTATGAGAAGAAATCTCTCATATGGCCTCTTGCCCAGGTCGCCGCTTGAAGAGGAATCTGACAGACCGCTAAACGAGCCAGATCTTCAATAAAATGCCGATAGTTACCCAGAAATGATAATTCCTCAGGTTTCGCATCAAAATCCAGGGCCAGGAACTCTTTACTTGGGCTATCTTCATCTAGATCTTCGTACCTGATTAACCTACTAAGAGCTAACTCGATCATCGCCGGAAGCAATTTCTGGATCGGTTCTTTTTGAGCCAGTGACTCGATTCTAAGAATTGAACACCAAAACGAAAGAGAAAGGCCAGAGAGAATCAAGCTAGGGTGTTGAGTAGTTTCAAATACAAGGTTCAGATATCCTTCTAAGTCAGCTTGTTGTGGAAGCCTGTTTTTGATGATACTGAGATATTCTCCCAGGCCGACAACCATTTCCACCAGTTTTTTCATGAAGATGTACCAGTCATCATCAAAGTCGTTCAAGTCTAATCGTGACGTTGTATAGACGGTGCGAAGCGTTTGGATACCGTTAGGGAGGAAGATAGGACCAATGATTGAATTGAAGTCCTCGTCTGAGTTGAAGTTCCTTGTGAACAATATGTGTAAACAATCGGTGGCTAGTGTCTTGATTTTCACCATTGAACACTCCAAGGCGAGAATGACCAGGTCCATCAAATTCATTTGCCTAATTGCCAAAGGAGCGAGCCATGTCAAAGACATCTTGAGTACCATTAGACATTTCAATGCAAAGAGATATGAATCTTGATTTTTATCGACCATTGGTAGACACGACGACAGTAATTCGCACCACTTGGTTAACCAGCCAGATGCGTTAGCTTTCAACCCAGTCAGTGAAACATCTCGGGATTGATAGATTTCATCCAAGACCTGGTTGGGGGTTATAATCTCAATACATTGACTGATAAGAAATTTGGATCGAAGGCTTATTGACGGATCATCGATCATGAACAAATCCTCCAGCAAGGTCCTCATCACGTCCAGCGACAGGCCCATCGTATAAGGGTTCATTGACCACAGTTGATTTAATTCTTGATCCATGTCCACCCAGTCGTTTTTATTCCACCCCCCTTTTATTAATGCTACCCATACCTCGGCTAATTTCTCAACATAATATCGTGGATAGTCGTAATTAACTCCTCGACATAACTCAACTACCCACTTTTGCACCATCGCCCGATCGTTCTCCGCCAAAGACAGATACCGCATCCGAATCGAATCTTCTATCAACATTAATCCGTAATGTCGAACCTGGTAATCTTGGCCTTGGTTGCTATTTGCTAGCAGATAGCCATAGTACGGAGCCTGATCTTGTTGCTTGATGGTCTCCAGAAACTGTTGTCAGTCGCCTCGCCCTCAATTGATCATTTACCTCCTGGGCTTCTAACCGACTGGTATTATCCGTCTTGGGATCATAGACCTTATCCAACGCCTGCCTGATTTGCCCAACGTCGGCATCGTTCATTCTTTGTTGCAAAGTTTGCGTGGCAACTGGAGTTGTCTTCGACCTGGAGTCGCGAAACCGACCCAACGCGGAGCGCGACACTGCCACGCACCGACTATGGTGTTCCATCTTTGCCAGCTTGCTCTTGCTGGAACCAAATTAGAGCTGCTACGACCATATATAGGAACTCTGAATGAATGAGCCTGAGCAATATGTTGCAATTGACCAAGAATGCCGAAATCGTCGAGACATCTTGGAGACATTAAGATAGGAAAGTGATATTACGTTTACCAGAGGCAAACCATTGTCTAGACGTGGCGCGAGACTTGAGATGGCCATACATGATCTATTGGGCAAGACACAACGATTAATCTTACGACACTCGTACACAATAGTTATCAGCCAATACCCTTACCTAGACACAAGCCATAACTCGACATTATAAATACCAAACCCTTCTCCTTGCCCACTTAGAGGGTCATTGCCAAATGTTAGACACCGTTGTGAGACTCCTTTGTTAAGATCGTGATCCAGCCATAGTCCATATCGCCCATCTCCTCCTCCCAGAGATAAGAAATCGGGCATACATAGGATCATATAATCGTTTTCTCCAGTGTATCCATAGGCGTAGAATCTAAAGTCGTCCTTTATCGGTTCCGTTCTCCATAGAAAACATTCACCATTCCCATGATACCGCCGATCAGGATTCGGCCGTGGGACTTCATTCAAATATGCTCCAAACACATTCCCACTAGTATCACTTACAACAAGAATCCAGCCTTTGGGATTATTAGTGGGATACGAGTCCCAACTACTCGACTGTCCCCCTGACACTGCTAGCGACGCTTGTCCATACAAGGTATGCAGCGACGCTCCATGTTGTTCCAAACTATAGATCAACTTCCATTCGTCATAGACTTGCATTCTAACCGGAATCAAATCCCGGATTTGGCTCGCCAGCTCATCGCTCATCAGCCGGCTCTTGGTTTTGGGATTATACCCTGATAACGTCAACGGGATAAGAGGAGGATTGGTAACTTCCTGAGACGTCGTCTTTATTTCCTCCTCTGTCTCCTTTCTTTCCCCGTCCTCGTCCTCGTCTTCTTGTCGCTTCAGATTCTGCCATTTCTCTCGCAAGCCCATGTGTCCTGGACCTCGCTCTCTGCGCCGTTCTGTATGGGTACGGTTGCTACAAACTCCCCAGGTGGGGCCCCTCACTACAAGATCCCTTTCTAGTTTGACAGTCCTTACTGGCCGCCCTTTCTACTTTTGAGACTTCCCTTTCTAGATACGCTTGACTCAATGTCGGATCCTCCACATCATCTCCCTCAATTGACGTCTCGACCATCCTCTCGTAGCCTTACAAGCCACCACACTGTACATTCCATACTCCTCTTCGAAAGAGGTCCACAATTATCTGTATTTCAACTATCCATCCTATTCGGCTTCGTTTTTCTTCCGAATTCTTCTGACAATTATCTACACCGAGTCATTGCCATCAGACCATGAATGACGTCACCGTCTGAGACTATATAATCCACCTTGGCCCCTCACGATCACCAATAATGTCGGATATCAAAATTTTTTACAAAGGAAAGGAGGACGACTACATCGTCTTTGTCACCCCTGATGCTCCTCTACACAAGTTCCGTGCTGGCCACGGTGGTCTCAAAGCTAGAGACGTTCTTGCCCTCGACAAGATCTTTGTCTCGCACAAACAGGGCGCCCAAGGTGTTTTAGAGGCCGCTTCCCACCAAGAACTTGAGAATGAATTTGGTTCGTCAGATATCAATACTGCTGCAGCAGTTATCCTGAAAGAGGGTCACGCCGAAGGCGAAGTGTCTACTGATCGAAAAGAACGCCATAATTTGGATAAAAAGGAGTGGACCTCCACTAATGACGCCAATGGGCATTAATTGCATTCATGTATCCTTAGCATCTAAATATACATTGAGTTGTATCTCCAATTTCTTCCTTTGCCTCGTATTCCATCAATTGACGCAATTGATCTGGTGCCAGTATCAATTCAACGTCTCGTATAGCCTGTAAGGCTCGTGCATGGTCTCTGGCTTTGATCTTAACCAGAAAAAGTTGACACCGGGCCCCATTCTTGGTACCAGCGAGTCTTCTCAGGTCCTTCAATTGGCGACGAGTCAATGGCTGGCTAAACCGTTCAACGACTATCCATGACACGTGAGGTGTTACATCCTGTATCGAGGGCCGCAATTTGGAGGATGGCCCTTGTCCCTCAATGAGCTGGCAAAGGAAACCAACACGGCCGCATGAGGTCGCATCACTTTGAAAATTGGCGTGACGACATACTTTGCTGCATAACTCTAGTTTTTGGATCCATTCATCCCGTCGCTGACTGGTTTCAGTAACCAGCGCGATTTCATATAGACGAGAATCTTTTGTAAAGGCAATTTTGAGGGATGGTTGTCCGGTAACTCTCATTCCAGCCTGGGGCTCGCTTTGATCTAGCGAACATGCTGCCAAAGGGATGATACAGCGGACCTTGAGTTGCTTCTTCGTCTCAAGGCTCACCAATAGTATATAAGACTGAAATAGTAATACCCCCATGTGCTGTGATATGATCACTTGTCTTGCGCCCTCATTCCATATAACAGTGGTCTCTTCCATACCAAAGCATCGTCCAAGAAGCCATGGCTTAATTTCTACTTCAGCTGACTTCAGTTGTTCATAAATTATTCCAGTCACTCGGTCAATTTCTTTCTCGACCTGTCCTTTGGTCGTTTTCTGCTCGAGCGTAACTTTCAGGCTCTCGAGACAGCTCAACAGATTCGAATAGCGGTCGTTTTTAACCACACCAGTCATATGTGCAACAACTTGGCATAGATTCCTGATAAATGCAACGAATCGTGTGGCTCGTTCATGGCAGCTTTGATACTTCATGTCATTAGTCGTTCCTTTGTCGTTAGAGAGGGCTCTCTTGAGAATGTCAATTAACAGATCATAGTCGTATCCTCCTTTCATCGAGTTTTCAAAGAAGTTCATTTTTTTGAGCCATAAGTCGCAAAGAGGGTCGATAAAGTTTTCTTCTTCATCCACAGAACTGATCTCTGATGTGTTGGAGCTCCTCAGACCGAGTGAGACAAAGGCGTCCGAAGCAAAACTATCTGAAATCGCGGGATCTTGGAATGGCAATAAATCGGGGGGATTCACTTCTGCACTTAACCACGGGAATGCGCATGTCAGCAAATTAATAAATTCACTTTCCCCTTTCGAGAATGACTTGAGGCCGTCAATTACTTCAAGCATGGGTATTTCTGATACACTTGAGTTTCGTTTGGCATAACTTTGAACCTTGGTGTTAAGCCACTGACAATATTCATTCTCTGATCTGGTAAATTGGCGCAAATTCTCTTTCCACACAGCCATGATTAACTCATCAGTATCCTCATCTTGTCTCATTGATGTGCTGTGGGCTTTTATCAGCTGTGAAGAAAAGTGAGGTGGTATCTGTGCACGTCTGCCAGGCCCTTGGGAAGGTAAGTATGCAATGCAAGGAAATCTTGTATCAATGGCAGTCTGAAAGTCATTTTTACCGGGGCCTTTGACCATTACAATGGATACTCTTCTTCTAGCTGCCTTGGTTTCTTTTTTAGGTGGCTTACACGGACTATGATTGGTCAATATCGGCACACTTTCGGGAGCGGTAGTCCCAGTCAAGACATCGACGAGCCCATTAGGGTATGATTCAACGTCTGGGTGTAGTTCATCGGTCAAAGGTTCAAAGCTAGACAAATCAGTGGTATAATGGCATGGAATAGCCTGTCCAGACCGGGCATCGACGGGGTAAGCTTGATTATTCATTCTGTCAGCGGCACCAACTGCAAATCGTTGCTTTTGCGATCTGCTATTTTGGTTATTATTTCTGCCGGAAGCTGTGTAAGAAGCAAAGAGCGATCTTTTCCTTGCAGGAGAGCCGAATTTGGTATTAGGAGGTTTGATATCAGAAGCACGAGGCTTGGTTGGGGCCAGCCTTATTAACAAACTGTCACCATATGCCACATCCAAGGAGTGACAGGAGTTGGAAGAAAATCTACTGGGTATAAGGAATGTAGATAAGGAATGTAGTAAACTAGGTTCAGTGAGACAGTTTGGTCGAAGGTCACCGGGGGTGCCTGATATAACTTGACTTGGACATGGATAGTCAAGTGCGCGGCCTGCCTGAAACATATTAGTTCTCTTAAACCTATTAGGTTGAGGCAACGAGGGGCGATCCGAGATATTCGAATTTGAGTCAGTTGCAGGCGACGCCGACTGAAAAGGTCGACGTTTAGAGCCAGAAAGACGTCGATAACCATATGATCTAGTGTCCACTATATTTGATTTCCGTCTGAGCAAAGAATTTGACTTCAACGATCCCAAGTTTGATAGACTCAGCTTCTTCTTGATTATAACCGGGAGACGACCTTTGCGTTCTCCATCATCAAATGGCGGTTTGACTGGCTTTTTAAATGTACTATCATATTCGCAGCCTTGCTTATCACTTGTACTATTCGGTTTGCGAGACTTATGCTTGGTGAGAAACCTAGAATCAGATTGGTGCAAGGGCAAGTACTCACGGGAAAGAATGCGAAGTTATAGATTCGTCTATATAAGAAATGTGGTTAATGCCATCAGATTGCGACATGATAAAAGTAACGTATATAATAGTCGAGTAAATATAAGCTATCGATACGCTTTACAGAACGGTATCCAAGTGGTGCCGCGTCGTCACGTGCACGTCGCCAGCAGCGCCCAGCTGGCAGCTGCAGTTAACAGAGAGAAGGCAGTGGAGTAATGTTGTTGATAATTATTCACATGGGCTTTGTAGGCCTTCTATTATTCCGCTGAATGCACAAAATCAAAGTGCATTTGAAGTAAAATATTCTATCTGTGCCATATGTTCTTCCTATGACATTCCCTCACTAGGATGGTGTAGCGCCCTTTCTAACTACTCTTAACCCGTACCCTTCCTGTCTTGCTTTCCTTCTATACAACACTGAAGGAACCCTTTTGTCATTTGGACTACCCTTTGATGCTTACAGAAGGACTGGCGCTTTTATAGTATTAATCTTACTCTTTATCTAAGCTCTTTTTTTGATGCTTCGGTCTGTTCGAAGCAGTCTTTTCTCGGTACATCGATACGAGTGGCTTCGATACCGTTGCCCTTTGTATTTCTGCCCATCGCATCAGAATCTCTCCACAAACGCCATGACTGATTACTACGCTGACTCCGACGCTCCCATTGCTTTACTTGAAATTGAAAGTCAATTCAAACAATTGACGTCCAAACAGAAGCTTTATGCGCATCATTTCTCGAAGGCTGCTCACTACGGAACAAGAATAGTCCTCCGTCAAGTTTCTCCAGAATCTGAGTCGATTTTTGATCTAATTCTTGCGATCCACAAACAGTTAGAAGGAGACTATGGGAAATTGGAAGCACGAGTCTCTGAGAAGGCCATCAAGTCATATCTCGAATATGCTAGCCAGGTGCTATCAAATTTGGGCAATTACAAGGTACGTGATGAAGTTTGTCTTAGTGGAATCTGCTAGCTGTTGCCTAATTATGAATTTCTATTCATAATATATCCTCTGAGGCCTTCTATCTCTGGCATTACCTGTGAAATCTCTTTGACCTATACATACATAGATTCTAACACATCAGAGCTTTGGCGATATTAAATTCATCCCTCGTGTGGATTATGCCGACTTTGAGAAAATCAGTTCAGTATCACCCAAAGCCTTAGAACTATTCAAATCTGTGGGACAGCCCATATATTCGGTATCCCCACAAGCCATAACGCTTCTAGGATGGCCAGAAAAAGGCCATATTACTGGATACTATAAAGGAACTGTGACGAAGGCCGAGAATGAAGCAATACAATCCTTCTTATCGTCGAAGAACATATATCCTGAAAATACAAGATTGTTCAAAACTTCAGCATCATCCTACGAGCTCTGGATTTCATCTGCAGAAGTCAAAGATGGCCCTACATATACTCTGCCTGATGGTGGAAAGATCGAACTTAAATACGGCGACCACCACCGAGAGATGGGACTTATATCGAAAGAAATCCAGCTTGCCAAACAATACTCTGCCAATGAGATTCAGGAAAAAATGCTCGATGCTTATTATGACTCATTTTTCACAGGCTCGTTAGAAAGCCACAAGGAGTCCCAGCGTCAATGGATCAGAGATATAGGTCCTGCAGTTGAGACCAACATCGGATTCATCGAAACATACAGAGATCCAGCCGGGATTAGAGGCGAATGGGAAGGCCTAGTCGCTGTTGTCAATAAGGACCGTACGAAAGCCTTTGGCAATTTAGTCGAATCTGCGCGGCAATTCATCCAGCAACTTCCGTGGTCAAAAGACTTTGAAAAGGATGTCTTTACCCCTCCTGATTTCACCTCTTTAGAAGTCTTGACTTTTGCCGGCTCTGGTGTGCCTGCAGGTATAAATATCCCAAATTATGATGATATCCGGCAAACTCTAGGTTTCAAGAATGTCTCATTAGGTAATGTCCTATCAGCCAAAACCCCTGATCGCAAGATCCCCTTCATTTGCGATAAGGACATGGCCCTCTATCTGTCTCTAAAGACCGAGGCGTTTGAGATCCAAGTTGGGCTTCATGAACTTCTTGGTCATGGCAGCGGTAAACTCCTCCAAGAAACAGCTCCCGGCAAATTCAATTTCGATTTGTCCAATCCTCCAATCTCTCCTATCACCAACAAGCCGGTGAGCACATATTATCGCCCTGGAGAGACATGGGGAAGTGTCTTTGGTTCTATGGCTGGATCCTATGAAGAGTGCCGAGCAGAGACAGTAGCTATGTATCTCTGTCCCGATCCTCGTGTGCTCGAGATCTTCAACGTGCCCCAAAAATCTAGTGACCAAACTGTGCCTGATGTCATCTACATTTCTTATCTCCAGATGGCTCACGCTGGCTTATCTGCCCTCGAATTTTGGGATCCTGCCACTAAGAAGTGGGGCCAACCACACATGCAAGCCCGCTTTTCTATTCTCAAGTGTTTCCTCCAAGCTGGAGATGACTTCGTCGATCTACATTACTCCGAACCTGACTTCTCCGATTTAGAGATCCGCCTCGATCGATCAAAAATTTTGTCCCACGGTCGGCGTGCGGTGGGCCGCTATCTAGAAAAGCTCCATATTTTCAAATCCACAGCTGACTTTAAGAACGGCTCTGAATTTTACACGGAAATGACAACTGTCACTCCCGAATTGGCTGCTTTCCGGGACATCGTGCTTAAGCGCAAACTTCCCAGGAGGCAGCTCCTCCAGGTCAATACTTTTGCCTCTGAAAATGATGTCTCTGTGAAGGCCTACTCCTTGACTCCTCAAGGCATGATCCAATCCTTTGCTGAACGTGATGTTTAATTTTTAATATTACAGATCCGTCAATCTTGTCTCCTTTTTTCCGTATTTTTCCCGCGTTTCCCTCTGGTGATGCAAACTTTTCTCCTGACCGTGCGGCTGCGTCAATCACTCACCCCATCAAGTTTCGTCCCTTGACCCCATCGTCCCCACCCTTCCTGGCAGCCCCTTCAGCCGTACATTCCAGAACGGTCGATGTCATTCTCGCCCGCCGGACTGGCACCACTTTATCAGCGCGGATATTTCGCCAAGTTCACCAATGAGGAAAAGGCGTCGCGCATTCCAGAGTAGGCCGCCCGGTTGAAAATCATAGTAAACTGACCAGCAACACCAGTGTTTAGAGGATAGTCAAGAACTTTTGGAATCGATGTCGAAATGAACGGGAAGCGGTCGCGACAGATCGATTTCGCCAGCGAGAGACCCTGTAACCCTTCTTCACCCCCAAATTTGCCGTAGCCGCTCGAGTTGTATCCCCCAAACGGTAACTGACAAACGTAAAATGTCGCGAAATCGTTTACGGCAACGTTTCCGGCCCTGAGTCCCTCGACAAGACGGCCAACTTCGCAGTGATCGGAACCGAAAACACTTCCACCGAGGCCAAACCCCAAGGAATTAGCCATATTGATCGCATTATCGGTGGACTCAGCCTTCATAAGACAAAGGATTGGCGCAAACACCTCCTCATTGGCAATTCTCATACTTGGATTGACATTCGCAAGTACGGTAGGCATGAAGTAAGAGCCGTACGGATAGCGAGGGTGAACAAATCGGTGGCCACCGGCGACCAATTCGGCACCCTGCCCTATTGCTTCCTTTATTAAGGCTTCTAGGTACTCAATTCTTTGGTTAGAATAGATGGCACCCATGTCGATATCCGTATCCTGGTCATTGAGAAAGGCCCCCACGCGTAACTCAGGCACGCGCCTAGCTAGGCCGCGTCGGATGGCCTTGTAGCTTTCTGGCAAGGCCACAACACATTCTAATCCAATACAATTCTGCCCACTAGACTGAAAAGCGCCTCGAAGAATGGTGGATATGACCGAAGACAGCGAGTTCACCTCGTCGAGGACGATCATGCAGTCCTTTCCTCCAAGCTCCACCACCACAGGCGTCAGTGACTTGGCTGCATCGGTACACACATGTTTAGCGACCGGTCTGGATCCAATGAATGTGATATGTGAGATATCCGGGTGCGAGGTCAGATGACGGGCATCTTCTGGCCAGCACGTGACTAGCTGAACGAGGTCTGGATCATGACCGCATTGCTCAAGGGCTCGTTTGGCGATTTGAATAAAGAATGATGAAGACCAGGCAACTTGCTCTGAGCATTTGACCACGCATCCATTGCCGGTAAAGATAGATGAGATGATGGGTCCGAGAAGGTTGTGGAGAGGGTAATTCCACGATACAAAAGCCGACACGACCCCGAGAGGCTGGTAAGACACTTCGGCAATTTTATACATTCGAAGAAACAGGTTTGACGGCCCCGGTCTTCGTGACGTCTTCAGCGCCTTTTCACCAAACTTCATTGTCCATTTAAGTTTCTCAAGAGTGACCATTAACTGACATCGTTAGTTGACAGCGACTATATCGTCCTACCTCTCCCAGACTAGCATCGACTAGTGTTTTTCCGGTATCTCGACAACAGATGTAGCCCAGCTGTTTCTGATTCTGTAGAATATAGTTGTGAATAACGTTCAAGACTTGTCGGCGCTGAGCAAAGGTGGTCAGTTTCCATGCATTTTGGGCCTTCTTTGCAGCAGCCACTTTCAAATCAATGTCAGCTTTTGAATCAGCGGTCAGTGTGTCGATTAAATAGCCAGTGGCAGGACAGAAACAGCGAATTTTCCGAGGGTCTTGAGAATCCTAAATCCAAAGTCAGCCACTTAATATCCAAATATTATCATATCTTGGTACTTACGCGGAGTTCAGGGTATGATTTCGGTTCCTCTGATGACCATCCTGGCTGAGCTTGCTCGAGCGTGGGTTCTAGATCCAGTGCAATCTTTGCACTTTTAAACCTAAACCGCCACAAAAAGAAAAGACCTGTAAGAGACGCGCATAATAATGAGGCAAATAGACTAGCACCAGTCTCCATAGATGATAACCGTCGAATGGGGTGATGTAAGCTATTTATGTCAACTGGGGATTTGCTTCTGACCAGGGCGACCCGCGTGGTTGGACCAAACCCTCGTCAGCCACTTTCGGCCCTATCCTTTTGGGGCAGGTGCGGGACTGGGAGAGAAAAGTGGCATCGCGGCGAGTTTTCTGGGATACAGGTGAATGAACATGAGAGGAAAAAGACTAGAAAAATCAGAGATCAAATCTATAGCAGTAGAGCCAATCCTAATTCCTGTGACCACTGTGTCTTGAAACTAAGACTGAATGGCCCCATCAACGGGTGGCCCGAGAGTCAAGTTGTTCCACACGCCATTAGGCCGTCAGTCTCCTAGGCAACCAGTCCAGAATGTCTTAAACTTTCCTTGCTCAAGAGTCAGTGAGCTTATTTTCTTTTTTTGGAATTAAGGCCAAAACTAGAAATATAACTGATTAGGAGGAGCATTTAATGAATAATTAGAGCTAAATTATGTTCTTGATTCTTTTGGATCCGCGTCAGGATAAGGGTGGTCTGAGGTCAGACGAGTGAGATGGTCAAGTTGAATTGAGAATCAAGTTGTCGCGTTATAAAACAAGACGTTTTCAGTCCAATTCTTAGGATATGAGCGTCTAGGACGTTTTTCAAGTTAACATGAGCTGATGGCGGTTACAGTAGGCAGTCCTTACCGCCATACTTTGAGTAGATTAGTAGCGGTGAACTAGTGACGAAGGGAGAGCGAATTTTGTAGATTACACGGAGACTGAGTCATTGAAGGTTTGAATGATGCAAGTAACTTGTAGGCGAGCATGTATTGGGCTCGTCTTTGCAAGAAATCTGGAAAGTGCATTCTGTATGGCATGATCAGGCAGAGTTGCCCCAAAAAAGATCTTCTTAATTCAGGCTCATTAAATCAAGTGAAACAAATTGAAACTGCATTATCGGTAGCCCAGAATTCATGTTGTAGCATAAAGGCAGCATAGCGCAGATATGACTAGAATAAGATGAATTCCAGGCAATCGCTTAAAATAAACTTGATCCGGCCAGTCTTACAGAAAACTCTAGAAACAAAACTATTCAATGAATTTCTTATACCATGCACAGAAGGCTTTGAGTAAAGACAAGCCCATCAAGTCCCCTCTAAGCATTAATATGTAACTTTGGTTTTGGTTCCACCACGGCCTTAAGCAAGTTGGCGATGACTTCGTCTCGACCCTTCTTCTCTTGTTGAGCAATTTCAGCAAGAGCAGCAGCTACCTCGCTTTCGGACGCCTTTTCTGCCTCGACGTTGGATCCAGATTGAGCCTTATCTAATTGAGCTAACTCTGCATCCTTCTTGGCTTTGTATTCATCAATTTCCTTTTGGGCCTCAGAACGAGCGTCCTTTAGTCGCTTAGACCGATCTATTGTTAGATTCTAATCCCAAACTCTCTTTCTCCACTCACAGGCCCGGGCTTTATCCACGATTCCTTGAGCATTTTTCTCAGCCTGACATTAGCATCTCCTGAGAGATTAATATGGTGCAGCTGGTTATCGGAAGAGGACCAACAGGCCTCCGCAGGTTCCAACTACCGTGGCACCAGAATGTTTGAACGCACCTCCAAAAGTGTCTGAATCCCCGATGAGCTTTGAGCAGACTAGGAGTTAGATCTGATAACAGATATCCACGATATTCTCTATCTGACTTACCATGCTGTGCTTAGTTGTGTAGATGAAATGTGGTTGCGTCCGAACCGGAGACACCCATAGCAACCACTCAATATGGGTTGCGACACTAATCTAGCATGGCGTTGCCTCTCTGTGCAGCAAGGCAGCCTTTAGCTCGGGCACTTCCTACTTGATGTCGCGAGCAGCTAAAACTACATTGGCAATCACGAGTCTTGCTACGGCCAGCGTGGTCATCGGTGTCCATTATATCCAAGATGCCGAGCAGCAGGTAGGTCTCGCTGCTAATTAGCTTACTGAATTAGGCTCTCCATAAAGGTTTGAAGAAGGACGCCGAACGAGTAGCAATAAAACGAGCTCGAATTGAGGACTTTGAAAAACAGAAGCAACTCCAGGAAGAATTTGAGCGATACCAAAAGCTTGAAAAGTCCTCCGACCAGTCCTAACAAGAGCTCTTGCAAGAGCATTCATGACTTGCCCCTCCACCATACTTGACGTCTACGTTTATGTCTGTAAATAGCACTATCTCAGGATTTTCATGTCTAATATCTCGTTAAATCCGTATATCCTGTCTCCTGTGTCATGAGTCTCGTCGATTATACTATATTCTGCGAGATCCAAGATCTTAGGATCAACCGTGGTCATTCGATGTTTAGGGGCTACCACAATATGTAAACTACCTCTCTCTTTTGCGCGAACGACTCCTCTCATCTCTGGGGATTGCTCGGGACAAAGAGTCGACGGATTCATCCGGAGACTCTGAAATGATACTAAGGAATCGACCGCAACATTAGTGAAAGTCCCCAAAATAGCATTTTCAAGAACCTTGGCTTCATCCAATTGTCTCCATATATCCAGTTCTTCATCTCCCTTTGGTTTCTCTTCCCTTTTCTCGCCTCGGTCGTCTTGAAAGGGAAAGGGCGGAATAGTTACCTCATATTTCTCGTCTGTGCACTCTGTAGCTTTGAAATTGATCCGCCGCCGCCATTTCTTTTTTGAGTAACCATATTTTCCCAGAGTCTGGCCCTGTTCGCGGTAAGGATACCTAGGTTCACTATCAAGAATCGATGCAGATCTAACAATGGCGACTCCGCCTTTATTCATGACTTTGTCAAGCTCTTGTCTCTCATATTTGCTGTTTGCGTGGGATTCAGGATTTTCTTCCTCGCTGCTTTCATCAGACTCTGCGCTTTCTTCCTTGCTACTTTGAAGGGACTCGCTCTCATTCTTCCCACTTTCATCACTATCACTGTCACTATCACTGCTATCGCTGTCACTGCTTTCATTTGATTCTTCACTACTGCTCCCATTATTTTCGCTTTCACTCAGGCTGCTAACACTGCTAGCACTGCTAGCATTGCTGGCACCGCTTCCATTTCTATCCTGGTTCCCACTGCTCAGACTCTCATCCTCGCTGTCCTTTTGATCACTCGTTCTTTTTGATTCGTAAATGCTCTCGCTCTTGCTCTCATCACTTCTTCCATCGGCCTCTACCTTCGCTTCCCTTCTCCAAGGCATAATCACCCGCTTGATCGCCCGCAACCACCCGCCCTGCTTTTCCCCATTATCATCGGAATCTTCTCTTTTTCTCTTTTCTCCCGTCATGGACTCGATAGTCGATCAATCGTATGAATGCAACGTTTTGCGAGACGGCCCCTAAAACCTAAGGCCTGTCTCAGGTATCAATACCGATACTGGCCACTCTTACATACTTTCTCCACAGACAAGATTCATGGCCGTATATTTTATATGCTCAAAGAAAATCTTCGCAATAACTTGCAGGCCTTTTTAAGGCTCGCCCATAACAATTACTGATTCACAGGAACCTATGTCCTAAGATAAGTACACCTGTAAGATCATCTGTAAGCTCCTAAAAAGAAACCAACTGTATTATAGCGGATGAGCGTAATTATTTTTCGATACTTTTGGTAATTGGATTGTATCTTCTTCTAAATGACATTCTGTTCTCCTCCTTGCTTGGTCAGTCGCTTCTAATTAAGGGGACGTGATTGCAGCTCTAGGAATCATGTCAGATGACGATGCGTCGAGATTCCTTAAATGTTTTGCCCGGCAATATCATCAATTGGTTCCTCCATTTATGTTCTCCTTCGAAGGTTACGAGCAGCTAGTTAGTATAGAACTACAGAATCGACTCTTGACTGAGGTATAAAACATATGAGCTCCATCTAACCATTTAGATCCTTTCGATCCCCAATAGAGAAGTCTTCAATCCTAGCAAATCTTATACTAGGGCCCTTCTTAAGCGCCTATTCAATCTACTTGAGCATCTGACGGTATTGGGCACTAACTATGGCATTCTAACCTGAATAGCGAGCCTATGATGATCAGCTATTAGATTTCTATATGTCTCTGGTATCTGTTCCTTCATCTGATCCATCGGAATCAAGTCTACTATACTATGGTCTGACGCCTGGATCTGATCTCGACGCTAAGACGGGAGTGTCGATTGTCGAGACTCCTCGCATCATCAGCGGCCAAGGTACTACAGGATTAAGAACTTGGGAGGCTGCTCTAGCATTGACAGAGACAATTATCGCTAGACCGTCTCTGGTCAAGACTAAACGGGTGATCGAATTGGGAGCAGGAACCGGTCTGGTCGGTTATGCTGCCTGTAAATTGGGCGCCAGCTCTGTTTTAATGACTGATGGCGATCCTCAGGTAGTCAAAAACTTGCAAGATAATGCCATACGGAATGGTTGTACTGTTTCATGCCAGGTTCTTTGGTGGGGCTCTCCTTCGGAGTTCTCGCACGATTTCGATGTGATTCTGGCTGCAGATGTGGTAGGTAGAGCTGATTCACCATCTTACGTATTTAGACATACGATAAAGATATCATTCCTGCTCTGGTTACTACGCTGGATCACCTGCTATCAAGGTCAGCCACGTCTATGGCTCTAATAGCTGCCACGGAACGGAACGAGGAGACATTACAAGCTTTTATTTCGGAAATCAGTAAGTATATTGGTCTATAGGATCTTTATCGCTAACGTAGAATCCCGCGAGCTCTCTTTGATCACTCTTGACGAGCCTGACCGACTGTTTTATTATCCCTCGACGCCAAAAGTACATATTTTCATGATTAAGGAGGAAGTCTAGGTCTATTTGTTATGCATAATTTGAGCTAATGTTTTTGTGTCGCCAAGTCATTCAGTGGTCTCTTTTTGAGTACTTTTGCGTTCTCTAATGGTTTGTATCTTTTTCACCATGTCGGGGTCTTGAAAGAGTCTCATATCTTGTTCATACTGTGTGACAGCCTTTTTTATCCTAGGCAGATCCTGTCCTACTGCCACCACGCTTTCTTTCGCCCAGTCGGCACCGATATGAGAGAGCGCAGTAGCACGATTACCTAAATCTTTGAGAACAAGCAACAGTTGTTTTTCAGACAGAGGCTGGTTTGGATCAACTAGTGGTGCCACTTGATCTATTGTGAGAAGAATGATTTGAGTTATTCGCCTTAGAAACTTGATAACTTCGAATGGCGCGAGACGACTAGGCCATATGGCTTGGAGCCAGGTCGGGTAATGCGACTGAGTGGTTAAAAACAACTCGATGATAATCATTGCAGATATGACCAACAACCGCCATGTTAAAGAAGTTGGCCTCATAAATCTCACCAGAAAACAGCTTACAACAATTCCAACATACCAAGGAATAGCTGCACTTGCCGCTTCAGACATATAATCTCGTTCTGTCTTTGACGGAGCTTGCATTTGGAAGATGGTAGGTCCAAAGTGATCATAAAGGCGACGTTTGACCGGATCGGATAAAATTTCATAAACGCTTTTAAGTCTATAATAGATCGCCTGTGATTGAGCATCTGGAGACTTATCTGGATGAAATTGAAGAGAGATCTTTTTCCATTTCGACCTGATCTCTCGATCACTCGACATTGGCGATAGTTCCAAAGCAGAGTAGAAGTTGGGAAGGGACCATAGTGATAAAATAGCCTTCAATACGGCAATTGTTTGGATGACGGCTATTAAGAGAAAACGCAGGACTCGTTGAGCTTTGGGTCTAGGAAGCTGCGTCACTTGGCAAACAAAAGGAAGGGCAAATGAGTCGGCTAAAGTTAGCAGAACAAACATAAAAGATGAAGGCACTTATATGAGACTATAGAATGTAATAAATCTCATAATTCTTTCAATTCGTTCATTGAGAACCGTCGGACCAGTTGTAAGAGTCAAGTCCCAGCATTATAGAGCTTGAAGAGATCGCAAATAGCCTGGATATACACTGCATATGTGCCAGCAGATAGTAAGATACTCATTCTTAGCAACTTACCGAGTCTAGGCAGAAACATCCACAACAGGTATTGGCGTGCCATTTCCTTTAATGGCGCCAACTCTTCCACCTTAAGATTCACCATTGTGATTGCAGATATTGCTGGCGCAAGGCTCAAGAGACGTTGTTAAGAAAAGAAATAAGGTTGGAAGGCAGGCGGGGTGTGACCTTGATCTCGTTGTGAAACATTGAACGAGCGACCGTTGCCCGAGGAGTTTACTACACTTGGTGTGCATGTGTGATGGACGACGATTTCGGGGAGTTTGAAGAGAGTGAAAATGTTCGAGTGGTTATAGATGAGGATGATTTCATAAATTCGGCAGTCCTACAGAGCAAAGTGATGCAAGTAATGGATGAGCTTGTCCCACCCTTGGATTCTACGACTGGAGAAGACGACTACGCAGGGAAAAAAACGATGAGAGAGTTGATCGAGAGCGATGAGAGGATGTGAGCTGATAAGGAAAAAAAGATATTAATACTGTAGGGCTGCAGTTAAACGGCGGATCACGACAATAAAGAACTCATCGCCAATCGTGTGGTCACGCACTACAATTTTTCGATCGTTTTTGGTATCACTAGGAGTTCCTGTGGATTTAGACCAGGTAAATGACTATAAAAATGATATTAACGTCCATAGGTTCTCCCTAAAAAGACTGATTCGAGGTTAAATTTCTCTCTTTCGAGCAACATCGATGCTACTGAAGGAGACACGATAGCGCGGTTTGATTATTTAAATGCTAACCGATTGATTCTTTCGGAAAAGGCGCTCGACACGTTAGGACAAGACGAACTAATAAAGCATATAGAGAGTCTTCAGTCCACCCTCGACTCAGCTTCTAAGCAGTTGGATCAATACAAGGACCAGCTTTCGACGTTGGAAAGTGACCAAAAGATGTTTGAGACAGTTATCACAAACTTGGTGGATTATGCTCAAAGGACGCGAACGGAAAAGAAGACGGGGATGCTTGGAAGGAGCAAAAGTACAAGACTATTTAAATGAACAGGATGTACAAAATGAACCTAAAATTACAAGTGCATGGAAAGGGGAGAAGATAGAGAAAACGATTAGGAAGAACCGATGACTAGATCCCCGGACACAAGTGCTTGGCCTAGGTGAAAAGGCCAAGCCAAGACTAGAGATGGAGACAGGTTTCCACGTACATGAGACGTTTTGCTAGCGTTAGAGATCAATTTCTCCTAAAGTCAAGGTTCCGTCGGACGAAGCCGTCAAGAGAATAGGCTGGATGGGGCTGAAACGAACGTCATTCACAGTACCTGAATGTCCTGATAGTTTATATAGGATTTTCGCTGAAGTTGAATTCCAAATCACGCTCGTATGATCCGCAGATCCAGCACAAAGATCCATACCATCCTGACTCCACGCCACACGAATCAACGTCTGATCCATTCCATGAGGAGCACCATCAAAAGTTCGGACTCGACGATCATCTGGAGCAAACGGTCGGATATCCCATGTCGTTACGGTGTTGTCCATGCTATTGGAGGCCAGGTACTGACCATCAGGAGAAACTGCCAGTCCAGTGACAGTATCATGGTGGCCCGTCATAACGGTTAGCGGAGTGGCCTGTTGTCTTAGGTCCCAGATCGCAATATCGGGGTCAATTCCTCCAGAATATATATGTCGCCCGGTTTCGTCGACTGCCACCGATAAGACTGGGAATTTCGTCTCAATATAGTCTACTGCAGTCTTTTGTCGTTGGTCCCAGATCTAGCTGTTAGTATGGATCGTTTGAGAGAAAGCCTTACGCCAATACTTCCATCGTCACTCGAGCTCACAGAGAGATCCGAGCCTCGTTTCACTGGAGCAATCCCAGTAACAATGTCGCTATGGCCTACATGGTTTCTTATCCGTGTGCCAGTCTCTGCATCCCAGACTCCGACACTACGGTCGGCAGAGGCCGAGTAAATGTATCTAGAATCCCGAGACCAGCCAAGGTCAAGAATTGCTCCCTTATGGCCAACAATGGTACCATAATTCCGATTATCTCCCAATGCCTTCCATAGAACTATAAATCAGCCACTAATCTAGCTATGTATACTAACATATTCGACGATCCATTCCTGCTGAAGCGATAGTCTGTCCACTAGGATCGAACCTGGCAGCATAAATCGGTCCCTACTGTAAGCACATTCCAAACTTAAGCTCATACTTCATGTCCAGAAAGAGTTAGATTAGGTGCTTGAAGCAAACTTGTCCGAGGAACCTTGACCGTCAGTCGACACTAAGATTACCAGCTTACCGATTCAATGATAGTACCGCGAGAACCAGATGCTTGTCCTGTTTTGATCTTCCTCGATACTTGTACAGCATCAGAAGAGATCCTGTGCTTGTCAGACATGATTGTAGGCCTCTAATCCAGATGTTGCTGAAGTTGGTGCAGGACGGTGAAGCTTTAGTGAGGGAGTAACATCACAGTAGAAAGGACATACGCGAACGAGCACGCAGATATGATTTAAGTATCTTCAACGGCCTACTACTCTTCCTACATGCTCACCAATATATTCGTATTTGAGGTGTTTTAGAATAGATAAATATCTGAGAGCAGAAACCCCAAGTGTGCCTTGGACATATCGCTGCTCTCTGTTGTCCAGGAAATCCGTAGCAGCACCTGCCCTTCATCCCAGCGCCCCGAATTGCCATCATGTCCAAGGCTTTAAGGTCTGTGGGAGAAGAAGTATGGAAGAATCGGGTAGACAAAGTCAATGCTGAGCTCGTCACTTTAACTTATGGGTCGATTGTTGCTCAATTAGTCCGGGACTTCCAAAATGATTATACCAGAGTCAACGATGAGCTTGATAGAATGGGATATAACATTGGTTTACGTTTGATAGATGATTTTTTGGCACGATCCAACCTAGGTCGGTGCAGTTCATTCAGAGATACTGCGGAGGCTATCACAAAGGTACACAGGGATCGTTATCGTGTGACTCTAACGGTCTAGGTCGGATTTAGAATGTTTCTAAATATCTCTCCAACAATATCGAAATGGTCAAGCGATAATAAGAGCTGTAGCTTGATCTTGGAAGAAAATCCTTTGGCTGATTTCGTCGAACTACCTGACGATAGTAAAGCTACCAAGGAATTATGGTATTCCAATATCTTATGTGGTGTTTTACGTGGGGCGTTGGAGATGGTAAGTCAGTTTATTATAGCTGAATTGACTTTTAGGTCCAATTACAGGTCGAAGTTAAATTTGTTTCTGATGTATTGAGAGGTGATGACCATAGCGAACTGCGGATATCTCTCCTAAAGGTTATAGAAGATGAAATGCCGGCCGGAGATGACTAGTGGCTGGTATCTTAGTCGTCATTGACATTCAGCTGCATTATCAAAAGTCTACCATAGATCTTTCCTCGGTTACACGTTTCCATCAGGGTCATTCGAGTATAGAACCCTTGTTTCTCCCTCGTTTCTTTCAGCAGTTGTTTGTTGTCATCATTAAAATTAAAGCCTATCAAAGAAAATCTTATCATCTTCACGAAAAAAATTTTCCTCAATAGTTTTATCTCCCCACGTTCACCTACTGACTAGCTTTAGAAACTGCGGATCTTACTCCTCACCATCTTCCTTTTCTCTACGTATTATCACTGTTATTAAGTCATTCGGCCCTCACAAATTATTATACCGTTCTCTTAGCTTTGCTTTGTTTAAATCCGAAAGGAAGACCATCTCTATCCCACGATAAAGTTACCCTACCGAGCAATCGCCTCACCGTTGCGTCCATCACCAAACCATAGCAACCTCTTTCGCCTTCATCCAAGTCGCATCTTGTTGTGGCCTTTCTGCTTCGTCGCCTGTTATTCCATATAAAAGGTATGTGATAGTGACCCTTTATCTGTTTTGGCTGGAATTAAGTCTCCTCTATGCGCCGCTAAGATTGATTTCTCGCAGCGCGTTCTTCGGGGAGCGCATGTGTCGCAGAGTCTTCATCATCGTCCATCGTTCAGTTCTTACTGACTTCAGGGTACGGCCCCTTATTTGACCTGCGCCATGTCGCAGAACATCGGACAGCCTCAGATCAATCACTCGGATCAAGATATGCTCAATATCTACATCTACGATTACTTAGTCAAACACAATCATATGGGCGCCGCGCGTGTATTTGGTAATGAAGCCAATATCGCGCGTTTGTCGGCCGACTCGAAAAACCGCTCTGCTGCTGGTCTTGCAGCTGGCGCTCCGGAATCAGATTCCAATCCGAGTCCTATCAACCAAGCTAGAGATACAGACGAGAAAAATCCAGGTGACTTATTAAAAGTGAAGCCACCGATTGATGCTCCTGGGAGTTTTTTATTAGAGTGGTGGGCGATTTTCTGGGATGTTTATGCCGCGCGAGGAAATAGAAATATGGGCTCTGCTGCTGTCCAGCAATACCTCACTGGAACAAGCAAGTTACGCCATGACAGTGCAAAATCTTATCAGAATATGAACCAAGGATCCAGAATTATGTTCAATTCAAACTCGATGGTAAACCCACAGGGTCAACCTATGAATGCTGGTGCTTTGTTCAATTCTCAAGGACAACCAGTCAATCCAGCGCAAATGGCTTACATGAATCGTGGAATGGTCAATGGAAACATGAACCCAATGGCTATGAATGAAATGGATAAGGTATGTTCACTCTTTTCTTTTTGAGTCTCTTCCTAACCGATTTAGCGAGCAACAATGACTAGACAGGCTGCAATGAATCGCGCCCGTCAAGGAATACCGTGAGTTTACCTTTATACTTATTTTATCTAACTCGGACTAGTATACAAGGTCAAGTGCCACTACATCTCAAAGACCAACAAATGCCTGGAGGCCCCGGGGTCAATGCCAACGATGTTCCTGGTGAAGACGTGTTAGATCCAAGTCGCGCTTCTACAGATTCTCCTTCCAAACGCCAACGGCTATCTGCAGAGCCCATGATGATGATGCCTGGACGCGATGCTAAAGAAGAAGGGCCTCCCCAACCTTCCACCCACACATTTGCTCACAATTACTCTCAGATGAACATAAATATGAGAAATGATCAAGTCCCTAATCAAGCAAACAATGGAGGAAGATTCGATATCATGTCAAGTCTCAAGCCATCTGGTGTTGATAACGCTTCTGCCAACCAAGATCCTTCGATGATGAGCAATGGGCATTCAGTATACCCGGAAGGCCCTGGTGGACCTCAAGGGCAGTATAATATGATGCAGGGGCCAAGACCCCAATCAGGAGGGGCTCAGGGTCCCCAAAAACAGTCGCAGATGGGTGGTCAACGAAATCAAGGGCCACCAGGAGCCGATAAAGGCAACCAATCGCAGACTGCGCAGGAAGGAGAAGGCATGGATGATCGCCATCAAGGAATGAATTCTTCGCAGAGTTTTATGCAACCAGATGTTTATCCACCTGGCGACCATGGTCCTCAAATGGATAAGTTCGCTGATGCCCGAGGTTTCAATGGAACCGATCCAAGCCAAATGGTACAGCGTGGTCCATTAGGACATCCTGATATGATGGTGAATCGCATGCCTTATGATCCGAATTCCCAGGATCACTCTGGCCTATATTTAAATGATCCTCATGGTATGCCAGGTGTCCCCCGGCAAGAAGGAGACTCGGAGAATGCATTGCACGATTACCAAATGCAACTGATGGTACTTGAAGCGCATAATCGAAAACGGCTGTTAGAAGCTCGACAAGAACACGAGGCTTCTCGAGCTGGTAATGATCGTTTCCGTCAAGTACCAATGATCTCACCAAGAAATTCCCAGGGAGGGGCTCGGATGCGCGAAGATGTGCCTGCTTCTCCACGAATGATGATGCGAGGCAATCAAGAAGGCCGGCAATACATTTCTTATAACGACCTTGATCATTCTGCCAGTAACATGAAATTGCTGGGCAATACGTTTGATGGAAGTGGATTTAGCTCCAATGAAGACCCCGGTAATTTCAATATTATGATTGGTGGACCAAATGGTACACTGTCGAGACCTGCTTCTCAAGGGGCCAACCAAAAGGGCCCTGTTGATAACGCAGGTGGTCGGAATGTCGTTTGGTCCCAACAGATGCATTCTGCTACTCCCATGCAGCAGTCTCAGAGCAATAATGGGATGATGCCTCCTCCCAGCACTACACAGTCTCAGCAGCCTGGTTCGGCTAGTGCAAATCAGGCACGCACTCCAGCTTCACCATTATTCTCTGATGTTGGAGCACCCACTCCTACGTCTGGTGGTGCCAAAGGTAAAAAGAAGGAGACAAAATCTACAAAACGAGGAGGAAGGAAACCGTCTGGAGCTGCAGCTACGCCAGTATCAATAGCATCAGTAGGGGCAGGACCTCCTACACCTACCACTCCAATGACTCCTCACCAAATGGGCTCTACTCCTGCCGCACCTGTGATGTCTCGTCAACCATCTGGAGAGTCTCAGACTGTATTCCCTTCTGTACCGCAGCCCGCTTCCATGAGCGGTGGCCAAGCGAGTGGGGCCGGAAACGAAAAGCAAACTCCTGGTGGAGGTTCCGCACCAAGCATGCAAAGCCAAAATTCTTCAGGAAGCAATGGACAAGGTGGAATGGCTCACCAAGGCCCGGCCGCTGGAGGAGGAAGTAATGTCTCTGGTTCGAACGGGGTCGACTTGCTTTCTGGACAAGGAGGAAACATCTCTGGTACGATAAATGCCGGAGGTAATGGACAAGAAAACGGAGAAGATTTTACGAGTCAAGCATTTATGGATGCAGATTCAAATAATTTTGGGACTAACAATAATCTTTCGCCCTCGGTCTATTCTTATGGAGCGGGCAAGATGATTTCGGACATGGGATTGTCTTCGCAGGCCGACGTGAGCGACAACTTTGATTTTGAATCCTTTTTGCATATGGATGATATAATAAAATGAAGAAGGCTCCCCGCTGAATAAGTTTTTGGGCAGTCAAGATGGTGGGTCTGGCAGTTAGCGATGAGACAGGGGAAATTGGTGAATACGCTACGTGTACAATAAAAGGAGTAATTAGCGGTCATGTGCCAACGTTCAAAACTAAAACAGTAGCTGTATCATTCGATCACGAAGCTCGGATCGCAGAATGTATTGGTTTATGGATCTGGGCCACACATTTGTTGATGGTCTGGACAAGAAGAGCCGGCTTGAGAGGCTTGGAGAGGTAATCGTCCATCTGGGATTCGATGCATCGTTCTCTATCACCAAGCATTGCGTGGGCAGTGAGAGCAATGATGGGCGTCCGGTTTCGGGAACCAAAGTTCTGTCGTTCCCATTCACGGATTTTGGCCGTAGCCTCAAAACCACCCATGATAGGCATCTGGACATCCATGAGAACTACGTCGTAACGCTTTTTCTTGATGGCTTCGAGGGATTCAAGGCCATTCTCGACAACATCAACACGGTGACGGTACTTCTCAAGGATTCGGACAGCGAGTTTTTGGTTGACGACGTTGTCTTCGGCAAGGAGGATATCGTAGGTCGGATCGCCATCTGAATTTGGTGGAGCGGTTCGGGACTCGAGGGCAGGTCGCAGCACATTTGCAAGGTCGTCAACTGGACAGGGCAGATTGCCATAAGAGGTGATTCCAAGGTCGAGACACAGCTTGAGGTTGACCTGCGCTTGGGAGGATTTCATGAGAATGAGAGGAACGTACTTGAGACGGTTGAGGGTGCGCAATCGTCTGGCGACATCAAGAGAATCGACAATGATTGTATCAAATTTTGGTTCTTCGGCATCAGCTCGAAGAGCCTGTTCGACCTCTTCTGGAGAGTGAACAACGAGCGGTCGGAGTTGAAGGGCAATAAGGGATTCCCTGATGTTTTGAACCACTGCAGGGTCTTTATAAGTATCGATGAAGAGAACGGAATGATCTTTGAAAGGATTGAGGATCTCAAGCAACCGATCGAGCGAATGATCGGCGACTTTGACTTGAATAGTAAAATAAAACTGACTTCCCTTACCATATTCTGAACGTACCCATAACTCGCCACCCATCAGTGACACCAACTGCTTAGAAATCGATAACCCTAGGCCCGTGCCACCAAACTTACGAGTAGTGGACCCATCGGCTTGACAGAAGGTATCAAAAATAACGTCCAATTTGTCATCTCGGATGCCTATTCCTGTGTCTGATATACAGAATTCGAGTTTAATTTCTCCATCTTCGAGGTTTTGATCATCGATTTGCAAGACACTCAGTCGGACTTCACCCTTTTCGGTGAACTTGATGGCATTTCCAACCAAGTTAATGATTACCTGTCGTAACCGGAAAGCATCACCAATCAGATTATCTGGGAAGCATTCATTTATCTTGTAAATTAAGTCAAGGGGCTTTTCATTTGCTTTGACTGCGAGAGTCTTCAGAGCACCAAACACGGTACTTCTCAAGGAGAATGGGATCTTCTCAATAATGACTCGATTCGCTTCTATCTTGGAGATATCAAGAATGTCATCAATAATGGTGAGCAAGCTATTAGCAAGGTTGTGAACGACTGAGAGCATTTCTCGCTGGTACTGGGTCAATTCGGTTTCTAGTGATAGCTGAGTCATTCCAATAATACCGTTCATGGGGGTTCGGATCTCGTGAGACATATTAGCAAGGAACTCTGATTTTGCTCGATTGGCAAGCTCGGCAGCTTCACGAGCAGCCGTGTTTCGTTGAATGGATTCGCGGAGGTTCAACACCATTTGGTTGATCTTAGTCTTCAAAGCATCCATTTCACCAGATGCTTCAACGGTAATGAATCGAGTGAAATCTCCATCAGTGGCAGCAGCGGTGATTTGAGCAAATGCTCGGACCTGGGTTGTCAGATTGGCAGCCATGGTGTTGACATTAGTGGTGATCTCTTTCCACAGTCCATCGACATCATTAACTTGCGCTTGAACTCCAAGCTTACCGTCGATACCGACATCCTTAGCTACTCTCGACACTTCTGAGGCAAAGACTTGCAGACTGTCAACCATAGTATTGATTGTGCTCTTAAGCGCCAGCACTTCTCCTTGAGCATGAACGTCGATCTTTTGACTGAGGTCACCTTTAGCTACAGCTGTGGTGACGTGGGCAATACTTCGCACTTGGGTCGTCAAATTGGCAGCCATACCATTGACATTCTCGGTTATTTCTTTCCATGCTCCTTCGACGTCTTCGACTTTGGCTTGGCCTCCGAGGATTCCTTCGGTTCCTACGGCTCGAGCAAGCGTCGTGACTTCCAGCGCGAAATTTTGTAATCTATCAACCATCTTATTAATAGTGCTATGATGTTAGTTTCACAGGTGCCATGTTGTTTCTTACCTTTTCAAGTCCAACAGTTCTCCTTTACAGTTGGCAGATACCTTCTGGCTTAAATCACCTCTAGCCACGGCAGTGGTAACATTGGCAATATTTCTCACTTGATCAGTGAGGTTTGATGCCATGGCATTGACATTATCAGTTAACTCCCTCCAGATTCCTTCGACGCCTTCTATTTGGGCTTGTCCTCCAAGACGACCTTCGACACCGGTCTCGCGAGCGACTCGAGTCACCTCGAAAGCAAAAGTTCGCAGTTGTTCAACCATAGTGTTGATCGTTTTCTGTAATTCTAAAATCTCTCCTTGAGCATGAACGTTAATTTTTCTCGACAGGTCGCCTTGGGCTACTGCGCGAGTGACATCGGCAATTTCTCGCACTTGATTGGTAAGGTTTGATGCCATCACATTGACATTGTCAGTCAACTCCCTCCAAATCCCTTCTGTACCTTCTGCTTCAGCTTGTCCTCCTAAAGTCCCTCCTGCCACTTCAGTTGCCACACGAGTCACTTCTCCAGCAAACCGCTGCAGTTGATCCATCATAGTATTGATTGTATATTTGAATTTAACAATCTCTGGGTCCATTTCCCATGTATGAACCGTTACTTTCTTGGTCAGATCTCCGTGACTGACGGCAGTGACGACTTCTCCGATGTCCATGAGAGCTTTTCTAAAAGCTCGGTTGGCATCCAAGCTTTGTCGCAATTGTTTATCCATCTGATCGATCTCAAATCCTTCATTCCGATCAAAGTAGTTCTGACTTCCCAGCTCATCAAGCATATGCCGGCTTTCCTCTAGTTCCATTTTTAATTCCTTCAGCCTCATCTCTTGATGATCGATCTGTTTCCGCTGAGACGCCACTAAAGCATTCAGTTCACAGATATCCGACAACCCCGGCGAAGATGGCTCTCCTGGTGAAGAAGAAAGTTCTTCAATAGTCGAGCTTTTACACAAGCGTAATCTTTCCAGTGAAGCCTCCATTGGTGTTGAAGATTTCCTCCGATTTTCTTTAGTCGTACCCAAATTTGCTCCATTTCTATCCAGCCCAAGTCCATGTGCTCCTTCTTTTGGTCCTTGTTCACTCACTTTGACCCACTCCATATGAGGCCCATGCTGATTTTCCTCCAGTTTTAAGTGTCCTGTTCTCGGTGATTTCCTTTTTGGTTCATTTTCAAGTTGGACAAGAGACAGTAGCTGGCAAAGCTCATTGGTAAGATAGTGGATCGAGTTTTCGTCTTCGAGACCTAAATGTTCACTGATCCGTTTCGAAGCTTGTTCGACTGCCAAAAAAGATTCTTCCATGACCTCCGGACTCCACGGCTGAGGTACACCGCAAGGTTTTTCTGGGTCAATCGTCGTTGCCTCCATCAACGGAGATAGTGCGCGAGGTGCCCCAAAGACGGGGAACAGGGGGCATTAGGTAACGCCTTTTGGACCGTTAGGGAAGTCATGTGCATCGTTACCGCTAACTTTTCCCCTCGGAGTTGTCCAAACGGTCAATGTGTTACCGTGCATATCATCTATATATAGACCTTTTCCGGGCTGTTTACTACCTTGTACTCTGTGTTGATTAAAATCTCGTCTCTTTTACTATTAAACTTGTCTCTTGAATGTCTTAAGACTGCCTTTACCAAGATATGCTCATTTAACCCTCGTATTGCCAGTGACATGTGTGAAACTGAGGGCTTTGGGCTACTTATCGAGTTCCTTCTTATCAGATGCGCGCTTTTCAATCAAATGGATAGGATGATTTAGCGGTTTCTGGTTTTTGCGGCCTCCTTCTCTGCACTGCCCACTCTCCCTAAATCGCGTGTCCAACTCTTTAGCGAGTACACAACTCGCATGAGTTCTATTTTAGTGTCGTTTCATAATTTCATTAAAGATCATCAGTTAGTCTTCTACACCGCGGCTCGTTAGACTTTGCTTGTCTCTTTAGCAAGCCCCCTGCTTCGGCTCCACCCGCACTGATTACAAGCTTCATCTGCTCCTTTCTTTCGTTGCCCGTGATATTACGTAAACTGATCTACTCTACAAACAGAATTTTATCTGCAAGTTCTTCAACACATTCTCGTTAGCAGGAATAACACGCTTCGAGATCCGTGTCGAGACGCGCAGCCACGTGACTCGACAGGCTTCCTTTTGCTGTATGAGCTACTTTCACATATATAGGGTAAATTCCTAAAGGTTTGTAAAGGGGCAGTAACAGAATCGAAGAAAGATGATCGATTTCTTGGACTTGCCATAGTGATAAAAGCCAGCTTGGCAGAGACGTAACCAGCCCTTCCTAAAAGGGCTAAGACCGCGATGTGCGAGGATAAATATAGCAAGGCTGCATCATCAGTAGTTAGGTAATATTAGAATATCCAATCACTCTTACTTGTATATTTCCCACTAGAAGTCCCAATCTTTCTTCCTATTCATTCTCGAGCCACGATGGAGTCTAGGTGCCCTTAAAACTAAGGGCGGAGTGTATCACGGTAACGCCTTCTCCATCCCTTGATATAGGTCTGGCGCCCTCTCTCCCCCTTGATCTCGACTACTTTCAATGGTATCGGAGGCGGAATATAAAAGAGTTAGAGACGCATATACAAAATGTGGCCAAGATCATGTTTTTGAGTTTTGGGACGAGCTGAATGACGAGGACCGGGACAAGTTAATGGATCAGGCTCGCCTGATTGATCCTGCCCAAGTAGACGAGCTGGCTAAAGAGGCTATAAAAACGTCCAAGAAATTCCAGTCGGGGGCTGCTTCTCCATCTCGAATTGAACCGCTCCCTGGTGATGTTTGTGCTTCCATCTTCGATTCGCGCCCCGACGATCTGCGGCGCTGGCATGATGAAGGCCTACGGCTGATTTCAGATTCAAAAGTGGCAATCTTACTATTAGCTGGAGGCCAAGGGACTCGTCTGGGCTCTCAGCTGCCCAAAGGCTGCTATGATATCGATCTCCCTTCTCACAAGTCCCTCTATGAACTCCAAGCCGATCGAATCAATAAGATGATTGAGCTATCCAAGGCTTTTGGAGGGTCGAATAAGAATCCTAAACTTCCATGGTACATCATGACCTCGGGCAAGACCCGAAAGGTCACCGAAGACTTCTTTTCTAGTCATAATCATTTCAATCTTGTTCCAAAAGACATCATCTTCTTTGAGCAGGGTACTTTGCCTTGTCTCGACGAAAACGGGAAACTCATTCTAGACTCTCCTTGCTCGATTGCCCAGGCGCCTGACGGCAACGGAGGCGTTTACCAAGCATTAGCAAGCAGCGGGGTCCTGGACGATCTCGAGGCGCGAGGCGTTCAATGGGTCCATCTTTATTGCGTCGATAATGCCCTCGTTCGAATTGCTGATCCCGTGTTCATTGGCTTCACAGCAACAAACCACACCGATACGCAGATTGCTACAAAAGTGGTCCCAAAACGGGACGCTAGTGAAAGCGTTGGCTTGGTTGTGGCTAAAAATGGACGGCCTGCAGTGATCGAATATTCAGAGATTGACTCTCTTCTTGCAGCCCAGACTGAGGCTGGCCCGGACGGTCCGCGACTGAAATTTCGTGCAGCTAACATTGTCAATCACTGCTGCCGGCTTGATTTCCTTCGGGCAGTTGCATCTAAAAAGCATGGTGCTACCATCCTGCCTCTCCATGTTGCTCACAAGAAGATTCCTTATATCGATTCCTCAAAGAAGCTGGTCGTTCCAGAGAAACCAAACGGAATGAAATTAGAACAGTTTGTCTTTGACGTTTTCCCTTGGATCGACCTGGACCAGTTTGCTTGTCTGGAGGTGTCAAGAGATGAGGAATTTGCTCCATTGAAGAACGCACCCAACAAGGGCCTGCCAGATGATCCAAAAGCATCAAGAGCAGCAGTATTAAAACAATGTCGTCGATGGGCTGAGGCGGCGGGGGCCAAGGTTCTTCCAAACGCAGAGGTGGAAATTCTTCCCTGCGTATCTTACGCTGGAGAAGGGCTTGAATTCTTAAAAGGTCGAGAGCTTGATGATTGCATTATCCGTCAGCGGGATTAGCATTTGATATTTTCAGTCAAGGTACATTAGCATGGATTGCCGTAGACAGGATCCTTCTCGGTACTACTTTCACAAGAAGCGACCAGGAGCAGTTACAGTTGGGATCGTAATTTTTTGGTCCTTCCTCCCATGAAACTAAAAATACGAACATTTTACGTAGATTCATTCTGTAAAAGTACACGACATTAGTACCAACCCTGCTTTACCCGTCAATTCCCATGCATGATTTATTAATGCAATTCTCAGCCAATGGCGAGAGTTGACTAATGAGACGACACCCAAGCCAATAAAGATTTAAACCTTGATCCACCCTAATGGCTCTCCGCGTCTCCACATGTACCATTTCCTAGGCTCTGCCAGTAAGTTTGCCTTTTCTGTCTCGCTAAGGCCATGAGCAACCTTCCATCGCCGTACAACCACCAGACAGAGACCCCCGATAATGTAGACTCCTCCCGAGAAGATGGCAATCCCTCTATATCTAATAAAGCTTCCATCGCCGCGGATAGCCAGCGCAATCAACTCTGAAGTCAAGACAGGAGCAAAAACCCCCGCCCACATCCAAGTGACTGCTGAAGGAAGGATGTCGAGTCCAACCACCTCTGCAGTCAAGGGTGTGGCGGTCAACCAGAACGTCCCACATACCATACCGTTCATCAAGACATAAAAGATCAGGACGCCGTAATGTTGGGCATTTGTCCACACCACCATAGACAAGAGCCCCGAGAAAAGAGTGGCTAGGACGGCCACGTTAAGTCGTCCCCAGCGATCACTGGCATACCCAATGGCAGGGCGACCGACCATATTTCCCACGTTGAGAATCGCAGTGACAATGCCTGATTGGTGAGCAGACACTTTGACGACCCCAACGGCGAAGGCCGACACTGAAAACATCACAGCCGTATAGCCCAGCATTGAGAAGAAACCCCAACCGATCAAGAAGAGAAACTCCCTCCTATGGATGGCAGCGCTTGAAAACATCGAATAATCAGGCGTAGGCTGATTGCGCGGAGGTCTAATTAGACAGCAGGCGACAGAACCCACAAACGCTTGACAAATGGCACACAACCTAAACGCCCAGCCGATCCCATGGACTTGAATCATTTTCGTGCAGGCCAAGGAGAAGATGAGACCGCCCAATCCACTGCCTGCCGTACATAGTCCCAGTGCTAGACTGCGTTTTTTATGAAACCATCTTGCCGGAATGGGAATCGAGGCCGAAAACAACAGGCCAGAGCCAAGGCCAAACCCGAAACCCTGACTCAATACCAAGTGCCAGGGTAGATAGGAATAGCTGGCTCCCATCAGACCTGCGAACTCCACCACGATTCCCAGAAACAAAGGAACATAGATATTGAACTTTGAAACCAAAAGGTTGGTGATTGGGCTAACCGCCAAGGCCACCGACGTAGCTAACCCTAAAGCCGTGGCCAATTGATAGGGATAAGCTCCCAGGCCGCCCTGGTTGAGAAAATAAGATAAAAAGACTCCAAACGAACTATTAATTCCCCAAGTTATACAATTTATCGCCATCACACATCCCACAACCACCCATCCATATCCTCCATCCCGAGCAATAATTTGATCTTCCGCGTGATGCTTGTACTTTTCTTCGGCTCGGTATAGATTGCAGTCATCGGGTATGCCTTCAAACTCGGTGATCTGCTCTGCCTGGCTTAACACCGACTCTGTCGACGTCCTCACTATTTTACTCATCTCTTCACGATCCTCACTCTTAGTCAGACAGATTTTCCATCCTAGTGTTTCTTCCCCGAGCGGTGGTCGCTTTTGTCTCCTCCCCCTCGGCGATTCACCTCAATCCGGAAACCTTCCCCATCCTACTCGGAACTCACAGCGATAGCAGCGTCGGAATGCCCGCTGCTTTTGTACAAAAAATAAAAAATAAACCTCTTACGAGCAATCTACACTACGTTATCAATCTTCTCCTGCCGTTCCTTCTCCGTGATGACTAATCCCGTTTGAGCTCGTTGATGTCAAGCTTCTTGGTAGTGACTAATCATTCACCTTTGGCTCTGACTAATCCCTGTGATGGGCTTCCTCCCCACCTCTTAAACCACATATGGCATCATAGCGCTACCCCCACGGCACTCTGGCTCTAGTATTAACGCGCCGTTCCCTTATCAAGGCCAGCGACAGACGGTTTCCATACGGCGCTGTAGCCGTGCTCAGTCGCCCATTGTCTGTCGGTTGTCGTCTAGTTAGCAGGGTGTAGCACGCAAATCATACACTACTATTGCGACGATGGTCGTCTTGCAGCGACAACTACTCTTAGAGTCAAACAACGAGAATTTCTCTTACAGTATAACAAATTTTATAGCGATGATCCTATAGTCAGTTATAACAAATCCGATAGAGAAGCTGATTATGCTACATAGCTTCCTTGTGGTGAAGTTAGAGCACTGTGAAATTGTATATCCTTACATCCTATACAGCTTCTTGCTACAAAAATCGACTTTACGCCTCTTGGATCACTGTTCGACTTGTATTACAGTTAAACATGCCACGTATGCTTAGATTTCACACTATTGTACACATTACCGGCTCAGGTCGGGAGACAAGAGCCCGAAAACTACCTTTCGCTTGCCTGTTTTTTCATCTTTGTCGGTAGTGATGCGTATCCGGACCTTGTCAAAGAGTCGAACCGTCCGTCCCTCGCCAAAGTCGAGAGTATACAGCGATTCATCGAATTTGACCTCCCCATCATCGTAGCCTAAATCCTTCAGGCGGATCGCACCCTCGATACCATAACTGCAGTTAATATCACGTTTAGATGACATGAAAACTTACTTTGGAATAATCGTCACGAAGCCATTACCAAAGACACGCATGACATATCCTTCTTCTTCCCGCTCTCCACCTTTGAGCATCTTGCCAACGAAATATTCAACGCTAGCCCGCCCTGCGAACTGCGCGTTCCGATGCCGCTTGTTAATATTCCTGCAGACTCCTTCAAGACGGTTCTTGTCCCTGAACTCGGCCACCAAAGGCTCGTAATCAATGGCCGCAGCCAGCTGCCGGTGGACGACCACGTCGGCATAGCGACGAATGGGAGACGTGAAGTGAGTGTATATTGGAGTAGCAAGGCCGTAGTGTCGGAATTCTGGCTCCGCAAATGTTCCCGCTGCAAAGTATTCGGCTGAGAGCATGCACCGAGTGGCCAGGATTCTCACAAGAGTATTGAAAAACGGATTCTCGGGTTCAACGCACTCGTCCAAAGAATCAGCTAGCTCCTTAGAGGATCCGAAGCGCAACTTCATTCCCTTAACTATCTCTAATTGATCGGCAAGAGTCTCGAAATTTGATGCTGGAGGAGCTCCGTGGCGACGAAGCATAGCAGCTTGAGGAAACGCTTTGTAGATGGCCTCCGCAACAGCAATGTTTGCTAACAACATGAATTCTTCCACCAAAGAGTTGGTTTCATATTGAGTTTTGAGCTCTACATCCACCGGATCATTCGATTCATTCTCAGTCTGCACTTTGACTTCAGGACTAGCCAGGTTCAAAGCCCCCGCGTCGAGCCTTCTCTGTCGAAGGATCTTGGATAGGTTAAGCAAAATCCGCATGCCCTGCGTCAACTCATCGGTTTGACTGGCGTCGTCAATTCGCAGTTGCGCTCGCTCGTAGCTAAACGCTTCTCGAGACCGAATCACAGACTTGGTGAAGTTGACATTGACAACCTCGCCAGAAGGTGTCATTTCCCAAAGAGTAGAGAATGCATACCGCTCCACATATGGCTGGAGAGAGCACAGATCGGTGCCCAGTAATGCCGGCAACATGTCTATACGCTTATCTACTAGATATACCGTCGTTCCTCGAGCAGAAGCCTCCTCATCCATTGCTGTATTGGGTCGCACAAAGTTGGTAACGTCCGCAATGTGGACTCCAACTTCGTAGTTACCATTTGGTAAGAGGCGAGCGTGGAGAGCATCGTCGATATCTTGACAACCAGGAGGATCGATTGAACAAACAATCCTATCACGCAGATCCTGCCGCTGTCCCCACTCTGAGATGTCCTCTGGGACTTTCCAGTTATGCCCTTCCTGAGGAAGACAATCAAGCACAGTCTGAGCAAAAGGACGGTAAGGGACATCATGCTCTAAAAGAAGCGCTTCCTGTTCAGCCTCTTGACTTTCTATCTCTCCTAAAGATCGCACATAGTGACCTTCGGGGTACCTCGAGTCAGCGGGCCAGCGGTCGATGGCGACAACAACCCGTTGACCAGCTAAAGCTGCTGCCTGACGGGTTCTTATGCGAATTTTGGGCATCCTCTTGTCCATGGGCAAGATGAATACATTGGCTTGGCCCCTAGTCTTGGACTGAATAGGACTAAGAGATGATGGGTCCAGATTACCCACGTAGAAACGCCAATCACGTTTGACTATTCCCACGATTTTGGCAGTTGGTTGGATTCTGAACTCGTTTGTCTCTCTATGAGCTTGAATAGCCTGATCAGTCAGGGCTTTCAGCTCGTCTTGAGATACCAAAGGAGTCGGGTTCTCTGGGTCAGGATTATCATCTTTATTGACATCATCATCTTCAACAATCTTGGTAGAAGGGTGTTTCCACTGAGATTTGGGTAGAAGCTGCACAATCACCGTGTCGCCGTTAGTAGCTCGATTCAACGCTTCTCTCCCCAGAATCAGTAGAGGCCGAGTAAACGCAGACGTAGAAACAGAAGCCTCGAGGAAATTATAAGAGCTAACCGTAAGAGGTCCCTGGAACAGGACGCCATCTTTGATTCCTCCTTGTAATTGAGCCATGGATAAATGGGCAGGATAAGAAAAATCTCCTACTGTTGGTGCTTGTTCAGACGCAGCCAGCATATCCAATAATCGATCTGAGTCGGGCAGTTTTTTTATATAGTCTGAAAGAGAGATGGCAAGGATGTCTTGGTTTCTGGCTTTGCTGATATTGTCTTTATCATTACTGAGCAAGACCACGTTTATCTGAGGTGAAACATGGCTCTTGATATGCTTTGAGTACCACAGGCTTGCCTGTCGAATGGCACGGTCGTTCCTATCATTAATCGTCTCATCTCTTTGTCGGACAGCATAAGTTTCTTGACGGAAATCATTGTAGAAGACATAGAACCGTTTATCCAAGGATTTAGTCAGCCCAATTAATCGGTTATATATAGGAAGGCTTTGGTTTTTAACCTCATCCATCACCGTTTGTAAGATAATGACGTCCTGAAAGATACCCTTCTGTTCCAAGATGTCCATTCCATGGAGAATAATATTAGTGTCAGGTATTAAATAATGGTTTCCAAGGCCTTCAAGGCTCGTCGGCTCAGAGTTCAATATGGGAGAATACTTGGTCCCAAACGAATCTAAAGGCGTCGTCAATGAGCAAACATCACATCCAATCACAGAACAAGGAATATCCGTTCTCAGATAGATCTCTCGAACAACTTTTATCGCCCTGCCTTTATGCGATCTTATAAACACTTTCTGAGTCACAGGACCCGCAATATCATGGTTGGTCATGGACGATGAAGGCAAAGTTAAGAAGTTGATCAGGTAACGCTTCAGCCGGGTTTTTCACTCCAACACCGCTACACAAAGGTCTGGTTAAAAGATGAGAGTTGCAGACACATAAATGTTTGGTTTTTAATACATTCAAATATGACTGCAGATAATATAGCTTTGATGCTTCTTTTGTACGATAGAGTCTCTTTTCTCCTTTGTAGCTGAATGGGGTAACACAAGCCTGCCTTCTCTTACTAGATCCAGTACAGCTGATCACCATCCTCATCACTGATTCTAGAGTCGCGCTCACGTCTGGCTCTATCGCTTGCTACCATCATCCTTGTCATATATCGTGATCAATTTTAAGTCTCCGACGTCCAATTTATAACCTAATTTGAAACAATGTCATTCAGGAATACCAGGACTCCGACGCCTGGGTATTATCATGACATGTCCATGTCGCCGTTTGGATCGGTAGAAATCGACACAGGAATGCCACAGAGTCGGGTAGGCTTCAGACCCAATATTCACACCTCTAGTTCATCTGCTCCAACGGCTCCAAGCATCAGCAGTCGGCTAAAAGAAGCTACATCAAGCAAATTGAATACAGATGGGGATGAATACGAGATCCTGGAGGTGGATCCTCAAGGAGAAGAAAAAGTGGATGAGAATGGTCATCTAAAAGGCGGCCGACAGTATCAAATTCGGACGTTCACTTTGCCCAACCATGGATCCAAACTATTCATGCTTGCGACTGACTGCGCCAAAGAGTTGAATTATCGAGACTCGTATCTCTTATTCAATAAAAACAAGTCGCTCTACAAACACCCTGTATCCATCCATGAGAAAGAGGTCATGATTCGAAACAATATAATCCCATATTCCTTCCGGTCAAGGCAGATCGGAGTGGTCACTGCAAAGTCTATCTTTAGGGCGTTTGGTGCTCGTGTCATTCTCAATGGCCGATGTGTTAAAGACGACTACTGGGAAGCAGATGCAAGAGCAAGAGGTTTAACTGAAAATGAAATACCTAAAGATCGGCGCAGTGCCAACTTTGCCGCTCGAAAAGAGGCCAGTGAAGGTTTCTCTAATAGCACTTTGAATCAAAACTCCTCCTCTTTTGGTCAGCAGTTCTTATATAATACAAGCTCAAACCCAACGTTGGCTGCCAGTCTCAACCTACAACGAAGCGACGCCGGTTCTCAACAAACCCCTTTTGGATCTTCCTCTAGTCGAATTATTACTAATACGAGCCCTCATTCTACCGTGAAGCTTTCTTCTGGTACCGTTCTAGCTACCATAAACTATAACTCTACAGACTCCTATTATAGCCAAGATAACTATAAGACTCCCAACTATATCGACCCATCCTTGCGTCATTCTATCGCTTTACTCCAGGCTGGCCTTTTAGAAAAGTCCAAACGAAAGCCCAGGAAGCGGGTTCTTAGTGATGCTGAACCCCCGGCACCAATTGGCCCAGCAGTGGCTAGATACTTGGATGGAGTCCGTGATTCTTCACTTTATAATAAGCAAATCCTCAATAGTTCCAAGAGGCGCAAAACTATGTGGAGCCAGTTCTGGGGTGTCATCTCTGATAAAGCTTATGAGGGAAGTATTGATCAAGAGAAGAAACAAGAAGCCCAGAGCGTTCAAGACGAGTATAATGCTGCTTTAAAAGCTTCGGCAACATCTGATGCCGAAAATGAAAATGAGCGCGAATCAAGCTCGGTTCCTGGTCCTCAACCCCCTTCAGAACCCACAAAGGACACTGTCCAACCTGTTGAGGAGCCTAAGCCGGCAGAGATTGAGCAAGAACAACTCCAGAAACAGGAACCTACCACTACTACTGAGCCACCAACTGGTGCTGAAGGACTTTCAACGGCCTCTCCTGGGCTTTCTGGTGCAATTGACGAGTTCATTCCCGAGTCAGGGGATATGTTTTCTCATGAAAATTCCGATTCCTCTTACCTCTTTGACTTTCCAGCTGATAATCACCCGTTAAATAGAAACGAATCGAACTCCAATATTGATAATGCTACAGCAGACGGGGACCAGACGAATGATTTTCTTCTGCCTGATGATGGACTTGGAACTGGTTCAGATATGGATTTGGTGAGTTTGGAGGAGGACATGGACTTTGAGAACTACAGGGATATGTGAAAAACGCTTATGTTTAATATGATTCTATGTTCAAAATGCAATGCAACTGTACACCGTATGCAAGATAAAAAAATCGCCCCTATATCGCGGCTCAACCTCCGACAGTCCATGTATTAACAGCTAAGCCTCCTAATTGTGCTGCTGTGGTCCGTAATCCTGCGACTGCTGGTTGTAAAATGTTTCTTCATAGTCGTACTGATCGGGTCCATAGAACTCGTCGCGATCATCAACGGGTCCAAAATAACGAGCCGGAAACCGGTTCTCTACAATAGGAGCGCTCAATGGAGTCATTGGAGGGCTATCTTGATAGAGATAGTCGATCGATGACGCTGTCGAAGGTTTTCGGCGAGTGGAACGTACAGGACGAGAATAAGAAAAAGTAGAAGTCGCTGGGGCACGAGACGGTTGTCGATCATCAAAGACCAACGTTGCCTCGTCGTTGCTTTCATCTAGCTTCAAAGACACCGCGGGAGACTTCATGGCTTCGTCGACAGATCGAATCGGAGGAAATGCCATTGGAGATGCAACATCACGAGGCGAATCTATCGCACCCATATATTGAAGAGGCATGTTGGTTCTAATGATGGGCGAACCAGGTATTCTTGGTCCAGGAGAAGCTAGCGAAGAAGAGGCCGAAAGAGGACCCATAAAAGGATCAGAGGGATGTGATGTTTTTGACGATAAACCAGATCTATTGGAAGCACCGCTTGAAGTAAGTGAAGGAGGTAATTCATTGATAACTTCGACGGAGCTTTGTGATCGGTGCAGCGTGGATGGCCGGCGTTGCTGACGGCGGTGAAGGAGGCCACCTAGCTTAAAGGTGAATCTGGATCTAGGAGAAGACGGGTCTTCAGTGGGTGATGTTATGTCCAATTGAGTGGGACAAGAGTTTATTCGTTTCAAAGGAGGCGGGAGTCCTTCGTAGTTATCAGATGGGGGGTTTTTCTTGGACGGAGACAAATGAGGGAGGCGGGGAAACCTACTCCTCGGTTCCTTCTTTTCTTTAAAGGATTCAGGGTGGAGATTAACAAACTGACAGCCACTACTGGATGAGGATGCAAACGCATGACTAGCCCTGGGCTGGGGTTGGATAGAAAAGACCTGAATGTTAGGCTTGAGGTCATGACGAGATGTTCTAGTTGTGCTTTTCCTTCGCGAAGCAGCAGTTGTTGTATATTTGACTGTATCGGGAGGTTTCTCGCCTGCCTCTTGGTCTCGGGGATGGGTCTCCTGTTGGCCGGAAAAGTTTGCACCTGGAGTGTAAACTTTATTAGCCGGTCCACCTACAAGGGGCATTTGGGGGTTGTTTTCGGCGGGCGTATAGACATAAGTGGAACGAGACGAGTTTCTCGCTGCTGCGGCGGCAGAGTTGGCAGCTTTGATGGCCAGCGACCAGCCGATGCTGTTATCCTCAGCTGAGTTGAAAGGAATGTGAGATGGTGCCATAGGCTGCTGAGGATAATGGTTAACTTGGTTAAGTTGATCTGGTTGGCTGGAGTGCATCCCGAGATAAGAAGGATCGGCGGCAGATAAAGCATCGGAAACGGGGTGCGTTAAAGAGAGTGCAGGCTGTCTTAGAGTCTGATTGTAAATGTATGAAGCGGTATTAGCTCTAGAACGATTGGTGGGGGAAGACGATGGATAACAAGGAATGGCAGGGGGGCCTGGCAAAAAAGTAGCCGTACCCGAATAAGAAGATGAGCTTGACGAAGGAGTCCGATGTAAGGCTTTTGAAGCCATCGGAGGACCATTAGTCGAGGACACTGAGAGTGAACGAGGGGAAGAAGTCAACGAAGAGTAGGGCTGATCTGAAGCGGGGTTGGGGGGCTGGAGATCGAAATCGGGGACGAATTGAGGGTTCTGGGGATAAAACCAGTTCTAGATCATGTGTTAGTCGTGAATAAAAAAGGGACGCAAGCCCTTGCGGTCTATCGAGACAAGGTGAGCAGGGCAAAAAGACACTTTATGGGATGCGGAAAAGCATGAAACCCTTTAAAAGGTAATTTATTAAATAATAGACCTAAAGATCTCTCTAATCTGGCACTCAATCACGCCCATGCCCACCTGGTGAAAAGTTTACCAGAGATGGACTTACCTCGAACGATTGATGATCGACCTCATAAATCTCGTTATAAGATTCATCCTGGTCATCTTTATGCTCCGACCCGAGGTCTGTAGAGTATGAATCCATAGTTTTTTCTCAACTCAGATGTGAAGAAGATAGAAAAAGAAAGTTAAATATCAACCATAAAGAGAAAAGATCCAAACTAATGAAAGAAACACACTTGCACTGCGTCAGTCGATAGGGGAGAAGAGCCGGCGAGTTGAGGGATTAGAGGGTTGTCGTCGTCAGTAGACCAAATTTTTGCACCCAGCCAATATCTAATGGCCTGCACAGTCTGCCACCAATGCTTACCCGGCCACGCCATACTCGAAAAAAATCGGATCCATGACATTATTATACGTATTTTAAACTCTATCAAACAATAACTCTGCTTTTTGCTTGGGTTTATCGCGAATTGACCATTAAACTAAACCAAGAAGCTGACTACGACAGAGCTAGAACCCAACCTGGGCTCCACCCGGAAGGTAAAGGACTCCGGACCAGAGCTCCATTCCCGACAACGAGATAAGACTAGAGTAGATTGATTGTTGAGAAATCATGGGTTTGATTTGGATCGTTACAATGAAAACGCTCACGTTCTTTTTTACCCCTCGACTGTCCATCTCGATCGGGACTGGCTTACCCTCGGGGCCAGTTCTCTGCACCAGAAGGCTCTCTGACAAACGGGATAAACCGTCCAGTGAGCCTGGCGATGAGACCTGATGGTTCACCGGTATCGTGCTGCTCCTCACTGTACTGATCCATCGTAAGTTTGGTCCATATCGAGCGACTTGTGCGGAAGCGTCGACAGATTGATGCTTGCGTTCAATCACATGACCCTTCGCCATGTATCATCCACTATTCCCGAGGAGAAAGTGGGCAAGAGATTGGGCTCGCCATTTGGCCGGTTATCAGATAATACCGGTACCCTTCATATGGCCCTTACCGGACTTTATATCTAACAAGGGCTCTGGTCTGTCTTGGGGCAAGTGATCGCCGATGGTACGGCAACGCTCTCGACAATCTACCAGTGATTGAATTGAGTGGGCACTAGGTTACCGGTAACCATACCTAAAAAGGGTCTAGTTTACTACCTAGATCGGGCAACTGCATAGGTAGGCCTCGGGACTCTACAATTGAATATTAATCCCGCCAGTGGCGTGCGTGAGGTGGAGTAAGACTAGAAAGTCACGCTGGTGAACCAGATAGCGCAGGCGTAACTCCGCGGAGCTGACGTTGTATGTAGGTTCTCCTTGCCAAGCAAAGGGGGTCATATCAACCAATCCATCAAGTTTACGACTCTTTCCTCTTCTGTGGCTCTAAATAGAGTCTATCTCTTGCTGCGAGCCTGCTTGCGCGCACGCGGCCACATGTAGTCATCGTCTAAAGAACCAGTGATGCGGTTAAGATGCTTTTTGATTAATGAATCACCTTGTGATTGTCTTTTTCATTCTGCCCGCTTGGGATATTCGAGAGAAGATAAGGAGAAAACAAACTTTCCAGAATTATCTGGGTCTAGCAATTTGACTGTCGTCAAGTCTTTGACAACGTAATCGGCTCCTGCCTCAACCACCTGATCGAGCGAGTGAGTACTAGTGAGAGCGACAACGGTACACCCAGCTCCCTTGGCCGAGCGAATGCCTGCAGGAGCATCCTCAAATACAACACAAGATCCTCCTCCAAGAAGCTGCCTAACTTTCGAATACCCCTCGGGATCGGGCTTGCCTTTTTGCACATCAAACGCAGTCACAAAGTTCTCTGGAGGCTCGATCTTCAATAGCTCCAACCATGCCCCTGCTAGCGCTTTCGAGCCACCTGTAAAAATCCCCCATCGTTTCTTGCCGTTTGCGTCCCTTCGGGCGTCCACTTGTCGAACTAAATCCAAAGCTCCTGGGATCGCCGTTGCCGCCTGGCCGTACTTTTTCGGAATCATTGCCTCAAGTTCAAGCACATAGGCCTCCGTCGCAAGTTTAGGATTATACTGCCTAATGATATCAATCGACCGACGGCCGTGAGACGTCTTCAGTATCTCGGCCGGATCGAGATTGTTGGCCCGAGCAAATCTATTCTTAGCCTTGCTTCAACTTGGCCCATACTCTGACCAATGTTGAATCACCGCATTTGTCGAATCGATCAAGGTCCCATCAACATCGAATATAACACTATCAACCGAAATCGTGCTCATAGCCAGATTAGCGGTTGACGGTCAGGATCAATGTTTGACACTACTCCCTCTTAGTCATCGACCGGATAGCTTTCCCTAATAGGCAGTCTGGCCGTCGATATCATATCGTGAAATGGGTAGAATAACGGACTCTTTAAGCGTATTTTAGAGTATCGTAATTGTTTCTCGTCGTCTATCTGTTCTAATATTTGATTTGATAAGATCAACTTCTGTGGTTGCCGCACTTGACCGGTCATGAAAACACACAAAGATCTGATGTATTTGCTCTCTGATTGGTGAAAAAATATGCTCACAATAGGGTTTCTATAAATTGGGAGAACATCTTTAATGCTCCAGATCGTCGGGGCTTTGGTTAGTAAGCGCGTTTCAATCTCAACGTCCAAGCAGAGTGACAAAGCTTGATAGTTTCAAATTACAAATGAAATCTCTATTCCTTCTTAAATCCAGTTTATTTTGTGCTATTTTCAGCTGAAGAGGCTGAAATTTAAGCAGTCCTCCTAACTAGACATTTGCTTGGTCATTAAATAACGGTGCCGCAGGAGCTACTCCATGATCACACTGTGGTCGATAGTCGAATGCTCTCAATGGCATCTGCATAAATCAAGGTCTCTTGAATAGAGCTTTTATCCGTGGCTTGACCTACCCTATACTTTCTCCTGGCTGTTGCAAGGCGTTGCTCGAGTTCGATTTTTTCAGAGACTTTACGGAGCTCCAAGATTTATAGCAAGCCGATCAGTGCAGGAATAGGCCTTTGGAGGTTGCAATCGAGTCATTTCATATCTATTCGGGATACCGCAGAATAATGACACATAGCTACCCTTTGTGGAATTATATTTTGTAACAGCCTGGATTGAGGTTGTTACGAGCGAATGTAATCATAAAGAAAGCGTGTCCTATTTTGCTGCTAAGTACATGTTTAAACAGTTCCAGTATGAGTCAGGCCAGTTAGTAATGCCCTGATTAATGGCCTGATGTTCACGCTCGTGACCGTTCTCGAAGGTGACTCGGAGGCTAGACTCACTACGATGTATTCGTAAAATACTTACCTCTCCGATACTGCAGCTTCGAGGCACTACGTAAGAGGAAGTGAGAACAGGAGCTCTCAGTTCAGCTCAGCTCATTTTGAATTCAACTGTTACAACAAAAACATATAATGACCTTTGTGTAATCCCGTTAAGGATCTTCTTGACACCGGTTCATTCGGAGAATATTAGATAATTTCTTTCCTTTAGTAGTGTTATGTATTAAGTGCGCAGTGGAAATATAGAGCAAACCACTAGAAGTTTCTCTTATCTTCCAATCATCCCATATCGTCGGTAAGAGGGCATGTGTCGATGTAATGACGGAAGGCAAGAATAGGAACGATATCATAAACATATAAGGCAAAGGATATGGCATGAACTACTAGAATCTTGACCATCAAAACAGTCGCCCACAGCTCGATGACTGAAAAGTCATTTATTCTCGTCGATGGCTCTCGGACACTTTCCTAGTCTTCATCGTTCTCCTTTTTCCGCGCTTCAGGAGCGGTATTGTCAATTGGCATGATTTTGTAGCACCAGAAATTAAGTAAGTTGAAATAATATCTGTGGCCTCTTTATCTTTGGCCTGCCTGATCTACGTGGTCGCTCAGCTGAGGCAACCCTATGTCTTAATGACATAATACACTTTCATAGCAATGTTTTCTTGGTAAAGAGGATTTTCAAAAAATCGTGTAACAGGTGAACTTAATAAGGTATTCTTATATTCGATAACATTTAATAAACGGAAACAAATCATACAAAGCAGCTTAGAATTCAAAGAACTTTAATAATTGCCATCTCCATGCAACATGAAGTGGGTATGAGAGATATAAGCTCACCAGAGCAGTGCCCTAACTTCTCCACACAACATAAATGTACCAAAGTCGTCTTTGTTTTGGGATGGTGATAGGTAAAAGTTTGCTGTTCTCATATAGCGTATATGACCTGAGGATCTCATTGGCGACTTCCTGCTGAGCTGCAACTTAGGCAGTAAAATCGCGACGAAACGCTTTCCTCATAAACGACTGAATAGTAGCTTGGGTACCGAGACATCCAAAGATGATATATGCTTGGTCCCCTAGGGTCCAGAATTTGCCGTCAAGTATATGGCGGCATAAGCCATATTCGCCGTACCAGAACAACAAACTTTTACCTATCTTGCTCCCCAAAATAAAGGTGACTTGGTACATTTAAAGAAATAGTGAAAAGTAGAAGTTGATATCAAAGATATAAGCTCTGGTGAATGCTTTGAAAAATCAAAGCTCCGTCGGAAATTCATGTCGAGGGGAGAAGTTAGGACAAACTACTGATGTATACACTACTGTAATCCAGGCAACGGCTAGTTGTACGGGTTATTTCCAGGGAGAAAGTCTGGCATCAATCTCACAGAGCATATATTTCCTATGTTGAAAGTTCAAAAGCCAGGAACTAAGGTAGTAGGAAGATGCTGCCCATCTCGCTCCAGCTTCTAATTGCCTCTAATAATCAAGATCTCAGGTTGATATGCCGAGAGTGCAGTAATAGCAGCTCATAGCGAAAGATGCATAGAGTATTCTTTAACCGCTTCCAGCCTTTCACCTCGCTCTATACTTGTAGATTTTAATGAGGAGAAAATAGCTGAAGTTGTATTTATAATAGTTCTAGATCGTAATAGATTAAGCAAATGTCCCGGGCGTCAGCATTGGGAATAAGCCAACATACTTTAACTTTTAAAGGCTAAAAGTTGGTATGGATGAATTGACGTTTATCTCATACTAATTAATGTTCTTGAATGGAGCTAATTCTCAGTCTCTTACCTTCTGCAATTAGGCAGCTGTCTTCATGCTACTCTGATATTACTTACTGTTGGAACCCGTCAGAAAACTGTGTTAAGATAGAAACAACACAGAGTTGACTCTATAAATGTTGCCGATGTACTATATCCTTGCCTGTCTATCGAGAGTAATGGAACAAGTTCTACTGAAAACAACTTGAGACAGCACCGATAATAGAAAGAGTACATAAGTAGTGATATTCGGAACTTTGCCTTCATGAAGATGGTCTGAAAGACTACCTATCATTCGCACCGTCAAAACTGAACACCATATATAGAACAGTTTCCATATCTGAGGCGTTCTATATGCTGCCTGAAATGAAAACTTAATATAAGGCTCAAAAAAAATGACATATTTGTCTTCTTCAACTGATATAGCTCAAAACAGAGTGCTCTTCTGCTCCTCACTCTATTGTTATTTTCCTCGAATAGCCACTGGATATGTGTTACCTTTGGGTGAAAAGAAAGAAACGTCATGCCCGGATAGCTGGATACAAGTAACAAGAATCATATGTTACTGCTTAAGCTTTCTCGTGATTGGGACTTTTCTTTTGGCGCTCACTGCATTCGCTTGGATGATCGCTATTATGCCATTAAAAATGTTATCTACGATTTGGACCCTTGAACCGAAATGTGCAGAAGAAGCATCTAAGGGGACGCTTCCTGGCTTTGTTAAGCTTATACTTCTTCTCTAGTTCAAATGGACCTCGAAAAGGATAAGCTTTGCCAAGAGCTTACTTGTGTACCTGTATTAACCTGCAAAGCTATCTGACTACGCAATTCAACAACGAGAAGCTTGGGAAAAGGCCAATGAGTTGACAATTGTAGATCGCTACTATCATAGCGTGTATTCCCATCCCCCTTTCTCAAAAAATGACATATCTCAATACGTAGAAGATAAGTTGGACCAAGCTTCTATTTGTTAATTCTTGCAGTTGGCAACGATACGTAGTCATTTCCGACTATAACTATGAAGACAAGATTCCAAATAGCACTACTTATGTACTCTTTCATTTATTGGTACTCTGAGCAGAAAGGAGTGAATAATTGCGAATACCTAATCTCAGAAAACTCTAGACTGTCTTTTGTAGTCAATATTAGTAACACTCAGTTAGTTAGAGAGCAAATTGATTGATATCTTATTTGACTTATAGCCTTTAAAAAGGGACGAGCTCGGTGAATATTATGGTCGAAAGACCGAGGCCCATAGAAGTAGATCGACATTCTTGATCTTTCTCATTTTGACCCTGCACATTTTATTTCTCCTTCTCCTAACGATAAGCTTAATATACGCTCTCTCCGAGTCTTAGCAATACATGCTCTTTGGAGGAACTTTTTATACCGGTCGAAATACAGTTACCGTGAAGCAACTTGCGGTGGTTTATTGAAATTAATATTGATATAGATAGAATACAAATTTATAAAACGAATATCTCTCGAATTTTAGTAATGTTTTATAAAATATAAATTATATTGCTGTTTGTGAGAAAGTTTCCTGTGCTGGTTTAGGATATAATGTCTAAACGCAATAAATAAGCTTCTTGTTATACTTACCTTCTCTATTTAACTCTGTAGATTAACTGTGCGAGAGGAGTAGCTGAATTCTATTCTACGTAAAAGTATGTGAAAACAGCAGCTTAGCTCGTTCTAGACTCAAATGCCACAAAAAAAACTTACAATTCTATCTAGATAATTCTATCGAGTATTTTCTGGCCGCCAGAGAAGGAATCACACAAACAGCTTTTATAATGATGTGAGAGACACTTGCTGACTGGGTTATGACGGCTGCTAACCGCAATATTTTGGCCTAGTTCGCACGTTACAAGGAAACGCTTAAAATCAGAGCCGCTGAGTCGACCTGTAACTATTTCCGCCAGGAATCTCCCAACGTCACCTTGACAACGAAATTTTTTTCTCCCAACTCGAATCGGCCGCTATGCGAGTTAAGAGTAAGTTCGAAAGAAAACAGCCAGGTTAATGCCTAGAACCCGCTAGTAAAAGGCAGAGTACTCGCCACCGCGAAGGAATTAAGAAGAAAGTTGCTGCTCACCAAAGAAAACAGAAAAAATTAGCAAAAAAGGACCCGACATGGAAATCACATAAGCCCAAAGACCCGGGAATTCCCTCCAAATTTCCTTTCAAAGCGGAGATTCTGACCGAGATTGAGGCTCGTCGAGAGTTTGAAGCTGAATTGAAGGAACGGCGGCGGCAAGAGAATTTGCGACGATCAGGACTAGCACAAGAAGAATCTATGGATGTTGATGACGAGGTCGGAGAGTCAAATCCATTGGCTGCATTACTTGAGAGTGCTCAGGCAGCTGCAGATGAGTATGAGGGTCGTAATGAGGACTCAGATGATGAAGATATGGATGATGATAGTGAGGAAATCTTGATTAATAGCGAAGAACGAGTGACTGATACCTCTCATCGAGCTTTTGATTCAATCTTTCGTCAGGTAATGCAAAACGCCGATGTGATTCTTTATGTTCTTGACGCTCGAGACCCATTAGGCACCCGATCCCGACAAGTAGAAGAGACAGTACTGAGTAACCCTGACCATCGGTTGATTTATATTTTGAACAAAGTCGATCTTATCCCGAGAGAGAATCTTGACGGCTGGTTGAAATATTTAGGCCGACTATTTCCGGTCGTTCCTGTGCGCGCTTCTGGAGCCAGCGGCAACGCCTCTACTTTTGACCACGGTGCTCTGTCAAGTACGGGAGTGTCGTGTAACCGGCTATTGAAGATTCTCAAAAGCTATTCGAATAAGATGGGTGGGAAAAAGCAGTCGATCTCGGTTGGTATTGTCGGATATCCCAACGTTGGCAAGTCCTCCATCATCAACGGACTCTTATCTCGCCATCGTCGAGGAGCAGCTCCTTGCCCTGTTGGTGCCGAGGCTGGGGTTACGACGTCGTTGAGAGAAGTCAAGATTGATAGCAAATTGAGGTTACTCGACTCACCTGGTATAGTTTTCAACTCTGAGGAAAAGTCCTCTCCTAATGAGCAAGCAAGGCTAGTTCTGCTCTCTGCAATTCCTGCTAAACAGGTTCAGGATCCTATCAATGCTGCTACTATGATTCTTCAAAAGAGTCTTGCTGATCAGACCACTTATCAAGCCTTAGAGAAACTCTACAACTTGCTACCTCTCATCGGTACTACTTTGGTCGATAAAACATCGAACTTTTTGATTCAGGTGGCTCGAGCTAGAGGACGATTGGGCAAAGGAGGAGTCCCTAACTTAGAAGCCGCTGCGAAATGTGTCTTGAATGATTGGAGAGATGGCCGGATTCCCAGATGGTCCCTGGTTCCAGAAAATAATGATGCCGCCAAAGGCAAAGTTCAGGTTGTGAGCCAGTGGGCTAAAGAATTTTCACTTGATGAACCTCTTGACGAATCGGCAGAATAGAAAAGAGGGGTCATTCTGTATAATTGTAACATCATGTATCTCGAACGGTTCAGAATTCAATCATCAGTTGGTATGAAACCGTAGTAAATCAATTTTGACAAGTCAACCTCTAGTGTGACGTGAGGCACATCACCGACTGATGTAACGCTGGAACTTCTGTCAAAACATGGAGAGCGTGCTGGATTTTATTTTTGATCAGAGTCACATAGTGTGGCAGCGGATACTTAGCCAGGGTCTGATATCGCTTAAGAGCTTAGCCCACGGAACATGGAATCTTTCTACGGCCAATACGACGTCACTAGTGCTAACGTTGATAGCCTGCTGGCTAGCATTAGTGATCTTGAATGAGATGGTCCGATATTTTGTCCGCATGGTCATTTCTATCATTAAAATAACAATAGTGGTAGGTCTAATAGCATTTACGGTGTATGCTATGAACAACGGGGTCGATAAAGCTGCGCAAGATGCAAGGTCTCTTGCGGACAGTCAATTTGAGTTATACTCCAAGATTGTCATCAATAAGGCCATGGAGGCAAAGAAAACGGCGGCATCGAACCGATTTGGCTGGTGAAGATTGGAAGATGGATTAGAAGAAAAGCCCAAGGTGTCAATGAGAGGAGGATTGGTTTTGAATGAATGGTCAGAGTTATCTGCTTAATGAAGCTACCGATATGCGGTATTGGTGTATAATATTGAATAATTTTTATACTCTATAACAATATATCCCAGCAACAAAACAAACAGGATCGTGGTCGGTTCATGTAGTAAGCTTGGTCCTTCGTCTTGCTAGCTCTCGCACAAGACAACATTAGGCATTTATTTAATTTAAATACGTCTGGTATACTTTGCACTTTCTTGCGAACGGTAATAATCGATATTTGAGCCATTTTGAAAAGGCGAACTACCTTGTGGTTCTCTTGGCATCCTGGTATAAGTGATTGGCCGATTATAACCATTATGAGAATAATCTCCAGATATGAAACGGTAGCCTTTCATTTCCAGGTATTTTCTTTGCGCTTGTATGGCGCGTTGTTGGAGAGCTAGCCGGACCGTCATATTATCGTTGCCTAACTTTAAGAGCCGGTACCTTTCAGGAACATAGTTGCTCTCTTGCTGTCCTTTTGATTTGGTATCGCAAAAAAATGAACCTGTTGAAGCCATTCTCCAAGAAACCTGCAATATTTAAGTGCGATGTGGGAAGCTGCCTGAGCGTAGGTTGCTAGGTGCATTATCCATAGATGCACGTTATCGGTATTGCTTACTCACAAAGCGCTCTTTTCAATGTCAGAAAGGTCTGGTTACGAACTGCATGCTTAAAAGTTACAAGGCCGAAAGGTTCAATTCAATATTCTAGATTATAATTATGGACTCACAAAGCAGACACACTGCCAGCACCCAAGTCCCCATTTAGAGCAACTCAGCAATAGCTTCAGTAGCTGCGAGGACACGCTCTTCTTCCAATCGCCGAGCACTGACTTGAATGCACACTGGGACTCCGTCGTAGACCTCGGGGTCGTAAGTGTCATCTGTGATTCCATCCCTAGGGTCCAGAGATTTACTCGCAGTAGTGACGGGAATGATTGCTCCAGGATAGTCCAACAAATTGCAAGACAAGGTATAAACACAACTTCGATAGGTGTCATGAGGAGGCGCACAGGATAAGTTGCCAGGACCAAGCAGGATATCGATCCCAGAGTCAACGAAGAATTTGATCCATTCTAGTTTTTTGGCGGCCCACTTGAGATTAACGTCAAAAAACTCTTCAAATGTAATGGGAGGCTGGCCCTGGAAGGCTAGAAGAGTCTTTGTGATCGACGGAATGTAGGGTTCTCCGCTGGACTCAATAAACTTGGCAAACTCGTGCGTGTTATCGAGTGTCAGCAATCGAGCTGCTAATTCTTCGTTTTCTTTGAAGGATGGCAGCTTCTTGGTGACATCGACCACAGAATAACCAGCCTTTGTTAGCTTTTCAGCCACAATCTTCAACGCCCTCTTAATTGGAGGATGGATAGGATAATCAGGAGAACCAAAAAAGATGCCAAAGGTAAATTTCTTGACCTCCTCTTTCGGGACAATTTGGAAAGGTACCTCCATGACCTCAGGATCATAATCCCAAGGTCGCGCATCAAGAACAGTTTTGAAAAGCAAAGTGAGGTCTCTGGCTGTGTGAGCTAGAGGACCAGCTGCAGGTGCAATACCAGGCCCTCCCTCTCGACAAGGTGCGACTTGTCCAGCAAAGGGAATCCGTCCTGGACAAGGTTTAAAGCCAAACGTACCATCGCAGAGTGCTGGAATACGGATACTGCCGCCAATATCAGTACCAATTCCCAAAACGGCCCCCCGAATACTAACGATAGCTCCTTCTCCTCCAGAAGAGCCGCCTGCAGTCAAACACAGTTTGTGCGGGTTAAGGGTGCGACCGAAAACATTATTATCCGAGTCGCAGACCATCATAGTTTGGGGAATATTGGTCTTCACGTAAAGCACGGCTCCTTGTTTGAGCAAGATGTCGATGAGAACAGAGTTAAAGTCAGCAGGAGGATGGTCGAGAAAAGACACATAGCCAATGGTGCTCTGGTAGCCTTTGACATTGAACGAATCCTTGACGGAGATGGGCAGACCATGAAGAGGACCAGATACTTTGCCATGCTTGGCGTAGTACTCATCCAACTCTTTGGCGCGAGCAAGGGCAAAGTCGAACATGATTTCAGTGCAACAGTTGACCAACTGTTGAGCAATTGCAGCCGAATGGCAGAAAGCAGAGGCCACATTGACGGCACTAAACTCTCCGGAAGCGATCTTGGCCAGCAACCCAGTGGCATCGTAGTTGTAGACAATATCATATTCCTCTGAAGACAAGTACTGCTTTGGAACATCCATCACTGACGCTGTTGAATCAGCAGTGCATTTAGCCACCAAATCGGGCTCAAGAAGCCATTCCTTAGGTATGAGCGCTTTCTCGCTCTCTCGCTTGGCTAGTCCTTTAGCTTTCCAGTCGGACATTGAGATACGGAGCTGATTTATTGGCTGTGTTCTCTATATATCGTCTTCAAACCGGATATGGTTCACAGCTGCTGGCGGTAAAAACGCGCTTAGACCAACGCTCAATTTGTTATCAAAGATAACAAACTTATGGTGAGCAAGTAAGCGCTTCATGCCCGTCATGCTTATCTAGCCTTGAGAATCCTAGCTGGGAAATGACAGGCGCGGATGATAAGTATTGGTTTATCCCGATAAGGTCGAGCAGCAGGCGGTAAAAAATATTCTGCCTATTAGGGAAATAAGAGGGTCGTATATGTGTGTCCTGTCTCGCTGGATCGTGTTGACAAGATTAAACGAGACCCGCAAAGACCGTTGAAATTCTGTATTATATCTAACAGATAACTATGATATTGTCGATCCCAACTTAGAATCAAAAGCTAAGCCCAAAGAGGAAGGTCTCAGAATCAGTATCTAGTGCTCTTTTTATCCCAAGAAGAAACCAATCGCCGAACAGTGAGGCTAAACTATCAATAACTAGCACAAGAAAGAGCTCTAATGTTGGTAAAAACCAATGGTTGTGTCAAAGCACCGACTCCGTAGACGAGCGAGAGAGATGATCGAGGCTTATGAGAGGAGACAACAGCTTTTATTGGAATCCTATGTTTGATATTGGTATCATTTTACATCAGAATGTCACAGAGATAGTTTGACGATTATTCTAACACTCATGTTACATGACTTTCAGGTCACAATAGCGTATTGGCTCCGCAGTCACTGTAATCTTGGTGATAGTACAGGCATAATTTGACGAGCTATCTATTCCATAAGCTCATCGGTTTCTGTAATAAAGGCTTCCCTTCAAAGCTACAGAGGCTCTCTGAACAAAATCTACGGCTTTAATTACTGGTCTCTAAGACATTGCCTATCTATCTATAATATTAAATTCAATGAATGGATATTCACTCCCGTCCCAAGGCTTTGTCTATTAATTTGCCGACTTGAACTGTGATTTCGTCTTGATATCTTGCAGCCACAACCTGGACACAAGCAGGGACGCCATCAAAAAGTTTAGGATCATAAAGTTCTTGGATGAACTTGTCAGTTTCATTGCGAGGGACATAAGAGGGATCAGGCAGGTCCACATTGGAGTCACCATAAGTGACAGGAACGATGAGACCAGGATGGTCGACCAGGTTCCAGTGGCTAGTGTAGTTCCAATACTTTGAGGTACCTAACGGAAGGGCACAGCCCGGTCCAGCAGGGCAGATGACTGCATCGACCCCTTGAGATACCCAAGCGGCATGATGCTTTTCCCTATATTTATCTCGAGCGTACAGAGACAAGCAGTATTCGTTCAAGTCCATTGGTTTCTTTGGTCCTTCAGATAGAATCCATTCAGTGAGCGGCATTGCGGGCTCGCCAACCTCACTAAGGTATCCCCGGAGATCCTCTCCAGCATTGGGGAAATAGAGAGAACTGATGATATCCCATCCTTTGGCGTGTTCGTAAGGCACGTAGTCGACCAGCTCTATTTGCCATCCTTGAATTGGTTTAGACAGAGCTTGCTTGACCTGAGAAATGGCTCTCAAGATTGGAGGGTGAGGTCGAACGACGCCATCATCCAACATGATTCCGATCTTGAGTTTTCTAGAAGGAACAGGATCAGGGTTCCAAGGCGCAGGAATACAGCGGAAATTCCATTTCCAAGGCTCAGACGCAGCCATCACTTGCATGAATTTCTCAACGGTCGCCAAATCTCGAGTCATAGGGCCTTGGACAGGAATAATGGCATCGTAGTTGCCAACGGAGTTATACAACATTCCAATACAAGGCATTCTATCTCCTGAAGGGCGCAGTCCATATAGCCCATTGTCAGCACATGGAGCTCTAATGGATCCACCAATATCAGATCCAATTCCCAGAGGAGAACCGTGGATACCCAATAGTGCGCCTTCTCCGCCCGAGGACCCGCCAGATGTCAAAGCAGTGTTAAAAGGATTGGTGGTGGTACCGTAAAGCGCCGACGAAGTCTCCAAGTGCATCAAAGACTGGGGCTGAGTTGTTCGAACAAAGATGACACAGCCGGCAGCGGTCAAAGCATCTAGATTTCCATTAGACTCGTCGACCACTTCATGAGTGAATTTGGCAAGACCGGTATTACAAGTTTTTCCTTTGATAAAGATATGTTCCTTGACCGAGAACGGTAGACCATGGAAAGGACCAATTGGCTTTCCTGTCTCAGCTAGATAGTCGTCAAGCTTTTGAGCATTTTCAATAGCCTCATCCCATAGCAATTCGCACACACAGTTGACCAGCTTTTGAGCCACAGCCGCTCGTCGCATATAGGCCTTGACGGCCGTGACTGCTGAAATTGTTCCCGAGTGAAGCTCACCGAGCAATTCGGTTGGGGACATCTCTGTAATCAAAAACTCGTCGGCAGAAAGCATTTGACGAGGGATATCAGTGACATTTGATGGCAAAGGCTCAGGTAATTCCCCTAAAGGAGGATCCACCTTGGCCAGAGAATCATCACGAACCTTCCTTGCATCGGCAATCAATTGTTCAAGATCCGGTAGAGTCATCGTTGAAGGTGATCTGTCGGACCGTCCCATCTTATAGTCTGTCTTTTTTGTCCCCAGCAGATAAGCCCTGTCCCCAGCTTTCCTGATTATACATTAAGCGCGGTTAACTGTTTGGATTACCTATACTGACTGCCATCGCTGTATTGGTGAATAATCATAATTTGTAATGAACGATGCCTTTCATAGTGCTCCCCTGCTACTTCAGTCGACTTGTAAGATCGTTCGTTGGCTGGTTCATAGTAACGCCCTCAACGATCGTGCCTTGTGCTTAGGCCTCTAATCATATGTGTCAAGTCATGAATTCAAGCTTACTCTTAAATCCGTCAAATCAAGCCCGCAGCCTCTCAATGGATGGCATCGTTATCTAGGAGCGAATCTTAAAAGTTCATGAGCGCGCTAGTTAACCGCGCTCACTGATAGCGTCGTAACACATCTCGTTATCATCCAGACGATCTTACAAATCTGGTAACACCTCAGTGCCGAAGGACCGTTGCCTCTAGTGACGTTGATCTTGGGGATATATGGGCCTGCTCATGGATATTATATCTTATGTTATACATTGGGGTATACATTGGGCTTGAAAATAGAGCTTCGAAAGACACTGTCAGCTGGACTCTTGGTTTGAGCCGTTCGTGATCTTAACTCCTCAGCCAGTAAATCCGAAACTGGTAACGTTGTTCAGTTTCCAATAGGAAGGAGCCGCCTCATAATCCTGATCATAAGTTATTAATTATTAATACACTGATCTCCGCTATAATGACAGTTCTAGCCTCAGTCGAGGATGCGAACGTGATATGACCATGATTACATGTGATAATCGATTTTGCTCAGCACTACTGAAAAGAGCTGTATCATTGGTACTAGTCTCTTTTGGAATAACTAACAATTTAGCTTGTCTCTTAGCGAGAGATGAGGGATCCGCTTGCTCCACATTCCATTATATTCTCGGCTTGGCTTTTGATAATAGTTAATCTGCGATTTGTTAAACTCCAGCGATTTTGGTGCTTCCGTGCGTGCTACGAGTCCTTTGGAAAGCTATCTTCTATTAACTGAAATATGACAGCATCTACCAACTAAAGTATGAAAGACAACAAATAAACTTGGATGTATACTCAAAGAAAGAATTGACTGGATAGGGGATGATTGCTCAGTGAACGGCACGATCCTTGGCGAGTCTGACATACCAATGATTCGTCTTTCGTCGCAGATCCTTACCCCAGATGATCAAAGGAATGGTGAGCAGCCAGAATACCATTGACAAGATACCGAGAATAATAAAGGTATTTTGGAGACCATCGGTGTTAATCCAAGGGGTAATTGCGTAACTGAAGGCAAAGCCACCGATAACGTTGCGGAGGATAATGACAGTCACCATAGTTTCTGCTCCCAGTTTTGGATAGCAGTCCATCACATAGGCATAGCCAATCGACTGAGCCATATTGCTGCCAACCACAGTAAAAGCATAGCCAAAAGCCACCCCGACCCAATGGATACCTCTGGCAGCGCCAACACCATAGAGCCAAAGTCCTAAAGGAGAAAGGATGAGGGGGAAAATACCAACATAAAATCGGAACTCGGGTTCTCGAATACCTCCATTAAGTCGAGCAAGCTTCAGACATACCCAGTCAGCAAGATCTCCTCCCCACCAGAGACAGATTATAGTCGAGATACTAGGAGCGATATAGATCAAACCAAGACCAGTAGAGCCGAAATTATATGGTTCTTCGGAAAGAATGGTTGAGACGGTGTTGGCCAACACCATATACCAAGCTAAACCAGAAGCGACAAGGATACCCGCGAAGAAGGTGGGCCAAAGGGTGAAGAAGACAATGAAGTTGGTATACATACTTTCCCAGAAATGTTTCCACTGGGTCTTAGTGGCACCAGGTTCGCGGTAGTAGAACAATGGGTAACGCTGGAGAAGAGTCCGTCGTTTAAGGGAATGATCTATTCCGCCAAGCACTTCAACGTCATTGGTTTGAGACAGATTATCAGAAGTAGTCTCTTGAGCTTCGTGAGCATTGGTGGCTTCTTGCTTTTCAGACTTTTCGGATTCAGGGATTACTCCGAGTTCGTGCAGTCTCTCGACCTCGGCTTCGAGAACCACAGGGTTAATGATATCAGATTCGCTTCTTTCCCACTTGGTTTCTTCCAAAAAGAAAAGCATATAAACGACGACAGCAGCTGAGAAGATGGCGGAGAAGTTATTGATCCATTTCCAGCCCATGGAGCCTTGAATGAAAGAACCAGCCAAAGGACCAAGGAAGGAGAACAAAACGAGACCAGCAAAGTACATGGACAATGCGCGACCACGTTGATGGATGAAGAATAAGTCAGCAGCCACCACTTCTGGAAGACTTTCTACCGGGGAAGCAAACAGACCAGCGATGATTCGATTGCCATAGAATTGACCAGTGTCTCCAACCGTGACATAATTCCACCAAACCAAGCAGACGACCGAACTAATAGTCAAGGCCCAGATAAAAGTAGGTCGGCGACCGAAAGCCATGGCGAAGGGCTGGAAGATCAGACATCCAATACCGGCGAATAGAAACAAGTAACCGTTGCCGTTTGCCATAACATCGATATCGAAGCCAAGACCCTCACCGATCACGACCAAAGACGAGTTTTGAGCGGCCGATCCGGCACCCTGCATCAGCGAATAGAAGACGACTCCCATCCATGTGCTCCATTTGCGAAAAGTACTCCAGTTCAAAGGATCATCGGGATGATTGGTCGGCTGAGGCACCAGAATAACGTTGTTTTTATTTTCTTTCACCCGGCCTTCTTCGTGGTGATCCAGATCGACCAGCATCTCGGTACCAGGAATAGGCATGCCATCAGGCATCAGCAGTTCACGATCAGGCTGATAGAAAAATTTCATGATCGGTTCGACTGTCTGGACTCTTGCAAACCATCTGCTCTTCTATATCAGGTCTCGACGGTGACTTTTGTCGCAGGCTGCCTGACAACGGGACTGATTATGACTGATAACGATGACCTGAGGTCTCGTCTCTCGAAAAGAGTAGGGATATTTTAGCCGCTGGCTGTCATTTGTCGATCTACAGCCGTTCCGCTATTCTGGTTCTTCTCTTTACAGCCAAGCAGGCTCGCCAAGCGTACAGATTGATATTTAATACCGGTCAGATCTTTTAGATACTCCTCCAATGGACAAAATATCGTTGAAATCTCAGGATTGGTACTTCTATGAGCAGCATTCTCTCGTTGGAGAGGCGATAACTTCATCCCGATAGATGTCCCCCCTACCTTCCTCTTTGAGATGGGGGTTCGACTCTTTCCTATTAGGGTTCCACGGGCCATCGAGCTCTCAACCAACTGCTTTTAATAGATTTACGGATTCCTTTGCAGATTTTACTGTACATTTCACTGCATCCGTCTAGTTTACGTTTTTCTTCTTTTAAAATGCCTCTATCCAAGGGTTTAGACTTATCTCCATGGCTCTATCGCATATTTTAGTCTGTGGCGGATGGACGCTAGTGCTGAATTTAGGCGATACGTATTCCTTTTGTTAGTTCTGCGAACTGTGCAATCTTTCTGTAGTTGACTTTCTGGTAATCAGGTACAAAAGCGTTGCTTATGTAACAATCCCAAACAGTCGCGGTTACATCGCAGGATTTCCTGTTCTACAAGCGGTCACGATTCTAAGAGCGACCGCTGCCTGATAGCAATCTGCGGTAGCCAAAGAGGACTCTGCTAGTCCAAGTAGCCTGGCACATGAGTCGAGCGTGTCGGAGATAACTGTCAAGTGTTTAACTCAAAAAAGTAAGGTTCTGTTAGTACCAGTTCTTTGACCGTTACATTCTGGACCAGCATTGCTAGGAACTTCCTGGAAGGCTGCTGCCCAACAGGCAAAACGCAGGCACCAAAGAGCCGCGATTCTCATCACCAAAACCCCGTGCAAACTCCGGCTGTCTCGAGCATTCACTTTAGCTCATATATTCTTCTTTCTAATGTAGTCCTGAGCCATAGAAAGTGTCAAGCCACGGACTACGATTCTATTTGCATTCGACAAGGGCTATATTAAATACTATCACATGAAGAGCTGTCGCTGTCAAAGAACCTGGGTGGTGGTTCCAAACCACCAGTGTCTGCCTGCATGCGTACCGATAGAGAAGGCAGGGACATACGTCTGTGTCATCTTCCTGATAGGTAAACCTCAAGCGGTCGTTCGCCGACGACTATCACCACAATCGTGGGAGGCCATAGCTTATCATCGGCCTTGTATTCCCGAAGCCCACACATTCTTTTTTCGGATAACGAGAGTTGCATGGCCTGCCAAGCGCGAGCAGGCGCCGATAGCGTTACCTCCCAGCTCAACCTGGGGCTTATCTATCATGATCGTGTTATCGGGGCAGCTGGCAAATTGTACGCCAATCTAAGCGCACCTTTGCCGCGAGAACAGCTATGCCAAATGAAGGAAATTTAGCCTCCACAAAGAGATATATAGAGATCAGACAGACAGTGTGGCAGATAAGATCATGTCTGACTGGAAAGCGAAAGGATTAGCCAAGCGAGAGAGCGAAAAGGCCCTTCTACCCAAGGAATGGCTTCTTGAACCCGAAGTTGTGGCCAAATGTACTGTGGAATCGACAGCGTCGGTGATTGACTTGCCAAAGAAATACCTTTCTTCAGAGGAGTATGATATTGTCTACAATAATGACTCGACTTCATTGCTGGCCAAGATCGCGTCGGGCGAGCTAAGCTCGTTGAAAGTAGCTTCTGCTTTCTGTCATTCGGCTGCAATTGCTCAACAGTTGGTCAACTGTTGCACTGAAATCATGTTCGACTTTGCCCTTGCTCGCGCCAAAGAGTTGGATGAGTACTACGCCAAGCATGGCAAAGTATCTGGTCCTCTTCATGGTCTGCCCATCTCCGTCAAGGATTCGTTCAATGTCAAAGGCTACCAGAGCACAATTGGCTATGTGTCTTTTCTCGACCATCCTCCTGCTGACTCCAACTCTGTTCTCATCGACATCTTGCTCAAACAAGGAGCCGTGCTCTATGTTAAGACCAATATTCCTCAGACTTTGATGACTGCCGACTCAGATAATAATGTCTTTGGCAGAACTCTTAATCCTCACAAGCTGTGCCTGACCTCTGGTGGCTCCTCTGGAGGTGAGGGAGCTATTGTCGGCATCCGAGGCTCCATCATGGGAATTGGTACTGATATTGCTGGTAGTATCCGTATTCCAGCGCTTTGTGATGGTACATTTGGCTTCAAGCCCTGTACTGGGCGAATTCCCTATGCTGGACAGAAGGCTCCCAGTAAAATGGGAAGTCCTGGTATTCCAGCCGCCGCTGGCCCATTGACCACGACTGCTAGAGATCTCAGTCTCCTCTTTAAAGCCGTCCTTGATGGTAAGCCTTGGAACTATGATCCCGCTGTGTTGGAAGTGCCCTTCCAAGTCATCCCCAAGGAGGAGGTCAAGAAGTTCACCTTTGGAATCTACTATGGCCATCCCGACTACCCCGTCCATCCTCCTATCAAGAGAGCGCTGAAAATAGTTGCTGAGAAGCTCGAGAAGGCTGGATACTCGGTCGTCGATGTCTCCAAGAACCTCCCTGACTTCAAGGAAAATGAACATTTGGGAGCTCGCCTAATGACCCTCGATAATACAAAACTATACTCCAAATTCATCAGTGCAAGTGGAGAGCCATTCATCCAGTCAATTATCAAGACCGACTCTATCTTCCATCGCCAGCCTGAGATTACCCTTGAGGAAGTCTTTGACGTTAACCTCCAATGGGCAGCCCGCAAACTTAAATGGATCAACTTTTTTGTCGATTCTGGAATCGACGTTCTTCTTGGCCCCGGCAACTTGTCTTGCGCCCCTCCCCATGATACTTATCCTACCCCAATTTACACTATGCTCTTCAACATCTTAGACTGGCCGGGCGCAATTGTCCCCGTCACCACTGCAAGCAAATCTTTGGACCCCAAGGATGGAATCACCGATGCCACCTACGATCCTGAAGTGTACGATGGTGCCCCTGCTTGCATCCAGATTAATGCACGAAAACTTGAAGACGAGCGTGTGCTTGCTGCTACTGAGGCCATTGCCGAGTTGCTCTAAACAATGGCTTGAATGTACAGCTGGAACCTCATTCGTCAAATATTCAACAGTCATTTATTCTATAGACAACTCTACATCGTTCTAATCTATCACTCGTAAGTGCCTCGTCTCGCTAGCAAACTTTCTCAAAAACAAACGCCGGAGAAAAGAAGGCTAAGCGCTTGCTGAAGCCACCATCTATTATAAGATCTTGTAAAAAAAGCAAAAGAAAAATAAAACTAACTCCCCATCCATTGTACACTTGTTTCCCAAAAATTTTGAAAGTCCAGATCACTCAAATCGGTGTCCAGTATAGGATTGATATCCGAGAGTAAAGGATCTTCTGTCGAGATCTTTTGAGCTTCCTCGTTTTCTAAATGACCGCGTTTGATGAGATTTCCTAGGAACGTATTCATTTGCATAGTTTTTTCAGACAATTCTGTCGGATCGACTTTTCCTTCAAAGAGATGAGGGAAATAGAGGTGTAGGAGATGCACACAATCAGAGGCGAATAGTTTATCGCTATTCGCGATTGGTCCTGGAGTGAATTCAAGACAAGTCTTGACCTTGTCCATGACGTTGCTGAGATGATAGACGTGGTCGTCAGTGAATTTATCATGGAAGGCTGCAAAGTAAAAGATCAGTGAAAAACAGGACCATTCCAAGTAGAGTCCCAGCAGCCAAGAGCCTTCGAGGAAGGGATATCGAGACGACATGAGGATAATGAACTCGGGAATGGACAAGGCTGAGTCGACACAATGCTTAACTGCTCCATAAAGCTTGAGATTTTGAGATTCAGAGACCCCGCACGGTTTGAAGTTCTTCAAGTATGCAGCAATAATCATCAAAGGGCGATAGATGACAAGTTTTATATGATAGTAGAATAGTCGACACCACCAATACTCTTTGGCTTGGGCTGGCGTGGTCGTATCGACTGGAGGAATCGTAGCCGTGTTAAACTGGGGGTATTTTTGCATCAGTTTGTCGAGAGTCAGGTTGAGATCGGCGACTACTTTGAAAAGAACGTTGAGATCGGAAGTGATGGGATCTTGGTAGAGCTCGATTTGAATTCGGTCCATCAAAGCACTAAATCCACAGCGAATGGAAATGAAATCGAGTTGCATGCCTGCTGGGTGGGTATGGAAAAATGCAGAAGAGACCGGTTTAGGAATGGACTTGACAGCAGCCGTAGATCCAATCCGGCCGCATGCAAATGACATGAATGAGTTGATACAATATGTCGATATCCATAACCGGTTCTTCTGATCATGGTCCAGTAGATCTTGGTGGGTGCTGCTTAGACCCATGCTGAGGCAAGCGTTAACCGAAGTTCCTAAAAACATAAAGGCTGCCGAGGTGGATCCATGAAAAAGCAGATAATACCCAGCCAGGGTAAGACAAGCAATGCCGTTCAGGTTTACATCAAAGAAGATATTGTTTAATAGTTTGCGAGCTTTTTGGAAATAAGAGGTCGACCAAAGAAAGGGTGGCATGTCATCAATCAACTGGTTCTGGTTGGGAATACATGCCGCTCCATTGGCAATCACAAGATATATACATCCTAAAAGATACTTGTCGATCTTGCCAGTATCTTCGAGGTCCTGGCCACCTAGATCCCACACCTGGAGAGCTAGAGCCGTGAATTCGTCGGGAAGAAAAATAGGACAGAGAGTATGGAAGTTTTCAAAGAAGGAATCGAGAAACTGGATCAAGACCGGCTTGCTTGCTCGAAGATCGAGACTTGATAATGCTTCCGATTGACGGAAAAATATTGTGTGGGTACCTATCTGGGACAACTCTTGAGGCAACTGATACCTTGAGCTATCGCTCATTTTGTTCAACCGGTCTGAGCTCTCGGTAACGAAACTATACATATTCTGGATAAAGCTGACATTACTGGTCAGACCGAAAAATGACGTATTGGCTGCAGTATATTTATTAACCTTATTTAAAGGCCTCATCAAAGCTTCCAGGCCCGTGATTTCCAGATCTTCACCAACTTGCCTACTCAAGATGACCGCTTGACTGTGCTCGATCGGGACCTCATCTCTAAGACAAGTTAGAACCCAACAATACCTCGTAACTTACCCAGCTTGTTCGCCTTCTCTCATATATGTACACTGCTTTCCCATCTTGAAACAATACTCGCATGGCTGAGTACCGTCGCATCGTCGTTTCCGTCGTCGACATTGGTCACACGCTAACTTGCCAACAGACGTGAAGACACATTCTTCTTGTGCTTCTATACACCCTAAACAAGGATTCTGTCCATTACATTTGTGTTTCCTTCGACGACATCGCTCGCAAGCCTGAGAAGACCGCTTCCGCCGGACGTCCTTCATTAAGATGTAATGGTGCAAGTGGGAGAGGTGTAACGACTGAAGGACACAGACCAGTTTGAATCGTTTCGTCTGACCGGCTCTAGATCCAGCAGTCACGTCTCATTCGAGAATAATAGTTCTTTATCTTGCTGTTGTGGCAAAAAGTTTTGAGCAGTGGACTGCAGCTTGTCCTGATCCCGTCACGCTGAGCCGAGAATGCCATTTTCGAGTCAGCTCAGCCTAAGCTGAGCTTCCTCGGTCCAGCTGCCTTGGTTATTTGTACAGACACACTGAGCAGAGATGGAGAGGGCATTTCTCGTTACCTCAGCTCTCTAGATGCGCGTTGGCAGATTGCAGATCATCTGGCGTTGAAAGACGCCACTTAGCGAAAGAATCTCATATTTATTGGTGGTCGAAAAGGAATACCAGCTTCAGCGGCACGCAAGGATCAGAGCAAGGGTAGACTGGCAATATTTGTATGGCTGGAAGCCGCGACACGTCACGAACGGCTACGATGCGGGCATAATTGGGAGTTTGCTAGTTTGGTCAAGTTCTACGGCAGCAGGCGTTGACACATTCAATCATCTCTTTATTCGTAGCTTCATTAGACAAGTCTAGCGCGAACAGCCTTGATCTGGGTGTAATGCTCAAGAGCATCGGCGCCCATTTCTCGGCCGACACCAGATTCAGCATAGCCACCGAAAGGCACCATGGGGTGGAAGTCATTATAGGTGTTGATCCAGACAGAGCCAGTGTAGAGTTTGCGCGAGGCTTCGACGGCCAGTGAAAGGGACTCGGTGTGGATACCGGCGGCAAGACCGTACGAGGTGTCGTTGGCGAGCTCGATGGCCTCGTTGACGCTCGAGAACTTGGAGATGGTGACGACGGGTCCAAAGATCTCCTCCTTGACGATGGTCATGTCGGGCTTAACGTCGGCAAAGACGGTGGGGCGGATGAAGTAGCCCTTGCTGCCGTGGCGCTCACCTCCGGTGATCAATCGGGCGCCTTCCTTCTTGCCGATATCAATGTAGCCCAAGATCTTGTCTAGTTGTTTCTGGGAAGTCTGGGCGCCCTGGAAGGTGGTTTCGTCAAACGGATCTCCGATCTTGACGCTCTCGGCTTGTTTCCGGAACTCGGCCAGAACCTTGTCGTAGATGGACTCATGGACATAGACGCGTGAACCGGCACAGCAAACCTCGCCCGAGTTGTAGAAGATACCAATGATGATATTTCGGACCGCTTTGTGAATGTCGGCATCAGCAAACACAATGTTGGGTGATTTTCCTCCTAATTCTAAGGTGACCTTTTTGAGATTCGACTCGGCAGCGGCCTTGGCGACATGTCGACCGGTGGCAGTGGAGCCAGTGAAGGCAATCTTGCGGATATCAGGGTGTCGAGCAATCACATCACCGCAGCTGGGGCCAAAGCCAGGGAGAATGTTGACGACACCGTCGGGAATACCAGCCTTGGAATACAAACTCGACACATACAAGGCACTCAACGGAGTCGATTCAGCCGGCTTCAAGACGACGGTGTTACCAGCAGCCAAGGCAGGGCCAATCTTCCAAGCCCACATCAAGAGGGGGAAGTTCCAGGGGATGATCTGACCGCAGACGCCAAAAGGCTCCCGCGCAGTGTAGGAAAAGTAGTCGGGTCCGGTGTTTATAGTCTGGCCAAAGATTTTATCAGCCCAGCCACCGCAAGACCGGATGTAATTAGCAACCAATGCAACATCTCCTCGGCTGTTTTGAAGAGATTTACCATTATCCAAAGATTCAATATGGGCAAACAAGTCAGCTTCTTGTTCAATCAGATCCGCCAAACGAATCAATGCTTTGCCTCGCTCTTGAGGGTCCACGGTACCCCAACCTTCATTGAAGGCTCGCTTGGCAGCCTTGACGGCCTTGTTGACGTCGTCTGCTTTTGCTTCGGAAACATTGCAGATTAATTCCTCTGTCGAAGGCGAGATAACCTCAAACGTCGCGCCGTCCTCTGCAGGTACGAATTTGCCATCAATGTACAGTCCAGTGGGCTGTTCATAGGACTTTCCATTGGGGAAGGTCACAGTGGTACTGAGAGACCGGAGTTGTCGACGAAGGTTGCCGGAAAAGGCTCGGGGAAGGCTAGAGCGAAGCATTTTTCAATGTGAGTGACAAAGTCAACAGGAGTAGAACCCTTCTAGGCGACCCTGAGCTTTATAGTGAGTCCCATGATTCTCTGCGGCGCCCGCGCAAAGTGCGGGGTTGAGCTAGAGTGATCGTAGCCCCGTAACAGCAAGGTCGCGGGGGTGGGGTCGGGCACCCAAAAATGGCATTTATCCGACCTGCGTTTACAGACTAGGAAATTAACCGGCTGTAATTCATGTTGGAATAGGATAGTCATGACCTTCGGACTCGGGCGTGGACCCTACGGTGCGTAGAAGACACAGAACCGCGGCATCTTTTGTTGGCGTCGTCCTTGGAGGTCAAGCAGTGCGCTAATTAGCTCTTTTGGATCGAACGCTTTGGGAGAAAATCCTTAATAATATGAGTGTTGCCAATTGTGTGCCTCGGGAACCGGTCATGTGCTCGGATTGAAGGATCCCGAGTGATGAACTAAGCATAGGACGAACGGACGCTAGGTGATTGTCTGGGTGATTAGTATGCGATAATCAGCGATAAGCCATCAGTTTTGTTGGATTCTGTTGATTGCGGATCTTCCCGTCCGTTTATCTGCTTCCTACTGGTGCTCATCTCTCCTCGACAGGCATCCTTGCTGGGCTCTCTTGCCACTAGCGTCGCCCAATATTGCCTTGTCATTCAGTAGATCATTTTGTTCTAGCGGACACTGTATTGTCCGACAGCTGAAAAATATCTTGGCTGAATAATATCTTGACCTAGCAAGTTGGAGATGCCAAATCAACAAGGGGCAGTGCACTAGAAAGTTGCTGGGTCTAAATTTCGAGATTAGAGTTATGTTGACAGATACACAATGAGTTATGGTGGACTTGACGGCCATCTTCGTCTCTAGTTTGACATGGACGTGAGATTTGGCGATAACTGGCGTATAAATTGGAGAAACACTTGCTGATTCGAGCAAATTAGTAAAGATACAGTATAGCGTAGAAGAGAGTATTTTTGCAAATCTCGTTTCGTTTTCAGGAAATATAATGTCAGTAATAGTGGTGATCTTCCAAGGTTGCAGGAGAGTAGGACGTGTCCAAAGCTGGGAGTAGTGGACACACGAGTGCATTATTGATGGCCGCCAATGCTTCCGTGCGCAAGTGATATTTATTTTACTTGTTCCATTCTCGCAGTTTCCATGCTTGCTTGATTACTCTAGCGGAGATGACTGGAGAGTTTGGTAAGCATAGAACTTCCCCAAACACTACCCATGCACTGAACATGATACAGGAAATAATAATACAATCATATGATCATTCAGTCGCCTCCTTTAAACTCTTACTGAACCTGAAATCTGCCCTTGTCCCTGCTCAGCCTTGTTTGCGCCGGCTTCTTGACACACCGTATCGACAGTCGTCTGCTGTATCGATGTCTCGTTCACACTCCCAAGACTCACCCGTGTGTCATTTACCTTATCTTGGCGCTTGCCCACGGCCTATCGACTCCTCGTATACTTTACAGCCCATCTGAGACCAACGTAGAATGTCCCTAATAAGAATATGCAGACGTAGAGGAGTGTGAATCAACATTGATGGCCGGCCCGACTTTATCGACATACCACGCAGCACAAGAGACGGCGGCCATGGTCGTTCGCCGGTGTATGCAATGCAAAAGTATTTGGTTTCAATGCAGATAGAGCTGACTTTAGAATGGAAGAAGAAATGCTCAGGTATTGGAGCCATGCTTGTTATCGGCTAACTAGAAGGGGGACCTACCTGCCACGGGTGTCTGACAAAAGGTCTCAAATGTGAATATCCTACTCGCCAATACACTTGGATATCTGGCCTGATTGAAAATAATAAGCTTCTAAGTGCCCAATGTGCCAATTTTTTGAATTTCACCACGCAGGATTTTGATACGAGTGCAAGGATGATTAGTCATCCCGAGTCTGCGAGACGGCTGATTTTGTATAAGAATCTGACGCCGGTGAGCGCTAGATTTCAAGAAGGCGAATGTGATCTATTGGACTACTTCATCCGGGTCGTTGCGCCCCCAAGGGTGTTTGAGCCAATCGATGAAAACGAATACCTAACCGTCTTGGTGCCGTTTGCTTTGGCCAATCAGTCCGTATTATCTTGCTTGTTGTCGATATCATATCTCAGCCAAGGGAAAAGGCAAGAGTCACTAACTTATGTGCACGAGGCCTTGGTTAACTTACAAGCTTCTCTCAACGAATCAGAAAGCCTCGTTTCTCTCATGATCACGATGCTTCTCTGTATTCATGCGATTGTGGATAACGTCGACCATTCTTGGATCATCCATCTCCTCGGAGCACGCTCGATCTTGGCTAGCCTTCAGCCCGACACCGTTTTGTCGTGCCCTCCCTTGTTGTTCGCTTACCGATATTTCTCTTGCCGATTCATTCTTCAGGCTACAGCCATGCCACCCAAGGACTTCTTGGATCTTCCCGACTGGCCTTGGATCGAGCCTTTCTGGGAATCTGACATCATCAATGGCCAATTTGGATGTTGTCCCAAACTGATGTCGATTATCTATCGGGCAACTAAGTTGTTTGCAGAACAGACTAGTGGAGAGCCAAATGGAATAACTGTTTCTCCTGATACTGCTCTCTTAAATGCACACAGGCTGCTTTGTGAACTCTATGACATGGATCAGAAACTAGATCGTTCATCCTCACGCCATGATGATCTGGATCTCCGAATCACTCTATTGACTGCAAACACGTTCAAGCTCGCTACACATATCTACATAACTTTGACTTTGTTCAATGCCAACACGCAGACGGATAGTCGAATCTCGTTTCTGTTATCTGACCTGCTTAACAACTTGGATGAACTGACAAACCTTGAATTTTCTCATTCAAAGCATCTTCTCTTTCCAGTGTGGCCTGTCTTCATCGCTTGTCTCGTCATTTCCCGAGATGATGCCCGTCTCCGTACACTGAACGTCCTGGACAAATTTGTTTCACAGTGGCCTATGGGATCGGCTTTCGTTACACGCCAAGCTGTAGAGTTCCTTTTAAAAACCAAGGATATTATAAATGCTAGCACCGATGAGCCTTGTCCTCCTTCGATATCCGTCATCCGACAATGCCATCTAGCTCTCCCTTTTACGTGAATGCCAGCGGTGGTCCTAATATTTGCCTCTGCTCGGTTTTCAACAGCAGCTGGAAGACTTGCTTCGGAGATGAAGAACACTGTAAACTGGCACAAACTCGTGTATGAGCATGACGTGGCCCTTGACAGATGCTTTATCCGGATTCATATATGAAGTCATGGTCTTTGTCGGACCCGACTCATCGCTTCTAACTATTCTTTATTTCTTTTTGCTTTTTGTGTTCTTTTGTTTTTAGGTGTTCTGCGGTTATTGGGACAGAGGAGCTTTTTATAATTAGATTTATTAGATACGCCAATTAGCCTACACGTCATTTTTTCCTACAAGAATCAGATTCTTCCACGCTTTATTACCCCAATTTTAAAGTTCCAGTATATCGCCGCCTCCGTGTTGAACTAGACAAAGATAGACCAACGAATAGATTGTTGTACCAAATGTCCTTGACCAACCTGCATGAGCTGTATCTCTAGTTTTCAACAAAACAAATGTCTGGGAACAGTCTCATCCAGAAATCTTCAGCGTTGGCCTCGTTGAATGTCATGAGCATATTATTTGGATCTAGATCTTCAACATTGTCTCCAATCTTTAATTGGCCTGGTTCTTCCTCTTTCATACCAAAGTCCATAACCTCGGGACCCATTTCAATTCCTGGCACCGGAGATTTCGTCAGAGACTCGGGCACTGCTGCTGAAGAGGAAGAAGCAGCAGCCTGTGGTTTTGCAAAAACTCGTGCCTTGACACTTGGAGAATTCATGGCGGTACTAGGCTCGGTTTCTTTGGATTGAAGCGAAAGCTCAATCTTGGCCACCGCGCGCGATGCAATCTCCCATGCATCCGCACATTCTCGTAAGGTTGCAAGAAAAAAGTTGACCTTTTCTCGCTTGGTTTCTTCAAATGAAGGCTCGAATTGCCCCACCCCTGCTAGAATGATACTACATGCTGTCATGCAGGCGTACACCAAAAAAAGAGGGGCCTTTTTTATATATCCGACCTCATGAATCCCGCTGACTGCTATGTAGACGCCCTCGATTGCCATCTGACAAAGTTTGGCCGACGTAAGACAATTCGCTACGATATCTTGACGGTCAAGAAAAGGCCGATTGAGACCCATGAGAACGATATAGTAAAGAAAGATGCCCGCGTTCCGGCTTGGAATAAATCCTATTTCCTTTCGTAAGCGTTGCTCATCCCATGCCATTTCTGGTGGCAGATTATCGCGCCATTTTAATAGAGTCAGGTTACATTTCTCAAGATTTTCAAGCTGCGAGTTGACATCTCCGTGAACGGGTTTGAAGACCTTGGACAAAATCTCAGAGATGATGTTTGATATCTCGATCAGCATTTTCAAACCGATTGAAGCTGTCCAGTCAAGGTGAGTGTTTTTTCCTTGGTAGAGAAACTCTTCATAGCCTCTAAATTCAGGCAAGTCCTCCATCGAGGGATTATCGGTGTCTGATAGTTGCATAGCTGTGGGGCGACCCAAGAGAAAGCTCGTGAACCGATCACAGACGTAGCTTCCCCAGTAGATTCGTTTCCGTACAGCCAGTTCATCTGCAGTAAGCATAGGATCCATAGTCAGCCACCGGTTAGGGTTTAGTTGGAATCCGAGGTCTTGGCCCATTCTCAGGGCCATTCCTGAAAGCATCCAGGCCGACGAAATTCGACCCGCTCCAATATCACACATGGCTAAGCATTCCAGGCTTTGTACTGTTGTGAGATGAGACTTATCGAGGCCGATAGCAAGCAAGCGACTCCACGCCATATTGTAGAATTGAGGCGATCGGTTCCTTATCGAAGGATCGTCTGACATCTTTGATCCAATTGCACAGATGGCGAAGGTCAGATGTTCGGGGCTGAACATGCCTTTGAAAAGGTGTCGATAATAGTCTCGAAGATACGTTTCCCTGTGCACAAACATAAATTGGTGATATTGCCATCGAAAAAACAATCGAAGACACTCGTCAATGATCTCATTATAGTTGTCGTCATTTTTCTGGTTGATTGTCATGTTCAGTTTCTGTTCTTCTTCCATCAAGGTCGAGTCGTAGACGCTGCTAGGACCATAACACAGAATCGACCCATACGATCGTCGATTCACCAACACAGGCAACTCTGTCTTTGATGGATCCGCTTTGCATTGTTTTTTAGGTGCTGAAGGACCCCGATTTTCCGAGAGTGACAGAGACTGAAGAAGGAGGTTCTGTTGACCGGAAGGAGATGATTTCAAAGTCATGAGAATCGACTCTAAGCTGGCAATTCGATTCTCTAAAGAAAAGACATAACTGGTAGGAAACCGTCGTTTCCGGTCATCTATGTCTCTATATACACACTCGATATTATTTTTTTTGCAATTCTGGCAGACCTCCTGTTTATCGCATTTTGCCTAATGTGAGCACAATCTGTACCAAAATCAAATAAGCAAGTGAATCGCGTCTTTGATTGTATGTTCCATCCCCAGGAGATTTCCCCAGAGCTAGAAGAACGATGTTTGTCTTACCTTTCGTTTGCGACAGCCGACGCAGCTAACATTAGCTGAGAGAAGATTAACATTACTCACCTGAGTTTATGAACGGCTGACGGGCTCATGACATCCAATAGCTGCGCTCATGAACTGACCTGAGCCTTTATCCCCAGGATCCAAGAACGTTGAGAAGTTTCCCCACCCGGCGAGATGTAACGGCTGTCTTATCGCAAGCCCGTATCATTGGCCATAGATATACCATCTACGATTCTTTGTGATGAAGGAGGAAGGCAATATGTTTGTGATAAGTAAAGCATTATTAGAGTGTGTAAGAAGACTACGATTGACTGATACTTGGAGGTGTATCCTCTACGCTAGTGTACGGGATGTTGGGAGGGAGGAAAAAAATTAGAGACTAGACAACACCAGGCAAGTTCACGCTCAGGACATAGTTCAAAGACTCGTCGAATAGCGCCTGGAGAAGAATCATCGCCAATGGCATCGTTACTTCAAAATAATATGATCACAAAGACCCGAGTAATACCAATAGTAACAGTGAGTATGAAAGAAGTACTTTTTCATCCATCACCGAGCTTCAGGTAGACAAGTTCGTCACGAAAAATATAGTCCTGCAAGGAATTTTCGTCATAATAACGCAGGACATCAGAGTCCATAGCATAATCGAACGATAATCGGGAAGAAAAAGCAGCAAGATGGGACTTGACGGCATTATCGCTAGCTGACGCGACGACTATCGAAGCCTTAAGATGGCGATGTAAAGCGTTCACGTCCCCTGACGTGACTGAACAGAGTTTACCAGTTAGAATAGAGTACTTCCTGATAGTTCTGAGCATGAGATAGCTGCTCCCTATGAACCACATATTCAACACAAACCCGGTGGTCTCTGTCGTTATCGGAAGTACGCAACGGGGAACAATCTCCAGCGGACTGAAATCTGGAGCATGGGCGTCTCGACTCCACCTTTCGTATTTGATCATGATTGATCTTTCGAGCAAAAGAACGTGCGGCTCTGTAGAGTATAGACTCAGGGGCTGGCTGAATGTGCCATTCCATATAGCCACCCTGTTGCCATCTTCAGAGACCGCCAATTTCATGGCTTGAGAAAACTCACTATCAGGTGCATAGAGAGAGCTGCTATAGGCGAGTGGTTGTCCCGGCGAGTCTTCTTCCGTCGCCACTGGAACCGGAAATGCAGAAAGGAGCCGCCCCTTTGATGGAGGTCCACAGAATGACGGTCTTAAGAATGACTCTCGTATACAAGTGTCATCGGGGACCTCATATAAGTCGATTCTACCCGAGACATCGGAAACATCATCAAGAATCAAAGTAGAATATGAACTCTGGTCTGATTGGAAGGTCATGGGCTGAACACACACAAAGGAAGATCGAGAAAGAAGTAAAGACGATTGGAAACAGCCGTATAAGTCCATATTTTCCTCGAAGACGATAACAAAGTGATGAAAGAGGGAATCATCGATTTCACATACTGTAGGCACGCGGCTCACTTTCGCATTACCAGAGGAAGCTTCTTGGAGTGACTGGAGTGTTAACGAAGACTTCAACGGCCTGGGCGTATAGTCGACTGCAAAAGTAGCTGTCTCTTGGTAGCCAAATACACTGAAAACGGTATCATTGTTAGTCAACGAACAGTCAAGATCAGCACGATAGTGAGGCACATCAACAGCCTGCCCAGTTTTGATATTTACGAATATAATTCCGCCTAGGCGTACTGAATGTATCAACAAAAAAGCGCCCCCTATAGATATGTTGATCATTTTTGTCACTGACGGGAACAAATTCGAATAGATTGGATGGATATGCTCATGAGGAATGATTGGTTGGAGAAGAATAGGATCATCGCTAGAAAAGTTCACTTCTCTAAGGGCAGGATGGTAGAACTTGATCAGATCTCCAATATAGTAGACTTCAACCAGACCATACCGGAACGAGAGCGCCAAAAAAGTATGATCACACGAAAGATGGATATGGTGGGGGACAGCCGATTCAATATAATCATCGTCTGCGGTCTTATAGTCAAAACGTAGCCATAATAGGCATTTAGAAAGATCCAGCAAATCAAATATCTGAATATCAGAGTGCTCGCCGACCGGATTTTGAGGAAGCGGGTTCCTCTCCCAGTTAATCTTAAATTGAGCAACTCCGGAATCTTTTTCCGAACTCAGAACTTCCTGAACCCTATATTTTTTCTCAGGTGGCTGCTGTTTGAACTCATACGAGGATTGCGGAGCAAAACATGAAGGAGGTAGTCTGCAATCTTCGGTCGCACTAACAAATATACCAAATCTTCCGTCTTTGCTGCAAGACAAGAACTTGAATCCCTCGATGAGGACTGCATCATCAGTAGTATCTGACATCGTCGGGGCATTCGATACACACAAAAGCTGGCGATCAGGTTTCACGGTCAATCGTGGGCACAGTCTCCTAAGAAAGACTCGATAAAGGTTATATAGTTCATCCTCTCCAGTAATAAAAGTGTGTAAGAACTTAACCATAGAGTCAAGTGAAGGTTCATCGCTGCATTGAGGGGGAGATTCTTCATCGGACTCAAAACCATCAGATGAGCCATCCCAGAAATCCACTTGTTCAATGTATCGCTGCAAAACCTGCCAATCATGGTAAAGAAGAGGGCTGCTGAAAAGAGAATGCACTATATGATCAATAAGTGCCTGAGCCGAATGGGTCTCTTGGAAGAGACGATGGCACGTTGAGCCCAGTTCTAGATATTCCAACGGGCCTAGGTACCTGAGGATTTGCCAGATTAGCTCAGTGGAAAGGTTGCTAAACATAATCCATAGTTATCGCCATGAAATTTCTACCGGTGCTGGGAGATTCTGACTTCACCACGTAACCGTTACGACATCTACAAGGAATACCAGGTTCACGCTTGAAGGCAAACGGACTTCTGCCTCTTGCTCCTGCTGATTCTCTATTATCGTGACATTTTATGCAAGTACGTACTCAAGAATTTTCAAGGGGCACAGTCTTCCGCTTTATAAAAGAATAAGGGGACTCTCCGAGATTGGTAACTTTAGGCTTGGGCTCCTCAAAGCACTCGATCCTGACGACGGTTTTATAGTCTTATACACGTCCACTGCCATATTATGACGTAGTCAACTGGAGAATATCTCTCAGATCTGGGTCAATGGAAGACTGACCTATCTTTCTTGCAAAGACTGCGTGGAGTAAAGATCCATTACAAAGCCTCATCTCTGACGGATGAAATCATGTAGTCAAACATTGTTGGCGTAGTAATTCTAGACGCTTGAGAGCATCATAAGCCACCAAAAAAAAGTCACTTCATTAAGCATCTGCCAGGCAGTAGACAGATGCTTCTCGAGTAACGTTGCGATCGCTACGTCGTCGCACTGTTGGGTCTAAACAATCCTGACTGTTCCCCCCCTCTTCTGTATGAAAGCTGATAAAGAATGAATAATTCTCCTGGCCAGGCTTTTGGCCAGCCTTCTTTTGGGTCTCAGCCCAAGTTTGGACAGTCGACCTTTGGATCCTCTTCTGCATCACCCCAGTCAGCCTTTGGTTCCCAGCCAAAGTTTGGGCAATCAACCTTTGGGTCGCAGCCAGCCTCTGGACAGTCTGCTTTTGGTTCTCAGCCTACGTTTGGTCAATCATCTTTTGGTGCCCAGCCTACTTTTGGACAGTCTTCCTTTGGTGATCAGCCTACTTTTGGGCAGTCTTCTTTTGGCTCACAGCCAGCATCTGGCCAATCGTCATCCTTTGGTTCTCAGGCCACATTTGGACAGTCCTCCTTCGGTTCTAAGCCCGCCTTTGGCCAGTCTACTTTTGGGTCTCAGCCGGCTGCTGGCCAGTCCGCTTTTGGTTCAAATTCTGGACGAACTGGAGGTTTTGGTGGGGCAGCAAATTCAGAGAATCCATTCGCTGTAGCAGCGAGAGCAGCATCTTCTAATAGTTCGCCGTTTGGTGCAAATGCTTCAAACACTTCACCGTTTGGAGCAGCCGCCAATGCTGCGTCTGGCACTTCTCAATTTGGCTCAGCCCAAAGCACTCCGACTTCCTCACCGTTTGGTTCATCTGGTAAATCTGCTTTTGGAGCATCTGACAACTCGGCCTTTGGGACCGCAGGCAGTGGTTCAGCCTTTGGCGCAGGAGCTGCAGCATCCACAACAACTCAATCGGCCTTTGGAGCACCTTCGTCTTTTGGGGCATCCCCGACAGCATCATCTAATGGCCCTTCTTTTGGAGCATCACCGACTTCCAATTCATCGTTCGGGACAGGGTCTAGGTCGAATGGTTCATTTGGAGCAACCTCTGCCTTTGGAAAGTCCGCCTTCTCGTCATCAGTGAATTCAACTGAATCTCCCTTTGCCGACGCGGCCAGAGCAGCCACTAGGAATTTTCAGTCTGCAAACCCGCAAAAGGGCGAACCTGCGCCCTCAGCCTTTGGAACAATCAAGGAAGCTCCGAAGTCTGCATTTGGTGGATCGAGCACGAGTGCTTTTGGATCGGGTGCTCCCAACGCTGCATCTCACTTCTCTAATAGCGTCTTCAAAGCAGCTCCTGACCGGTCTACAACATCTGCTAATTCATTTGGTGCTTCTAATAATTCTGCTTTTGGTAACAATAGCAAATCGGAAACATCCACTTCGACTTCACCATTTGGCCAAACAAGCCCCTTCTCAAGCGCAAAGCCTTCGACCGATTCCGGCTCATCCGCCTTTGGGCAACAAAGTGCTTTTGGGCAACAAAATGCATTTGCTTCTAATGATACTGCTACAAAACCAGCATTTGGATCCTCATTGTTTGGTAAACAGTCTACGACCACGACGGACGGTGGTAAAATTTCGTCTGCCGAACCCTCTAGTCAACAGCTGGGCCACATCACTTCACTAGACAAAGAATCAGAAGATGATGGTACCAGTGCTCCTGTTCCTCATGATGAAATCAGCGTTAAAGATTATGTCTCTCCAGGATATGATCCCACGCCAACTTCTCTATCAGAGCTAAGCAATAAGCTCCGTGATCTCTATCTGGCGCCCAGCTTTACTTTGGGAAGCGTACCTGTTATACCTCCTCCCCAAGAGGTGTGCTGATTAAGTTTCGCAAAACATACTCTGTTGCACGTTTACTGAGAAAGCAGCACAACCTAAGGAGGCCCTTAACTGGGTCTTATAACTGGTTGTCAATATACTCGCTTCGACACCGCTCAGCTCTAGACCTGTGCTTCGGAAAACCTCTCTCGGCAGGCCAGCGCAATTCCACGTGACCACCCGAGTCAACTGTCGTGTGTCCGCCAACAACCACCATATATGAGCTTGCGCATTAGTCTGTACTAAATAAATCAATAATTAGCATGTAAATATTTTATTTTCACCACAAATCGCCTCAGTTATTTCTGAAACGTGTAGAATTTAGAGATCAAGAGGAAACCGTTACAGGTCTTATCGGCAAAGTCAACTCGCGCCAACAACCCGGCTTCCTACCTGCTAATGATGGAGTTTTCGGGAGGTACTATACAAAAGTTTCGTATAAGGAAGGATGCAAACTCGTTACCACTTTCAAAGAGTCGGCGACTGCGACTGGAGGATGCCGGACTTGGTACTAAGATCCAAAATGCTCGGCTGAACAAAAGATCCTGCATGGTGTGCCAAGAGAGGCGGAAAAGGTGTTCTCGAGAGCATCCACATTGTGCATACTGCTCAAGTCATGGGATATCATGTGTGTATCCCCAGGAAAGGGACCTACAAGCTCTTGTGGACAGGATTGAGTGGCTAGAGTCGATGGTTGGCAGGGTACAGTGCCCCGACGGCAAAGATAAGGATGTGAAACAAGTTGAGACTGGAACGAGAGTGAGCGTGAAGCGAGATGATCCCTCGAGTCGGCTTCTAATCAGTAGCCTGAAGCTAGGTAACGACGATACGCCCGAGATAGTTTATGAGCAGCTACATAATGACCAGATATTGGATTTGTTTGAGTGCTATTTGAATCATACCCAATTTGCTTTCCCTTTTGTTGACCGGGCGTGGCTTGACAGAGAGTTTGGTAAAGGATGGAGAGGAGTGACGCCGGGTGTGAGATCGCTGTTGTGTTTGATTGTTGCAGTTGGTGCCCTGAACAAGGCTCATCTAACTGATACTGATGAACCGCTTAAATGTCTATCTAAGCGCTTCTTGATCAATGGGATCAAACTTGGAGTGGAGTCTTTTTCGTTTGATGACACAAACTCTATACGCTTTCTGGTTCTCTTAGCGATTTGCTCGCTATATGAACCTGTGGGTCTATCTACTTGGCTGATTGTCGGTATTGCTACCAGATTGGCGATTTCCCTGGGTCTAAATAAGCAGGAATGTCAGTTTGGGGATAATGATGGATGTGATAAGAAGGCCGAGTTAAGAGGAAGATTGTTTTGGAGTGTCTTTTATATGGATCGCACCATATCGCTAGCTACTGGAAGACCGGTGGCTATTGCCCAAGAAGACATCTCGATTGATAAGCCTGCATTGATGAAACATGAAGCTGCTCTGACTATTCACAAATTGGATGTCACGTCGACTCTTCTGTCTCTCAAAAAGTTGGAAGATCAGATCTTGGCACAATACTCCCGCGACAAGGTCTACCAGTGTGCCCTAGAGTTCCAGATACAGACTATAGAAAAGTTCAAAGCAGAAATAGACCAATGGCTAGTCGAAGCACATAATATGGTTGATATTTATACAGCAACGTTAGGGCCTTCCTTGTCTTTCTATTTATCCAAAGACTGGCTTTCTTCTCGCTCTTGTGACCTCTTGATTCTTCTCTACGCACCTATTGTGATGAAGAAAGAGTCGCAATTCCAGTCTCCTCCCCAAACCCATCTAGCTAGTCTTAGTCCTTTCGACGGTATGGCAGCCAAGGCTTCGCTGGAAGAGTTGTACCTCCATCCTCTGCTTGATGCCGCAAGGCGATCGGCACGGTACATGGAAAAGCTCCTGAGTGATCATAATCTCCCATTGAATTGGATCACTCTCTACCGCTTATTGAACACGTGTGCTTGTATCATCCACTGTTGTTCCAAGCAGATCCTTGATATTTACAGCACAACGAATGAGCTGTCTATCTGCTCAAAGGTCCTCGATCAATTTGAACCCCATTGGACGGTAGCAAAGCAGTGTACTGATATTCTGAAGGCGTTTTCTCGGTTCGCCCTATCTTCAGATGATGTGGCTCAAAAGGACTTGGAACGATTGCTCTGTACGACTTTTGGAAGTTCCAGTGCTTATGTAAACGACGTCTGCATTGGTTCTGATTCGTCCAAGCCTGGTGATCAGTCTAATTCGCCTTCTTTTGCAGAAACTGAAGATCAGAATCAGCAGCCGAGCTTTGCTTCTCTCAAGGGAATCCTTCCGGATATTCACAATTGGTTTGATGAGCAACTTGCTTTTATTTGATGGTTTTTTGGGAGCATTTATGTAGGTTAGAAGGTTTAAAAACATTTGGTTTCTACATTGCATCAAGCTACGTTGGCTAATTTCCACTTTACAAAACGTATCAATTAAACCCTAAATGAATATCCCGTAAACAAAACAATTACTTGTCACTGTCGAGGCCAGACGTCCGACTCTTTTCTTCGTCGTCGTTGATCTCCTTGACGTCCTCTACCGGGGCCAGATTGACTGTCTTGAATTTTCGAGGGAAAAACTTCAGAATAGTGATACCCACGATACCACAAAGGGCAAAGACTCCCCAAAAGGTTGCATTCAGCTGATAACCGACAGGATAGTGAGGTGCATTACCAGAAGGATAGACGACCAAGGGCATCCAGGCATTAAATGCATAAGCGATAGTATTCAAAGCACCCAAATACACCGCTCGTTTCTCTGCATCATCCTGACAAAGTTCGTTAACCCAAGCGAACAAGATTGCGCCTGCACCGACGGGAATAAAGACCATGTACCAGCCGACGTATTGAGTGACAAGGCTTGTGGGATGCGTAGAAAGAATGATACCACCAATCATGCCACCAATACCGCCCAAGAGAATGCTTATCCATCTTTTCTTGGTGGCATCAGCGATAATAGCGAGAATAATGGCGGCGACGACCTCGATAGCAAATCCACCAGCAGGGATAACATTAACCTTAGCCACAGAGTAGAGACCCAAAGATCTAAGCCACAGAGTCATATATCCACTCAAGTCAACGGCAACGACGAAGCAGATATAAGGAGGAAGGAAGACCCAAAGAGGCCAGTCCCACAAGATATGTTTGACTTTAGCCCAGCTCAGTTTAGGGTTTGCTGGAGCTCTTCCGATCTTTTCTAGACGTTCACGAGCAAGTTCTCTATCTTGTGAGTTAAGATAAAAGGCCCTAGTATTGGAAGGAGAATCAGGAATGAGAATAAAGCCCAACAAGGCAATGGGAGCGCCAATGATGAAATCAAAAATAAACATCCACCTCCAGCCGGCTCGTCCAGCATGACCGTTTAATCCATTATATAGACCTGCTTGCAAGAATCCAGCAAACATCTGAGCAATAGCACTTGACTGTTGATAGATAACAGATCGTTTACTCAATTCACGGGGGGTATACCAACTTCCCAATAGAGTCATCATACCAGGATAAGCAGCTGATTCACATAGTCCGACCATGAATCGGAGACCAAAGATCGTCCGGGTGTTTTTAGCGAAAGCCATACCCAAGACAAACAAGCCCCAGACGAACTCGAGAGCAGGCAAAAAGATAGAAGGGCGCACTTTCATCAAAATAAACTGAGCAGGCATTGTACCAACGATATAGCCGATCGTTCGGAATGTATTCATCAAGTTTAGATCTTGTCCGTGCATCGCGAGGTCCTCTTGCATTCCCGAAACGTAAGCATTTGAGATATTAGTGGAGTCCAAGTACATGATAAAGTAGTAAAAACAACTCCATGCTAAGAATATAGAATCTAGCTTGAAAACTAGTCGTTGTTCCTCTTTGCTTTGTCCATCGATTGTATCCCAAAGAAGACCACCAATCTTCTTGAGGACACTCTTCTTGGGTGCAGGCGAGACCGCTGGCTCAGACGATGCTAAACTGTCTTGTTCGTAGGTATTTTCTTCTTGTCCCATGGAGTTGGAGTTTCTATTTGACGAAAACTGTAAGATCCAAGATTATATACCACACCCAGGATGGTGTGCTAGATACACATCTTGCCAATCTATCTCCCAAATTGCATCAACTCATGGGAAAGAAGAAAAGTCGGGGGTAAGGCGTAAGTAAGTAGTGGTGCCAGGATGGTTAAGATCCACCTTTCTTAGCCTTTTGGTCTCGAAATTCGTGTCTACGCCCACTCCAGAGGCTAAATAATAGGTTTTCTACTATTTGCATCGCTTCAAAGTCTCGAAAAGATTCAAAATTTGCATAATTTCGATACCTAGGACCGATGGGATGAAATATTTTTAAATATGTTCTTGCCTAATTAGGCAACTTTTGTCGGACACCGACAGCTTTTTACCCAATTGGGAATCAAGCTACGAAAAAAATTATTGATCAAGCAATGGAAGTCATTACTCATCATCACAAGTTATCAGCCGCCAGTTTCCCAATCCGGAAATTCTGGTCGGCTCGCGCCCGACGCTAGCGTTCGGTAGCATAACGAGCTCGAGCTCGGCTTCGAGAGTTTTTGTTAAGAAAACTTGTCAAAGTTGGCCTGGATGAATCAAATATGAGCAAAGATAATCAAATCCAAATCTCTATAGGTTAGAAAAGCTCTGAATGGTTGCTAATTTTCCCTAGATCGAGGTGGTACTTTTACCGACGTCTGGGCTTTTATCCCGTCCAAAGGTGAAATCGTCTTGAAGCTATTATCCGTCGATCCGGATAACTACCGTGATGCTCCTACTGAAGGTGTTCGTCGAGTGTTGGAGCTTGCCACCGGGCAGGCAATTCCGAAATCGTCCAAGCTCGATGGGCGACTGATTGAGTGGATTCGAATGGGTACGACTGTGGCCACAAATGCCTTGCTTGAACGAAAGGGAGATCGCTTTGCTTATGTTTGCACAAGAGGATACCAGGACGTTCTTGAGATTGGTACTCAAGCTCGCCCCGAACTGTTCAGTTTAGATATCAAAAAGCCACAGGTTCTTTACTCGCAGGTTGTTCAGGTGAATGAACGAGTGATTGTCGAAGATTTCTCTGAGAATCCGACTCCTAAGCAAATAGACTATGCTGCGGACCCCAACCTTCGCAAGACTCACTCCGGAATTGCAGTTCGAATTCTTGAACCTCTAGACGAAGATAAATTGCGTGCTGATCTGAAGGCCTTGCTGGCTGAAGGCATTGATAATATTGCTGTTTGCTACTTGCATTCGTATCTTTATCCCGAACATGAACTTAGGACTAGAGAAATCGCTCTGGAACTGGGATTTAAATACGTCTCTTTGTCTTCTGAAATCTCTCCCGCTATAAAAGTCTTATCGAGAGGAAATTCAGCGTCTGTCGAGGCCTATCTTACTCCTCATGTCCAGAGATATGTCGACCAGTTTTTGGATGCCTTTGAAATCAAACCTCAAGTAGAATTCATGCAGAGTGATGGCGGCTTAGTCCCCGCAAAGAAATTCACTGGTCTTAAGGCCATTCTTTCCGGTCCCGCCGGTGGCGTTGTCGGTTTATCTAGAACGAGCTTTGAGAAACAGCCAATTATCGGCTTCGATATGGGTGGCACCTCTACTGATGTCAGCCGATTCGGTGGTGACTTTGACGTCCAGTATGAAAACAACGTAGCTGGAATCGACGTGAACTCGCCGCAGCTGAATATCCACACCGTGGCTGCTGGGGGTGGTAGTATCTTAACTTGGAGAAATGGTCTTTTCTATTCTGGACCTGAGTCTGCTGGTGCTCACCCTGGCCCTGCTTGTTATCGAAAAGGCGGACCTCTCACGATCACTGATGCAAATCTTTTCCTAGGCCGGCTGGTAGTCTCAGAGTTTCCCCAGATCTTTGGACATGGCGCTAACGAAGCTCTTGACGAAGAGATTGTAACCAAGAAATTTGAGGAACTCACTGATCAGGTAAATCGTGACAGTGATACCAACTACACTCCTTTCCAAGTCGCCTTGGGATTCATTCGAGTGGCCAATGAAACGATGGCGCGAAGTATTCGTGCTGTGACTGAGGCTCGAGGATTTGCCACTAAGTCTCATATCTTGACTTGTTTTGGCGGTGCTGGTGGTCAGCATGCCGCGGCCATTGCCGATGCGCTTGGAATCTCTCGAGTTTGTATTCCTCGATATTCTTCTGTTCTCTCAGCTTACGGAATGGCTCTTGCCGATATCAGCTCTGAAATCAAACGGCCATTCGGTCGAATCTATGACTCTGATACTGTCTTGCAAGCAATCGAGCTTGGAAACTCTCTTGCCTTGGACGACCTTTCGAACAACAATGAAACTATCTATACTTTATCCTTGGGACTCCGATATGTTGGCACCAATACAACTCTGAATGTAGTGAGTGGCGGTGATAACTTTTTGGATGCGTTTACTCAACAACATCAAAGAGAATTCAGCTTTACCATACCGGGACGTAAAGTTATAATCGACTATGTCAAGCTACGTTCTGTCCAAAAGGGTAAATCCATTCCTAAAGTTGAGATCACTGAGGAATTGGAACGGCTTGCTCCGACAACCCCAAAGAAGGTGTCTGGAACCCAAGTTATCCATTTCGATGAGGGTCAGTTTACAGCTGATGTGTACAAGTTGAACGATTGTATTCCCGGAGACTCTATTGAAGGACCTGCACTGATTATCGACGCGACCCAAACGATCGTGGTCAATCCAAACTGTCGAGCAAGGATTCTTTCCAGACATGTGATTATTGATGTCGGCGAGAAGAAATCGGTCAATCAGACCCTCAGCTCACCCGTCTCGTCAATCGATCCCATCTTGCTTACTGTGTTTGGCCATCGATTTATGAGCATAGCCGAACAAATGGGCCGAACCTTACAGCGCACGAGCGTCAGCAGTAGTATTAAAGAACGTCTTGACTTTTCTTGTGCCATTTTTGGGCCTGATGGGGGATTGGTTGCCAACGCGCCTCATATTCCTGTGCATTTGGGCTCGATGCAGTATGCGATTCAGTACCAGCATCAGCTCTGGAAAGGTAAATTGAAGCGGGGCGATGTATTGATGTCGAATCATCCTGAAGCAGGGGGAACCCATCTTCCCGATATCACGGTCATCACCCCCGTCTTCCATAACGATGAGATTGTGTTCTATGTTGCATCTAGAGGCCACCATCAAGACATTGGCGGGGTAGGCATAACGGCAATGATGCCTAACTCCAAGCAATTGTGGCAGGAAGGCGTTGCTGTCAAGTCAATGAAGGTTGTTAGTGGAGGCATCTTTGAAGAGGCTGCTGTGCGAGCTTTATTCGAAGAGCCGGCCAAATATCCTGGATCCAGTGCCAGTCGGAGAATCGACGATAATATCTCCGATCTTCAAGCTCAGATATCGGCTAATCAGCGTGGGATTTCCTTGGTTGAAGCGTTATTTGATGAATATGGAAAAAAGACCGTTCAATTCTATATGGATGCTATCAGAGTCAATGCAGAATCGGTGATTAGGAACTTTGTGCGAGAGAAATACAAGGAACTTAATGGCTCCGAGCTTGATGCCATCGACTATTTTGATGACGGTACTGCAGTCAAGGTAGTCATTCGGTTTGATCCTGATCTTGGCGAGATTTTCTTTGATTTCACCGGTACAGGCGAGCAAGTGTATGGATGCATGAATACCCCAGAATCTATCACATACTCTTGTGTTATTTACGTCTTGCGCTGTCTGGTCAATCTCGATATTCCCTTGAACCAAGGCTGTCTTACCCCGTGCCACATCTCAATTCCAAAAGGATCGATTCTAAACCCTGACGGCGATGTCGCCATTTGTGGATCCACTATCGCAGCTCAGCGAATCACTGATGTCATTCTCAAGGCTTTTGGTACATGTGCCGCTTCTCAGGGTTGTGCAAACAGCTTTGGATGGGGCAGTGGTGGTAAGGATCCCCTGACTGGAAAAGTCACCCCTGGGTTCACCTATGGTGAAGCTCTGGGAGGAGGCAGTGGAGCTGGTCCCACCTGGAATGGCTGCAGTGCAGTCAACGTTCACGCCACAAACACCCGAACGACGGATATCGAAGTGATTGAAAGCCGGTCGCCTGTTGTGGTAACCCAGTGGCAGATTCGCAAGGGATCTGGTGGGCGAGGTAAATTCCACGGAGGCGATGGTGCCATCCGTGAGATCGAAGCTAGAATGCCGTTGAGAGTGTCTATCTTATCAGAGCGACGGGTGTTTTCGCCTTATGGAATGGCAGGTGGTGAAAATGGAGCACGAGGAAAGAATCTTTGGTTCCGTAAAAAGGACGACGAATCTTACGAGACAATCAGACTAGATTCAAAGGAGATCATCAACGTTCAGACAGGAGACCGCGTGAAGATTATGACTCCAGGAGGAGGAGGCTATGGCGCTTTTAAATGAGCAAGTTGATGTAACACTTATATGCAATTACAGATTTATGGACTGGTACAATATAACATAGAGTGTAGAATTAATCATTCACCAATAGAGGTAGTTCACAAACTAATGAAAGCGCTATAGATGTTTAGGCCTATCAGCGCGACCGTCGAGCCGAGGTTTGGCTTCTTCTGTGTATGAGAAGGAAATATCTGTAGAGTCTGTGTTTTGTCCCCGGTCAGAAGGGAGAGAAGCGTCCAGTCCCTTGAACAGATTTGCGGCCCATTCCTGCCCTGCCCGAACAAGTGCATCAGCTCGATCAGCACGCTTGGAGACCGCTGAAGCTGATAGGAAAGCAGGCAGCCCGCCAGATTTCAGTGGAATAACATTAGATTCGACGTTGTTACCGGTTTTTGCCTTAGCAAGGCCAACCACGCCATGGGTAAGGTCGTGTACCACATAAGCAGCGCGAAGAAAAGGGGTTCCAAGGACGTCGTCGCTACTGTGCCGGGCAGCCTGGAAGGTATACCAGTGAACTCCATTGGGATCAATCATACCATTGTAGCGGAAGAAGGACTGCACAGGCACCTCAATGGTGATTCCTTCAAACTCAAATGGTATTGTGCCACTAAGCGACTCATACTCATCTATCGGAATACCGAAGCCATAACCAGACCATCTGGCACCAGTTAAAATAAGCAATCTCTTGAATAAGTTATACGATCTGGTCAAGAAATAGCTTGTGCTTGAATCGAGGAGATAAAAGCGACTAACGTCCAATCCAGCGACACTTTTAAGCTTGACAAGGAACGCTGAGGGGAACGGTTCACGGTAATATTCCTTCAATTTTATTTGGACGAGGGGTCCCTCATACTTGGCAGTGTCAATTCCTCCAAAAAGAATCTCTCCCTTGCCTGTTTCAATGGAATTTAACCACAACGAGAAGGCGTTTACATCCACAAATCCATCACTCAATAAGCGGGCGGGGAAATTGGGATACTGGTCGGGGAAGTTTTCTTTTTTGACAAATCCAAGTCCAACCAGATTCCAGCCGAGATTTCCTTCGGTGCATGAGCCGAGTTCCAGGCGTTCGATTGTGGCTCCACCAACACTAACTGTATCTGTACCAATCTCACCACTCCACCAGCCTGAAAAATAATAATCATAAAACTCCTTTCCAGTTGCGTTCCACGAGGTTGAGTCGGCAGGGTCGAATGTTCCTTCGTTGTTGGTAGTTAAGTTAGGTCTGGCTATAATAATATCAGACGTCCCCGTATCAAAAGAGACATAGAGACCACGAGGAGGAGTACCGACTGTAATATAAGCCCGGTATTCGGGACCTATATTTATGGTATCTGGATATGATACTAGAGAAAAAGACCCATTAGGCAGAAGTGAGTTCTGTCTCGCGTTCAAATTATGCTCGAGTTCCAGTTGGATTGTTTTTCCACCGTCTCGTTTGGTCAAAGATACTTTGCGGACATCAGAATTGCTATAAAGTGCGTTGATAGTAAGAGTAGTGCCTTCAGCAGCGACACTCTTGATCGGAGATCCAAGGGCTGTAAATAGCCACAAGTAAAAAACAATGAGAAAACGCTCAATCATCGTGATGACTGATTCCTTTAGCCGCCAGCTCAAGATATATAGTCCTCCGAGGTGTCTAGATTAGAAAGACGCCACTGCCTCGCATAACCTTATAAGCTCATCGGCTGTGTCGAGAGCATTTCTTGACTATCTTAGAAGTAAAGAGTCATTCCAAATAACTTGCTCCAATCTGGACGGACACAATGCACTGCCGCCGTTCAAGGGATTGTGCTCCCGGGTCGAGCCCGATAGTTATCCTCCGCCTAAAGCCAGGATAACTTGAAGTGGTATCTGAGAATATTAATCATCCATTAATATGATAAATATCAAAGATTCTATCTAGCATGATCTAGTATCTTCTCCAAGCAAATGTAGTTACTCGGATAATGTGGTGCATGCAAACATGTGGGGCAGCAAAAGCATCAGCCTCTCTGTGTCTAAAAGACAAACGTGCTGCTGAAAAGACCAGTGATTGGAATGATCAAGTGGTGTCAAAGGCAGCTAAGCTCAATCCGCAGCGGTGTGTAGAAAGAAGTCATGACAGGCAAACCCTAAATTGCACTACGCTTCTACTTTATCTGTATTTTGAAGAGACCTTGAATAGGACAGTTGAGCACTTGGCAGCTGTGCATGAGGCTATGATTCATCTTAGACCAAAAATGACTCACATTAATACAACTACACAGTGTCAACGGATGATCGGCCAAGCATTCTATGATCTCCATCCGAGACATGAAAACAAAACAAACACTCTTTACCGAGGCAATCCGATTTGAATCCTTATACCATTAATTAAAACTCGCGTGGGCCCCAGTAACTCCCACGATGGGGTTCATCTGAGCCAAGAACATGGCATGTTGGATGCTCATAGTCCTCAGTCTGTCCCATAGGCCACATGGGAATCATGCATACCTCATCCACTTCGCAGCCACGACAGTGTTTCCAGGTAGCCCATGATAACTGCGTTACCAAGCACCGAAGGTCGGCAATAGCCAAATCAAGGTCTTTATGGAGCGCATCAGACAAGGTGGAACAAATAGAGTGGGAAACACTATAGACCGCTTCACTAGCAACAGTGTTCTGCGGTGCTGTTCGGGGTATAAAGTGTGCTGCGCAATTGTTAACAATCTGGGTTTCGTTTATGTCTGAATAGTCTGTAAAAGGCTGTAAAAGAGCCTCGATATGAGCAAAGAAGGACTCATTGGCAATATTGACTCCTGAAGTTAGATACTGAAGCTCATCAGAATATCGTAGGACAATCATATCGGCCACAGCTTGCCAGTCAAACGACTCCTTGGAAGGTTCATCATACATAACCAGATCGTAGAGGTCTTGCCGAATGGGCTCAAGCTCAGCGGATGGTAAATGGCTTAATCGAGGTCTTCGAGGATCCTGGCCAAATAAATCCAAGCCATATGTGAAAGCGGTTACAAAGTTATCATAGTTGACATGTACCCTGTGTCCTCCGATGCCGTGATAACGAGAAGTAATAGCCCTTAGAGCTATTTCATGGATCGCATTGCCACTGCGAGTTGTTTGTTCTGTGGCATGTGCAGTCTTCTTATGCGAGAAGGGACCCCCTTCTTGAACTTTGGCTTGGGTGATCCGTACAAGGTCCAAATCTCTGGCAAAAGAACAGAGAATTATCTCAAAGCCTTGCTCCATGCGGATAAACCCATCGATACGATCTTCCCAATCCTCCTGGGCAATCTGGCATGCGAGCTCGGCTCTCTGTCGTTCTCCCATAGGTGGTCCACGTCTTTTTTTGTCATCTTCACGGCCAGAGAAGCTGAGGGAATCGTTCAAAAGGATTCGATCTTGGCTATCTAATGTTCCTATTTCACTCTTGGCAGCAGACATTCCATCTAGATAAACTAGTCGTAGATCTCGCGCAGCCACATAAGTATGAAGATACCCGGGCCGAGGAGATGTATCATCATTCTGATCATCATGCTCCTTAATAATAACCTGGTCTTCCTGATCTTTGGCATGAGCCTTTGGTCTTGGGCCTTTTGAAGGAGGCCCCATGGTTCGCGCAAAATTCATAGCGTGTTCTGCTTCAAAAGCCAACCATTCTGTTCCATTAACTCTCTCCGCTCGAGACGTTCCATGATAAAACTGGGTTCCTTCAGGCACCAGAGCGAGAAAAAAAGACATGCCATTGTGGTTTACTGACGAGTCCCATTGTCTCATGACCGATGTTAGAGCATTAAAGATATGGAACTGAGGAGGCGCTGGCTCATCTAGAAGCTGGATTGGTGAGGTCGCAATCCGAGAGACCAGGGCAAGAACAGCTACAAGACATTGTAGAAGCCTCCAGCTGTCCACAGTAGTAGCCATCATGCGCTCACTTAGCGACAGAAGCCCACTTTCTTTGTATATAAGAGAGTATGGTGCGCTGCGTTCCTTTTAGTTAGTGATCGACAGGATCGACCGACCCCATGACCGTTACATCATGTAGATATCGGAATTGACCAGGTGGGAAGAGATATCGGATAGATGGTCTAGTCTAGAACCAGAGAGGTCTCTTCTTGATAATATTTCTCTATGGATAGTGTTTAATAGCTTGAATAATCTACAAAAATTTACAGAATATACTTGTGTATCTTGTGCTGTCTATGTCTACATTCTTGAGTATCGACGGCTCTCTAATAGCAATTGCGGTGCTAACCCGAAAATTATGTAATCATTGGTTCTTACGTAAAAGAAATCAGGATTCGCTGCCAACAACAACTGATGAAGCTTTCTGGGTATGTCGTCGTTAAATAAAACAACACTTTTTTTTCCTTCAAAAGTGTGAATAGCATGTCTCCTATCCTTTGACAGACATAAAACAAACTTGGCTCAGGTCACTCTGTGCGTTGTTTGTGTTACCTTCGTGCACTGTGTCTTTGGGATTTGTCGTAATATTGAGAAGAATTCTTACAACTAGCCACCTTTGATTTTTGGGGAATTTTTGTCGTTCATCGATAATTCATTCGCTTAAACGGAAATTGTGTTTTCAAGCGTTTTATACTCTGTGCGGTAACCTATTGAGACAGTGAAGAGAAAAGTCTACTGAATGTGTGAAGGTAAAAATAACTATAGAAGCCAAAATGGTTCCTAGGGACCTTGCGAATGTAGTTCTACAGTTGGCATCATCCACTCCAGAGATCCTATTTTAAATTATAACATGTTCGATATGTTGCATAAATCATCCATCAAGTACAAGCATTCGTATATTAAAGAACGGTGCCCTTGTTTTGTTTCTTGTCGACCCGATAATGCTTCCAAGCTGCAATAGCAGGAATGCCCAGACCCAATACTGCAGTTGATGAGACACATCCCCACTTTTGACTCCATCCCCACGAATAATTGATGGCATCCCGAACGGCAGAGCCAGGAGCATATTGCATCTGAGTTAGGTAACCACCAGAGTAAATGGTCATGTAATCTGCTTTGGCACTATCAGGAAGATGGTCATAGAGAGCAGTGGGGAAAGTGTTGGTATAGATAGCGGCAGAAACAGCATAACCTACCGCTCCACCAACACTGGAGAAAAGACCAATGAGTGAAAGCATCATTGGGACGCCGTCTCGGTCAGCTGCCGACATGACGGCCATGTCTTCACCCACTACTAAAACACCGCCTGCAAAAGCGATGAAGATCTGACACATGATGATATAACCAATATTGGAATCTTGGCCTCGGAAATGGATCATAAGACCGGATCCTAAGATCATAAGTGGTAGACCAAAGCATAAGCAGGTGTACTTGAATTCACGAACAAGACGGACCCAGACACCAAAGACAGGGGCAAAGAAACAAGAGCCAACATTATATATTTGGGTCATATAACCTGTATCTTTAACGCTGAGGTTATAAACAACCATGACGAAGTAGTAGAAATATTGATCCCAGGAGTAAAAGCTGAAATATAAGATTGCTGAGAGCCAGCAGGCACCCATCACAGTGCGATTATAAAAAAGCTCATACTTGATAAAGTGAGTGCGAGCGAACCATTTCTCCCATGCGGCAAAAACAAAGAAGAGACAGAAGCCTACAACAATCATGGCTATGAAAGTGGCACTGCCATAGGTTGCTCTCCCATAGGTCTCGAGACTAAAAGGAAGAAGGAAAATAATAAAAGCAGCCATTAACAAGAAGGCACCGATAACTAGGTCATATTAGCGACTTTAGACATGGCAGATCTACTTACCATCAAACTCATGGATGTAGTGAATAGTTGACTGCACCCAGGTCCTTCCACTTGCAGTGTGCTTATAAATACCCATTCTTTCTGCCTTTTTTTGATAAAACTTGAACACAATAGCAAGGGGTAGAAAAACCACAGGCATGACAATGCAGAAGACACCGTAGCCCCATCGCCAGCCACTTGTTCTAATAAACGACTCGGCAGCTAAAGAACCGGTGAAGGCGGTACATATAAAGGGAGTATTAGAAAAGCCAAAAGCAAAGGCTCTGTTTCTGAGACCAGAGGTATCGGCGATGAAGACTTGCAAGATGAGATAAATCGCATCATATCCAACCCAAAAGAGAACGTAGCCAGCAGCGTACGCGGAAGGACCGTTGCACGCTGCCAGGATAATCAGACCCAGTAGATAAATGCCAACAAAGAACACAAAGCCTTCAGCTCGACCCCAGATATTTAGAGTCTTGGCAATGGGCAGCTTAAGGACACCACCAATGATAGTAGCCAAAATATTGGCTGTACTGACCTGAGAAGCTGTCTCAAAATCAGAGTAGACATAATAGAAAAGATTGTTACCGATAGAAGACTGTAAAGCAAGCATGAAATAACAGACCCAGATCCTAAGCCGTTAGTAATGACCATGAGGGAAACTTTACCATGCGTAGGTGAAGTAGACAGCATTTTTACTCCATACAAGGGCTGCAGCCTCTGCCTTTTGCTGCCCGGGCGAGGCATCTTCAGTCACTTGATCGGGATGCTGCTCCACTTCTTCTTCATTCTTCGCCTCCAGGCTGCTTGTTTTACTGCTGGTAGTACCCATTTCTTTATTTGCGGCATCTGCTTCGTATGTTGGAGCAGTATAATCCAGGTCCTCAACGACCTGGTCAGTCTTTCGACCTCGGACCATATCAAGCACACCCATCGGGAATATTATCAGATCTTGACTCTTCCTTTGCGGGCAAAGAGGCTTATGTGGAGCAATTTATTTGTCCGTCCCAAGCGCTCTGGAAACCATTGACTCGGGAAGAAAACGGAGACAAAAGAAGACTATTCTCGATTTGGAGATCCTGTGAAGATTGGGCAATATATTCGAAGATCGGTGACAATAATGCATTACCAGCCGTTATATTCTAGAGGCCCATTCAATGTCCATATGGCTGTGCTTATTTTCTCTATCCGTCTTGAGCGACCGTTTGACAAAAGTGACAGATCCACGTACCTCTCCTTTTCGGCAGTTTGGTGCCTTGATTTCGGTAGCGGTGCCAATATGGCGCCGTTAGGCATAAGCTTAACATGTGCTTATTCGGAAAATCCCAGCACTAAGTCAAACGTCTAGCCCTTTGCCTTAATCAGATAATCTATAACATGACTGGAACCGAAGAGTATTACGATGAAGAGGAATATTAGGTCACTTTTGACTAAAACGGCCAATGAAACGCACATCGAGCGTTACGGATCAGAGGATCAGATCTTAAGACTCATGCGGACGCAGCGCAGAGATCTGCTTTAGGTTGGCCTCATGACCAGGTGGAAGATGAAAGTAAACTCTCATTGGCCATGCCAGAATTATCAGATTTTCCTTTTTTAGATGCCATATTTTACCGGCGATTCGGTTTTGGCTTTTGCTTTTTCCGACTAATGTAACAGATGAGAATGAAAGCTTATTTGCTCTGCACCAGTATCTGCGCGGAGATAGAAATTCAGATACAAAGCCGATCAAGACAGAACGTCTTTCTATATATGAAGTAAAATGGGTAATAAGGCCCCATCTTCGTAGAGGAAATCGACACGTTCTGTTCCAATGTAGTTAAATCCTGGCCAAGCTCCAAATCTGAACATTTTCCAGATGATGCTCAGCATAGCAGACAGTTGCTTATATAAGCTGATCTTCATAAACGGCGCCCTGTTAGACTGCACTCGGAGGCAGACGTTTTGGGATGATTGCCCTTATGGGAAGCTTTGAATAATTCTTGCTTTGCAAGCCATTGAATGATTATGATCCTTGGCCTTTTCTATTGCGGAATCAAATCCTCGGTTTACCTTTGAAGCTACAACTGCAATGTTTTCAGATAAAGAATCTAATCAGATGCAAAGTTCATTTATATCTCTTCAGGAAAGTTGGAACTTCTAGCCCCTGCGGCTCTGAAAAATCCTAATTAGGTGCAACAGTTGGAGACGTTAGTTTATTCCGCTTTACCGCCGAACAGTATCCATTCACTCATGCACGCGGAGCCAATCAAGTGAGCATAATCAAGTGAAAGTGTGACAGTTGACTATATTTTTACTGCAAAGATAAACAAATCAATGCTAGTTTGATAAATGAAGGAAACAGTAAAGGATATCTGGCTTGAACTGAGAATCATAACCAAAGTCTATTGTGCTATCTGGCCAATCAAGATTGGCGTGCGAGTGAAGTGCCTGCAGCCACTAAATACAGACACATACTTTGATCCAGCCACCAAATAATTTGACGAGACCACGACGCAGCTTTTATGAGCCTATAGAGACAAAAGAAATGCCATTTCAGCCAAGAGAATGATGTTTTTACAGATATATTTGTCACTTCTGAGCTAGCGACGAAGACCAATGAATGGAAGGGGGAAAGGGCATGGATTGGTAGTGAGATTAGTTCCAAGAGAATGTCCCGCGCAAAAACGCTGCTCAGAAATTGTTATCTGATAATCTGGATTATCGCGTTGTATCCAACACTAGGGACTAATTGAAACTAGGCGCATATCCATCTGATATTTTTTCAGCTACGTTAATGTCCCGTAGGTCTTCTAATCGATAATTCGAACCTTAAAAGGACGTCCCTACTTGATGTCGTCCTTAATAATACCACCCTATGAAAGCATCTATGGGTCATGGGTTCGAATGGTAAGCTTACGTTTTCAAGGGAAGCAAGATTCATTTGTTCGGAGAGCCTCGGCAAGGTCAGTCGAGAGTTAACAGAATGACACGAGAAAGCTCGGGACAAAATTATCAGCTCAAAAGAAGAGATATTATCGGCTGAATACGCCAGATCTCTCTTGTTCACTGTTGCACCTGTAGATATCATTAATCATTCAAACTACAAGAGCCACTGAAGAAGTAAAGGCTAACTGAAAACAGGAATCTATTATCCATTCTTAATTGGGCATTCAGGTGCATGGACTGACGCTTATTGGACGCTCCAAAAAAACACTGAACACGAGGTAGCCTTCAAGTCCCTAGTCTATATTCCTATATAAGACTTTTTTAGAAAGAGACATTTTTTGTTATTATATTTGGTAAACGATGAGATTCTGACTTCTGCACTTAGTTCTGATCCTGCGTTTTATTCCTAGTTCAGTATAAGGACTAGAGGAAGCTCTGCCAAACGTTTTAAGCTTATGAAGAAGGAAATACACTATGACATCGAGACTGCAAAAATGGACTCATTCTTGCGAAATCTCAGATACCTGGATCTTCTTTGCTGAACAAAGTCCTGGTGGCTTCTAGCATCTCTACTGACGTCACTTCAATTTCGTTTCTCTTCTTTTTATTTATTAATTCATCCTGATCTTCTCATTCTGTCTGTTTGTCCCCTTTTATGGTGTCTATAATACTAATTCTGCAGCATTCTCATTACGATGAGTTGCAACACTTACCGAACCAGGAGCTCGTTTTTTTGGCAGCAAATCATCATACTTGAATAATTTATTGTTTGGAAAGGTATACTGTGGGAGGTTCATCTGAGACCAAAGTGCATAACGGAGCTTGAATATATTACCCGAGGTACTGAGGGTCGTCTCACCATATAATCATCATATAATGTGCTCCTAATGCGGGAGAATATCTTGGCTTTTTGACGGAATTCTATAGAGTCTACGCCACATTCCTTTTACTTTTAATGTCAGGGCTCAATAGGTCAAGCAGATTTAGACTCTCCGATTGCCCCTGACATGACCAAAAAGAGTGGTCGACGCTCTACACCATTCACCATCTGATCTCTTACAATCTTGGCTCTAGGTTTATCGAAAAATAGTCGAGCTTTAATGCGTCTCTAGAATTCTATGGTTAATTCTACGAGAGTACTTGACGTCACGCAACATTTCAAAACCTTCTATACAGCATCTAACTAAGAAATCTAAAAGAGCATACCACTAGTATGCAAACCTGAAGTCAAGGCGTCGGGAACCCTGAACATTTTCATGTTCTCTAAGGTACTCCAGCTGCTCTTCCTTGGTGAGAGCGTTCCATTTTTTCTCACGCAGGCGATTAATGGTGGAGTAATACAAACCCATGAGGGCGTAGATCACGATCTCTGCGAAAGCTAGTCCTAACAAGGCTGAATTTCCACGCTTGTAGGTAGGAGCATCGTTAGAGCGATAAATTTGGGACGATGCAATTGAACCCAGCTGCACAAACATGTTATAAACAGAGGCAGAAACTGTCCGCGTGTACACCGAGTTGGAGTTGCGGGAGCACCAAGCGACTTGCACAGCATGAAAATAGGGAGTGGCCACAATGAGAGTTGGGAATACCCAGAGTGCCCAATGTGCACTTTGGTGAGAAGGAGCCCATGTAAGAAGACCAATGAGTAGTGGGATCGTCCATATCTGACAGAAGATTCCTACCAACCATCGCTTGTTGTGAAATCTCTCTGCCAAAGATGTAATGACCAATAGATTGATACATTCAATGACATAGGAAGGAATTGTCAACAAGTTTGTCTGGAAAGTAGAAAAATTGAGACCTCTAAGGGACAGGGTGAAATATTGCGTAACCGGAGAGCACGGGATATCAAATACAAAGCCAGTAAGATAAAGAGGCCACATATGGTAATCTTTTATGGCATTTGCAATCATCCCAAACGTCAATGCTTGACGATTATGCATTTGGCATTTGGCTGGATCATCTCTGATGGCGCGATTGACGAGAATGTATTCTTCTCTTTCAGTGAACCAACCGTTTTTCCCTCTAAACCAAGAAGCTGTCTGAGTGGGACCTGGAGAAAGCATTAGAAAAGACAAAAGCCCGACAACTAAAGAAATAAGGCCTTCAATCAGGAACAGCCATCTCCAGCCTTCCCAGCCACCTGAACCTCGGAGATGGAGAATACCAAAAGCCATGAAAGATGCTATAATGTTGGTTGCGATATCGGAAACCCAAAACCAAGAGAGACGACGAGAGAGCTCGGAAGATTTGTAGAAATAAGATAGGAAGAGAATCAAATCCGGAATGAAGCCGCCCTCGAATACCCCGAGAAGACTTCTGGTGATGTAAAAGGTGGCCTTATTATAGACCTTGCACTGAGATATAGCGACGATGGACCAAAACACCATTTGACAAGGAACCCACCTATCTGGACCGACTCTCTTAGAGATCAACTGCGAAGGCAATTCAGCAAATAGAAAAGAGCAGTAGAAAATTGTCTGTCCATTGTTAAATTCGTTGGTTGTGATATTAATATCCTTGAGAAAATTATCAGAATTCGCTTGACTAATGTTGCCTCGATCCAGCTGCAAGGTAAAGAACATTAGCAAGACCCACAGCAGGATCTTGAGATCAATTTTTCGAATGAGCTTCCGTTCTTCATTAACGGTCCATCTGAAACGAGGATCAAACCGCTTCAGGTTCTCCCATTTAGGATTAGGCCAGTAGTGGATTGCCCTTGCAGGATCATCATAAACTGAGGGTAGAGTAGCAACGGCATCTCCAGCAGCAGTCTCGCGAAACTTGCTAGGGAGATAGATGTTCCGGTCTTCCGGAGTACTAGGATCTGCTAGCTCTGGCCATGCTTCTCCATCGTTCTTGTAGATGTTTTTGTAGAGCTCGTCATCTCGAACGGAATCAGAGTTCGTGGACGCTGACTTCACTGAGTCCCTCACAGAACTGGTCTCGACGGTAGAGTAGCCTTTGGTGATTGACATTCGAGCCCTGTAATAAACATTATACAGGAAATCGTCCATATTAAAGGCTCCCATTTCTTGCGATCACTGAGCGACCTGAGCATTGTGATGACTGCATCACGCAATTCCGGACCGAGTTAGGCATCGCCAAATCACCCAAATTGAGCTCCATTGTACATTACCTCACAGCAAGCACAATATACGTCAGACGAGCTTGACCAATGTCTTGACTAGAGCTTATCGACTCTAGTTCCATTGTTTCAGCCCTGACTAGGAAATGTTTGCGAACTTCATGATGGAGAACGGTTCAACGGTTCATGGCCGTTCATGGCCGCCGGCAGCAATGGAATAGAAAGACAGAAGTAGATATCACACAAGCAATATGACACTTCCAAGCTGTGCATATCTTTAATTAACTTGACTCTCTAACTACTTCGCCTTATCCCCTGTAACGCTCAGCCGTCCGCCGGCACGCGATCGGATTGCGGACGGCGCAGTTCGATGAGGGTGTCAACTTCAAGATATTACGAATGTGACGCACGTTTCAGATCATTAAGATTAGACCAGATAAAGATAAAAATACTGGTGTGGCTGAATCTCTCCCAGTCGAAGCGTATATCTATACTTGTCCCAAACGCCTGGCGAATTCGATTGCCCTTAGTTCATGATAATACCAATCGGGAATATCCTGTTCTCTCTTCTTGCCAAGCATATTGCAACCTGAATTGTGCAATTATTCTTTCACGGGTCTTGCACGATGCCAGTTACCTTTCGCGAGCCGCTAATCAGAAGAGCCAGATTGGGACTCAATTGAAGCCGTTTAATCTTTACGTAATATAGAAGAAAAACTTGATAGTCACCACCTTCTGTGCAGGCAAGGCTAACCGTTTTCTCCGGGGGATCGTCGATGGCATCATGCTGTTTAGAAATGACACTCGAAAAAAGGACAGACTTGCGGTTTAGACATAGAAACGCTGTTATCTCCGAAAAGACGATATTGTATCCTCTTCTACCCACCTAAGGTGTTTAGAATGAATGGATTTTGGGCGATTACTCTCTTCATACTCAGTTATCTGACGGTTCAGACTAAACAGAGAAATAACAGTCTCAGAAATGGCAACTTTACAAATACATGCTAATACTGATAGGACACAAGGTTAAAACAGCATGAGAATGCTTTGGGGTGTGATTAGCTGACAAGGTTTTGCATAACCTTATTTCCCACGAGTGTGTCCCAGACGTGCAAAAGACAGTGGAGTCCATCATTTTGTTTTAGAAATGTGACTGAGCCGTTGAACCCAGGTCCACTATTGGGTTTCAGATACTGATGGAGACGAATTCGATTAATGAATTCTATCTTCATTACAGATTCGCATTCGCATTAATCCAATACAAAGCTGCGGGATGCTGTGTAGTGGCTCAGAAAGTCCTTCAGCTAAATGTTGTCCCAGCGCTCACAATTAAATGTAGCGTCGGCGGTAGCTATATCTCCTTGCTAGCTAGGTAGGCCACGTATTCGGAGATGTAACACATGTGGTATTTATTCATTACGCTTGCGAGCTCTAATGAACACATATCTGAGGATGATCAGATGCAGGTGCTGACATCCGCGATTATCATCCACAAGGACATCGCCCCGACAGTCTAAAGCCCAACACACTTTGTGATAGATCTGTTTCCCTACAGCGCTCCATAATTGCTTAAGGCTGCATACAACCTAGCTACAGTCTACCACTGCAGACTGCTCGACTGCTTGCCTTCCTTTAGAATTTCGCCGTGAATTGATGTCCGATCTTATCACCGTTATAAGTACAGCGATAAGGACCGCCCCGCAAGAATCAAATAGTCCAACGAGGAAGTCAATATGCGGCGGGGGGCAGAACAAGGATGGATCTGATTGGTCACGTGGAGCAGGCTAACCGCCCAAGTAACGCCAGCGGCTAGACTTAGTATCGGAGGTGCTTTGATTATAAAAGTCGCGATAACTCCCTTGAAGATGGCCATTCGATGACCGTGACGAACGACTGGAAGAGTGCGACAGAAGCTAAACGACTAGCTCAAGAAGCTGCGATCCCCAAACAATGGCGACTACCAGAAGATACTGTGTCCAAGGCTCATCAAGCAGCCAAGATGTCAGTAATCGAGGTTCCCAGGACTTGTGGTTTGCTTTCACCCTTGGAATTAGAAATTACCGAAACTAAAGATGCGACCGAACTTCTGAAACAGATCTCTTGCGGAAACTATACGGCTGTCGAAGTAACTACTGCTTTTTGTAAAAGAGCTGCTATAGCTCATCAGTTAGTAAGTGCTGGTCAGGTGGAGTGAAATGCTTACTCTTAGTGCCAATGCTTGACTGAAATTTTCTTTAACGAAGCCCTTGAACGAGCGCAAGTCCTAGACGATTATTTTAAGCGAGAGAAACGCCTCTACGGGCCGCTTCACGGACTCCCAATCAGCCTCAAGGATACTTTCAATATTAAAGGTTACCAATCAACGCTCGGCTATGCTTCCTATCTTGATCACCCTGTCCAAGGGGAAAACTCTCCTTTGGTGGAAATGTTGCTCAAAGGAGGGGCCATTGTCTATGTTAAAACCAATGTTCCCCAAAGCATGCTGGTAGGTTCTGTTTTAGACCCTCTAACAGTAGACCTTGGATTCGCACAACAATATTTTCGGCAGGGCGCTTAATCCGCGCGATCTAACCAAATCAGCGGGAGGAAGTAGCGGGGGTGAAGGAGCTCTGCTGGCTATGCGTGGATCCATTCTCGGAATCGGTACAGATATAGGTGGATCCATTAGAGCCCCCAGTATCTACAACGGTCTTTTTGGATATAAACCTTCTGTGGGCCGGATACCGTTCAGTGGACAAAGTGTATCTGGAAAGCCTGGTAGTCCAGGACTCTCAGCCGTCGCAGGCCCACTTGGTCATTCTGCTCGTGATATTAGTCTCATTAATGATTATATTTTATCCAACCGACCATGGGACTACGACGCTACTGTCAGAATTGTCCCACTTCATCCGGTTGCGTACAAGCCATCTTTGAATATTGGATATCTCCTCTCCGAGTCTACAGAGCCTCTAAGTAAGGCCATGGGCTTTGCCTTGAATTCAGCGATTGAGGGCCTAAAAGCCAAGGGCCATAATCTTGTTCACATCACCAAGAACCCATCCTACGGGGAAGTTGATGAGACCTTTTTCAGGCTTCTTTGGGTTGATAGTGAAAAAACTCAGCTCAAAAGAATTCAAGCTTCGGGCGAACCTCTTGTGCCTTCTTTTAATATCTGCTTTAGCCCAAATGAGGCTTCCAAGAAAGTCACAATCGAGGAGCTATTTGTTTTGAACACAAATATGCTTAAGTACAAAGAAGCATGGAGAAAGATCTTTGTCGAAAATGACCTTGACATCCTTTTGACACCGAGTGCAAATGAGACGGCAGGACTTCATGACACTAACAAGGCCAGTAGTTATATGACAATATGGAATGCTCTAGATGTAAGAAGAGAGTCAATTTATATACTAACAAAAGTTTCCTACACTTGTCGTGCCTTATCTGGATACATCTGCAAGCGAACCTGAAGGTAAGTCTGATTTGCAGAGTCTTCGCTTACTCATAGATCTTCCAATTCCATGTTCCATACAACTTGTAACACGTTGCTTTGCCGATGAGGAACTACTGACTCACTCTCAAGTCATTTCTAAAGATCTAGGGATCTAGCTCTGGAGAATAATGCTGCTAGTATTGCAAGTCAGAAGCAGAGATAACATGGTGTATTTCAATATAATATGATTGTCTGTCTGATTATACTATATCATTATATCTCTTTTATGACGAAAGGCTGCCCACTTAACAGAATCAGCTTTCAAGAGCCAGTTTCATGTATCTTTACCCATTTAATATTTCGATATGAGCATGAGCATAATATGACGATATCATGTCATCCGTACCTAGATGATTAGGCGTCCAATGTCCAATGTTTCCTCTTTTGCAAATAAAAACCAGACGCATGTGAGATTGTGCTCTCCCAAATCTGCTTAATCTGCGTTCGGGATTGCTCAGTCATACAAGCAGTCTTTCGACCACTGATACGTGTTCTTCGGTAATTTTGTAATTAATACCGACTTGTCGCTGTGAAATCTTCTACCAAGACTACCACCCTTCCGGATAAAGTGCTCTCATTGAATAGGAAAAAAGCAAAGACAAGAGAGTGGACTTTGGAATTGAATTTACTAACGATAGACCGTTCCAGCCTACAATTTGTTTGCGGCTTATCAGATATCATGCCAAAAACAGATCCTTGCGAGACTTGATTGTCTGGTTCGGTAACTAGATGTCCGGAGTATGCCGATGGATTCAACCAATCATAGCATCCAGCGACTGCAATCAGGGACTCCACTGGAACTCGGTTAATTGAACAGTCTAAGCTTATTGCCCTGCCTAATGACCTGGTGTACACTCTTGGCCTCAGGTACGAACGATATTTAGCCTATTGGCCTAATAAGTTATATATGTCATCTTTTTGTCTCACAATTGCGAGAAAATAATGTTATTTAAGCTACTCCAATGCACTCCATCAATAATCGTGGCTCAATTGACTTTATTCTCCCGAGAAGCCCACAATTTTGAAGAATAAAGAAATAAAGGCTGCCAATATTGTCCGGTCATGGGGTCATATGAGGAAAGGCTACATTGGGGTGAGGGCTTTTTAGAGCGAACGCGGCGTCGCTTATGAGGATGCTTGTAACGGCCGCTTTGTTTCAAGCTGGCCAATTGACTTTTCAGCTTTGAACATGTGGGAAACAGTCTCCACGTTGAAATATGTATGCTATCCGACATTTTCCTGTTATAGAGCTGCATGAGAACCAAATTACTGTTTATGAACTGCGACTGCATGATACCCTAATTCGAGAGACAGCACATGCCTGAGGTCTGTTCCAACAAACGAATTGCCACTTTTTTTCCTAGATTTCTCCGAAGCTCGACAATGATATAAAATGCCTAAGATTGGCCCGGGCATGGACTCATTAGCTCACAAGCAATGCACTTTCCTTGGTTTTGCCTAGCGGGCGTTTGGGCCACCACTGCTGTGGCCAATCCTCTCTACAACTTTACTACTGAATTGGAGCCTCAACCCCAAGAATGGCCTGCCAATGGACTCCCGCCAGATCAGAAGGATATTATTAACCAGACTCTGATCGCTGCAGAAAGTATTCTCCACTCCGAGATGAATAGTTGCTCCAAGTGTATCTCGGGGTTGTCTCTGGCAAAAGGCCTTGCCCTTACTGTCCCTGAACTTGTTCCTGAAATTATGGTTCAATTATGTGAACAGACCAACTACAGCACTCACATTGGCTGTGAACTAAAGTTTGGACGTACGACTACCTTCCACTCGGTTACTGGTACCGACATTACCAATGTGCTTAAGTTGATCGATCCTGCTGGTTATGATGGTCATTATATATGCTATTACAAATTGGGCAAGGCTTGTCCTCTTCCAGCCACACCATCGTTTGACTTGTCCAGCTGGTGGCCCGAGAAGCCTGCTGATGCTTCGGAACCCGCCCCTGGAAATGAGACCTTCAATGTGCTCCACGTGTCAGACTTCCATATCACCTTGGATTATGTCGTTGGAGGTGAGGCCAACTGTACTGCTTCCATGTGCTGCACGGACCACAGCTATAATGCTTATACTGCCGAAGGCGACATCAGTGTTCCCGCTGGAGAGTTTGGAATGTATACATGTGATGCCCCAGAGTCTCTCATCAAGAACTCACTGGAAAATATTGCTTTCTTGAATCAAAGTCAGAAACTAGGCTATGAATTCACCATCTTCACCGGTGATCTTGTTGACCATGATGAGGATCAATATCTAAACTTTGCCAATTCGCTTCTTTCCGAAGAAACTATTTTCCGTGATATGAAAGAGCAACTTGGACAATTGCCTGTCTACGGTGTCTTGGGCAACCATGATACCTTCCCTTACGCTCAGATTGCCCAAAACAAATCCGGCTATCAGAATCTTTTCGAGTGGAACGAGGACCTCATGGCCCATCTCTGGCGCGATTATGGGTGGATTGATGATTATCAAGCTGACACTGTGAGAAAGCACTATAGCGGATTTGCAGTCACCACCAAACGGGGACTCCGAATCATTGCTTTGAATTCAAATTTCTGGTATCTCTCGAACTACTATAATTTCTGGGGCATGGGCGAGCCTGACAGTTCGGGAATGCTCAAATTCTTGGCGGATGAACTCGTGGAATGCGAAAAGAACGGACAGCGCGCTTGGGTCATTGCTCACGTACCTTCCGGTGGTGGTACTTCCAATGCCGTCCCTACGTCCTCTCAGGTCTTTACCCAAATTATCGAACGCTTTTCGCCTCATACCATTGCCGCGACCTTCTTTGGCCACACGCACGAGGACCAATTTACTGTGTTGTATGCCAACAACCGGACTGATCCTTCTCCAGAGAATGCTGTCAATGTCGCCTGGGTAGTCCAGTCTGTCACTCCTTGGGTAGACTTCAATCCCTCTTGGAGATACTATGAGGTCGATTCCAAGACCTTCTCCATCATGGACTCTCATAACTACTTTATGCGTTTGAATGAAACCTACAATGGAACTGAACCTGAATGGATCTATGAATATTCTGCTCGATCGGCTTATGACACCGACGGAACGTGGCCTTCTAATGCTCCTCTTAATGGTACTTTCTGGGCACGAGCTGCTGATCTTATTCACACGAACCAGACCTTCAGAAATGCATATATTGACAGAGAGTACCGATACACCGAGTTTGCTGAGCCCCAGCATTGTAAGACTCAGAAGTGTATCGACGCTTTATACTGCTCTTTGACTTGTTATTCCGTCCCTCAGATCGCAGATTGCTATAGCAAGCACAATCTAACCTTTGCTGGAAAGTAAATGAGTGACGTTGAAAATCTATTGTTGTCTTCTATTCTGCCTGAGTGTATTTTGATTGTAACTTTATTAGAAAGGTTGAGATGAGTCATAAATGTACAATCTTATTGGTATGAAAGTCAATGCTGCTGAATTGCATCCAGTTCTCTTGCGCTCCTAACCGTTGTAAGACGGCCGTGGTCTAAACATTAAAAGAATGTGCCTATGATTGTTCTTGACGTAAGACGGCTCTAGAACCTTCTAGTGAGAACATATATCTTTTTGACACTGGATTGATGTGTCAGAAAAGTCATCCGTGCCTGATCGCATGACAGCTTACAGTCAACTCAAGGAGTAGAGTTACAAGACATGTCTGCAATTACGTATGGCAGATCTGCGCTCCTGTCGCTACCAGGAGACACAAGATAATGAAAAACATCATTATGACCGATCTTTCTGGTGATCAGCAAGGCCTGGAACAGTGGGGCGTGTCCAAGCCCAAATGGGGTCCTTACGAGATTGAAGGTCGACTTTGTGCGCTTGATTAAAACCAGGAGTAAAACTACCACAAGATATGTCTCTGCGGTAGTCCCATTACTATGCCTGAGTAACCAAAAGCTCGCCTTTTCCCACAGGAACAACACTAGTTACGAAATCTCCTTCAGCTTCGATGGTCGCTATAAAAGGAGCCATCTGGTTTGCATGAGAAACAGCGTTATCCACAATCAAAAGACCAGCTCGCCGCAAGACCCGGCGAATATCAGGCCACCATCTGGGATATTCCGATCGTTGGGAATCAAGAAAAACCAGATCGAACGTGCCATCCTTGGCCTCCTTGAGGAAGCTTCCAGCATCGCTATGGACCTGCGTAATATAGTCTGAAAGCCCAGCACGTTCGAAGTTCTCATGCGCCAAGGTAACTTTGCTATCCGATAGCTCAATCGTAGTTACGTGCCCTTGAATTGCACGAACTGCTTCAGCCAGCCACAAAGTTGAATAACCGTTCGACGTGCCAATTTCTAACACCCGCCGAGCCTGGGTGGCACGAACAAGAACCGAAAGAAATTGTCCAGTATCTCTCGTAATATTCAGCATTCGGCGAGGGCGTTCCTCTTTATATAACCGATCATTTTCTTGACCGAACTTCTCAAGTTCGACAAGAAGATCATTTAGTTTTCCATCTGGTTTCATCTCAGTGTTGACGGGCTCTTTCCTGTACTACGTCATTTCCCTATGCCAGTGTGCGGGTAGCAACCGCCATTGCGTCGTCAGCACGTAATTGCCGCTATACTGATGGGAGTCTTGGACCCTATTGCTCCTACAGAATATTCCGCGATCCGGATGACTAGTATTTAGAGAATCCTTCAGGAATCATTAAAAGGGAAACCGGAAATAACCAAATCCGAACATAGTATATGTAGACAACACCCAATGAAGCCTTAGAGATGTTAGCACAACGATTCGGGTCATCTGAATGAGTTACTATTTACAGATTGACTTTTTCAGGCGGATATTGTCAGTATCCAGGAAGATAGAGACTAAAATTGTCTCGAACACTATACTGGTCTTACAAGTGGATGGACCTGATGCCCATCCAACCCAGAGAACAATTGCGCATAATACTCAGTGTCACATTTTTATTCGCCAATGGCGCGTAGACTTGATCGGGTCAATTGTCTAACGGAATCGAGATCAAGGTACATGGTATCGGCGAATCTCTTTGGACGATAGTCAGCATTTCCAGCAGCTAAATATCTGATTCAATTCGTATTAAAGCACATTGGATGAGGTAAAAACAGTCCGCAAACATCTTGGACGCGAAATAGCTAGCAGTATCATGAGTGTGCATTCAGCACATTGTCTTTTCTCACCCGCTGTGGACGAGTAACGCTAGTCACATCCGAAAATGGAAATCACCTACCAACTTTCTCATTTCCGCTTAAAAATCTCTGCTGCCGTTGCCGATCACCTATACCATATCTTAGTATATCCAGATTCAGGTTTTCAGCGGCCAAGAATCTAATCAACCCAAGTGATGACACAATAGTTCGATATCTCCATCTTTGTCAGTGGAAGTGCCTAGTACGCACCATTGCGGGAAACGCGAGTTCGACTTGTCATTAAAAAATGGATGGCTCGTCGAAATGGTATTTCTCCCAGAAGAAAGTCGCCCAAGGTATGTTTAAAGATACATATATGCCTTAGGCTTCCTCAGACAGCATATATCTTAGCAGCTTAGCAACGATCTTTCTTTCATATTATGGTTCTCTGCTGTACCTGCTGAGAACCAGAATACTTCCGTAGTTTTGAAAAAATGTCTTCAAAAGTGGAGAAGTTACTTGATGTTCTCAATATCTTGGCCAGGTTCTTTGTTTTGGTGGGCTCAGCATACCTCCTTGGTACCTTAATGCATGACGCTTATGTGGACTTGCAAGATGTTGAAACGCTTTCCGTGAACAAAAAAATCGCTTATGTACTTGAGGTATTTGCGGCGGTAGTACATTCCTATCTTTTTGTTCAAGGTTTCTTCCGGAAGAATTTCGACAGAATGGTCGAAACATTAGAGGAGATTCGTTGGCCAGATACCTCTTGCCTCCGGAGAATTTATCTTGTCAATTTTAAGCTTCATTGATGACCTTATTCTGGTATACCCTCCCGCCTATATACAAATTTTGAATCCAGTTCGACCTTTCTGATCCCTGACCTTAAATACCTCTTGAAATATAAGATCTCCAGGATAGCTTCGGCCCTTGACCCTTAGGACCTTGACCCCTAAGTCGGTTAGATTACCTGGACAGTGAGAAACCCCTGACTGCTTTATATACAAGGTAGATTAAAGCCTAGTGGTGACGCTTACTACAGAGAAAATATTACAGGAAAAAACTTCTTTCAGCTACAGAAAGATTTTGGATTTCTTATGTGATGGAATTTGTCCATTTACACTCAGCGGAGCTGAACCTCGGCAAAAGCGAGTTGAAAATGTAAGAAGTTTCATTGCTGTAAATAATAAACTGGTATTGCTGAATCAATTTAGTTACTGTTAGATCTGAAACCAAGAATAAAGTTTCTTCACGCATTCTATGTTCAATACACTGTCGCACTCTTCTATGACCTTTCGCTCTACTTGTGCTATATAGATAAGTTAGTTTTATTCTTTGGCTGATATTTTTAAGAGTTACTCCTACTCGCGTCGATGAAGAGATTCTATACTCTAATTTATCATACAGTCAACCTACCAGAATTGCCTTTTGCGGGTTTCTAGAATACTATTTATTCTTTTCCAATCCAACGGCTAGTAGATCATGCATTATTCGACAAAGAGCGCTCGGTATTAAGTCACTCAGAGACAATGGCGCAAATACGCTTCAATTCAGAGTAGGTTATCTATTAGACTGGACGATACGGGACGACAGGTCTGAGTTAATGCTTCAACAGAGGCTCCGGACAAATATATGTGTCGGTCCTGCCAGCGCAGGCACTAGCGTCGTCCCTCATACAGCAGCCAATAGCATCTTACATCAACAACAATCACAGAGAACACCTGGCGGTCTGCTGACGCAGTTTTCTGTCCAAATTTGTCCAACTGATAAATGCACGACTGATAAACGAGACTCTAAATAGATGGCTTCCCATTTCATCTGAAACAAATGAGGCGCCTCGCAGCTCATAAGAAAAACAAGAAGTTGCCTGTTTCTATTCACACTCACTAACTTAGACTCGCTCAGCAACGCAAGGGTGCAACACGACAATTCTCTCATGGAAGAAGATAAAGACATTAGAGAAATAGAAAAGACACAGGATACACCAAAGAAGCGCAATATCGATCTATTGGATGATTTGTTCCAGTACTCGTTGTACATTTTTGCTACGGTTCTGGCATTCTTCTGTCTCTTGTTCCTTTTCGGTCTGGTGCGTGTTGTTATCATTAAATTCTACATTGACACCTGTTTGATCTAAGATTGGTAAATTCGTGTAAAGAATATCAGTATCTGGAGAGCCTTACATCAAGTTTATGTCGTTTGTTCAGCTGTGATGAAGTATGGTCTTTTGATCCTCAATGCAGCACAGCAAGCTAAGCTGCGATATTCTATGAGATCATTTCTGAATTCGTTTAATTCTCGATCAGATATTCACACCCCTGTGAATAAAATTCTACAGATGGCGATAGTATACATTAGGAAGAAACATGTATTACATTTTGAAATGCAGAAATCAGTGTTGAATTTTGGTCGTATCGACGATGAACAATTCTTGTCAGACTTATTCTTATGATGGGAAGCTTCCAACGCACTCGTTATGTACTCTTTACTATTACCCGTACTTTCCCAAGTGGTAGTCAGGAGGCTTATTTTTCTTTCATCCAAGTACATGGATTATAGACAAGACTGTCTTACGTCAGTAACGTTGCAAGAGACACTTAGGTGGTGTCTCTATCTTGATGTAATTTTCTGACCCAAGTTTGTCACTTTCCAACAGTCAGTAACTGTAGAATGTGCTCACAGAAATTTAGAAAAGAACGCTTAATTCTGCGTGATGAACATTTGGCAGTAAATACAGTCTTGAAGTGACAAATATTGGACGTAAACATTTCCAAACAAATATTCGTGAGAAAGCTACATTATGCTTTTTTGAAACATGATTTTTGGGCTAACTTAGACTGTCTAATAAACTCCGAGAGTAAATAGGAAAAAAGCTATCATATTTCCATACTGATTGGTCATATGTCTGAAAAATTCGACAAGCAGGAAAGGAAACGTGGCGGTAAAAGAAAACTATCTTGATTTATGGCATTCCACTATTCTTTTCGAAAAAAGGGGCAGGTTTGTCCAGAGGGGCCGAGAGAAGCTCCGGAAAGCATTGGAGCGAGGCTATACCTAGCGTGGTAATGAGAAACGTCGCGATCACCATAATTATTGTAAAGGGAATCAGTTCTGACCATGAAAGTACTTGTCCCAGATCACTTGAGGCCGTAATACTCTCAGAGAACTCAAGTTTATCATCGATATTTGGTCCTATATTATTTCCCTGGTGGTGACTCGTCATAGCTTCACTAGAACTTATTGTATATAAAAATTCATCTTCTTGCTCAACTGCGGTCATAATATCTTGAATTCTGAGAGACTTGATATGGATCTGACAAAGAGGTTACCCTTGTGTTGTTAGATAATTTGTAACAAGATATATACGTACTGTTCGAGAAAAAGAGGAGGAACAATTGGGAGCATGTGCCTCAAGCCCTGCTACGTCGCACCCTTGATGAGGCGGCTTACTTCCAGTCAGTTTCTGATGCTAATAAAGCCTTGCAGAAGCTGAACGCAGTAAAACTCCCCCTGCAAAACTCTCCCTGATGAATATAGTTGGACGTGAGGTTTATCAGAATATAAAGTTAACAATCTCGTCCAGACAATGAAATTGTGCTGTAAATTTTTACGACGTCAAGGTTCTTTTCAAACTCGTTAGTATAATAGATGATATTTCAAAATACACCTTTAACAGGCGCAGTTACCAGCAAAAAAGAGTACTGAACGTCTTGTTCTGAGAAGCATTCCCAATGCCTCTCACCTTCACCCGGACGATGTAGTCATTATTTAATACAGACTGAGCTAGATCCATGTTTGGTCTTTTACGGCCTTTAAGGTATACAAGAAAATATATTGTTGTATGGTACTCCTTTCTTGTCTTCTAGCAATCATATAAACAAAGATTAACATGACGAAACGCAGGAAGATTCCCACAGAACTGTCTTGGCGACAGCGAGACTGAACGGTCCAAACAACAAGTGATAATTTTATACAGTATATAACTATATAGGCAATAGAGACGAAGTAACTCAAGCCAAAAAGGATAATCATAAGGACATTTAAGCCAAGCAATATTTTTTTTGCGACTTCTCCAAATTTCTTCCAGAGAGACTCGTAAGAGTCAAGGCGCTGTTGAACCTCCTTACTAGCTAAGAATTGATGTGTCATTTTGATTCTTCGTTAACCGATAGCAGATAGATTGCTCAGTAGGCTCTTTTAAGTTTGGAGGTCGGTAGAAAGTAATATTACATCCAAATCCGTTCCTATATGTTAATATTGCCGAATGGAGGTGAGAGCGCCTCATGAAATCTGATTGTTCTTGCTGGACACTGTTTTTTGCTTAGAAGATTAGTCATGTCAAACTTATTCCAACGATCGGAATCCTCTAATTTAATGCTGGTTGCGTACTGTTTATATTATTCGTACTTCCTCAAGTGGTCATCAGGCTTATTGCGTTACTCCAAGTAGACAGGTCACCTTACGTCAGTAACATTCATAGGAACAGGTCTCCAATGTGTCCTATCTTACGTATTTTTTGACCAAGTTTGTAACGTTTCAAAAGACTACCCGGCTCGATTCCTCAGTGGACCGGCGGTACCGACTCGTCACCACTTTGTTATAAACTTATTATAACTAAAACGAACTTGTTCTTACTACTGACTCGTACACCATATTCGCGTTTTTTATACAGCATTACATCAGTAATATAACTGCGTTAGAGCTCAACGGACAGGGAGTTCCTAGATCCTTCGTTCATCTTGATACACTCTTCGGCACGTGTTGCGGCTAACAATTGTCGTCAAGCAAATCTAGACGCCGCTTGTTCGTTGTCTGTTACGTTTACTGCTTGTCATGAACGAACAAAGGTTCTTTGTCTTCGTGCGGACTTATCCTCCTCTAGGTATACGATGGCACAGAATATGTATATAAAAACAAATTCAAACTGAAGTTGTCGCCAAAACTTACGCTCACAGCTTAGCACACCGCGAACTCCTTGTCGTGACAACACGTGTGGAATTGTGAACTAGGCGATTTCCATAGAGTCTAGATTAAGTCCGTTAAGATATAAGAAACAGTACAGGTGAAAATCATAAAGTTAATACAAGGAGCACAAAAAATGGGAAGGGACCGTGCAGTAAGGATGCTTATAGGAAACACTACCTCAGAAGGGGATGATGATGATTTAAAGGCAGCCATTGCAGACAAAACAACGGCAAAAAGAGTCGAGAGAGAGATTCTCAAGACTTTCGAAGGAGACTCTAATTACAAAATGGCAAACTTGATCCAGAGCCTATTATTGGCAAAGATAAAAGAGGGAGAGACCCCGCGGAAATTTATCTCTCAACTGCATGGCTATAGAAATCACTTGAAAACCATGAAAATCGATGTTCCTGTATCGGTTGTGACAATTATGGTGGCCAAAAACCTACCTCCAGCGTACGCTAATGTCAATGATCTAATATTGGAGGAAGAGATAAATCTTGAGCGATTGGCTGACCTCATGCAGAGGAGAAAGGGTAATGAACCGTATCACAAAGAGTCAGATGGTTATAGTGCTCAAGCATATTATCGGAAGCAAAAAGTACTGAAGAAGAAAAAGAGGTTTCCTTGTGCCATTTGTAAAGAGCTTGGTCACTGGGCCAAAGAATGTCCTAATAAAATGCTTATGAAAACAGAAGTCAATGGGATTGAGATGTCTGAAATCCCTAAGGTACATGTGCCAATTGAACTAGACTAGGAGACATGTCAATGATCTTGATACTGTTAGATACCAAAGGAACCTGCTATTGCTATTTCAGCCAGTGGCTTAGATGCAATCACGGTGGTTGTGGTTGTGGATTACTTTTCGAAGCGAGGCCGCGTCACCCCCTGCTACAAGAAAGACACTGCAAAAGAGACAACATTTTAATCACGGTGTTTTAAACAACAAGGTTCTCGCTAATATAATGTTTCTGAAGGTAATTTAAATTCCATTAGAGCTTAGGCAAAGGCTGTACGCTAGATCAAGTACCACGTTAAGAGTATCCACCCTACTTACACTTTCTATAAGGCGCCCTATAAGGTGGTTTCCTTCATTCTTCCAAAAAGATCACATATTCGTGAAAACAGTTTGTTTTACCTTTCTGGCCTCGCAGCTCAGTGGCAGTATTCTAGACGTTTTAGTCGCATTACGAGATGCTACAAGTGGTAAGTACTGGTAGTGTACTGAATCTAACAAGAAGCCATTGTTACCTATTCGGTTCGGGGAAGATTACACCGGGGGGTCTGTTTGAATAACATTGCCTTTCATTCCAAGAACAAAAAAAGATGTGTATTTGATCTTGAAAATATAAGACTTGAAAACACACAACAGCCCGAGGAACGTATCATCGGCCAGGCAATATTCAGGTCATTTGCTATTGAACAGCAGAAAGAGTCTGGACTGAGATTGAAACTTTCTTACGGTCTCGGTATGGTTAGTGCATGGTCATGAGAAGAGAGTTCTAACTGAGGTTAACAACGAATAAAGCACCATATTGTCGATAATGTAATGATGATGCAGAAAGAGCTTACTGTGTAATATGAATATCTCAATATCTCTACGATGACTCTCTGAGTCAAGTGCTTTGCTCCTGTCCACTATCAAGCATGTATGAGCACTACTCTGCGCTGTTGCTTCTTCTGTAGAATGTTACTGAGGGCCCGTTTATCAATTATGAGGTTATATAGTATGCTTGCCATTCGTTCGAAGAGGCTCTCAGCGACGTTTATGGTTTCTTATCTGCCAACATATAATTATATTCATAAACATTGTCTAATCCGGAATCTCACCCGCTTTTTTTAACAGGACTTTACGTAAGTATGTTGTCAAAAGGAGACTTGAGTCATCGTTGCGATATCTTGTGTTGGGTATGTCGCGTTATTCGTCCGTTGCAACAAGTCAGAATACCATTGCTTCGAGAAGACTAACAACTCGCTGCTGACGTACATATCTGATACCGGTAGGACTATGCCGGACTGGTAGTTTTTTGATGTTGTGTATTGGCCCTCAGAGAACGACAGTGTATTCAGAGGGGAACCACATCTGTATGCGAAGGAACGGTAAGGGTATTACCCTCCTCCAATAAACTCATCATTATCTGCTGTACTATGAGTTCAATGGCTTGGAGTAGGTGGCCATGGCAGCCTCCTTAAAGGCCTCTGAGAGAGTGGGATGGGCATGGCATGTGCGGGCGATATCTTCACAGCTGGCGCCATACTCCATAGCAAGACAGCCTTCAGCTATCATTTCTCCAGCAGCAGAGCCTATAATGTGAATGCCCAAGACACGGTCGGTTTCTTTGTCAGCAATGAACTTGACGAATCCGTCAGTGTCGAGATTTGTTTTAGCACGGGAATTGGCAACAAACGGGAATTTGCCAACGCTGTAAGCTGTACCGGATGCTTTGACTTGCTCTTCGCTCTGACCGACCCAGGCAACTTCAGGATGAGTATACATGACGGAGGGGATGACGCCGTAGTTGACGTGGCCGTAGCCTTCCTTGATGTATTCAGCGACAGCAACACCCTCTTCCTCGGCCTTGTGGGCAAGCATGACGCCGAAAGTCACATCACCAATGGCACGGATGTGGCGTTTGGAGGTGCGATATTCCTGGTCGATGATGACTCGTCCCCTTTCATCCTTGTCAAGACCAACGGCCTCAATATTGAGACCTTCAGTATATGGACGACGGCCGACGGCGACTAACAGAATGTCAGCTTCAATGGAGGATTTGGCACCGTCCTTAACAGCCTCAGCTTCGATGTTGACGATGTCGCCATTGCGGACGGCCGAGGTCACTTTGGTAGAGAGCATGAATTTGAGACCTTGTTTGGATAGAATCTTCTGGATGGATTTGGCGACCTCGCTATCCATACTGGCACCAATAGCACCTTGGAATTCAATCACGGTGACTTCGGCACCGAGTCGTGACCAGACAGAAGCCATTTCAAGACCGATGATACCGCCACCAATGATAGCAAGACGTTTGGGCACCTCTTTCAGCGACAAAACACCAGTAGAGGACACGATCCTCTCTTCGTCGATGGTGATGCCAGGAAAAGGAGTCACCTCCGATCCGGTAGCGATGATGATATCTTTTGCTTTTAGAACTGCATCTTTACCGCCTTCAATGGCATCGACCTTGATTTCATTTTCGCTGAGGAAGGATCCATTGCCTGATCAGTCAGTTACTTGTTCCGTTCATCTCCTCACTTACCCTTGTAGTAGGTCACCTTATATTTCCTGAACAGTAATTCAACTCCACCAGTCAACTGCTTGACCGATTTATCTTTGGCAGCCATCATGCCGGCAACATCAAGATGGACATCCTTGGGATCAACCCGAATACCCCGCTCAGCAGTGTCATGGAGAATCGTTTGATAGATATGGGAATTGTTCAATAATGATTTGGAAGGAATACATCCAACATTACTACATGTTCCTCCCAAAACGCCTCTTTTCTCAATACAGGCAGTCTAAACTGTTAATTCGGGGTTTCGAATGGAATATCCATGTCCAACTTACATTCAAGCCCAATTGAGCAGCCTTGATCGCGGCAACATAGCTAGAAGAGGTTAATCTCTCTGACCCAAGCAATCTTCTTACCCTCCCGGTCCTCCTCCAATGATAACGACATCATGTTCAACTGCTTCAATCGGTTAGTCAACGTGGCGCCGCCAATAGAACCTACTGGTCGAGTTATATCGACGGGCCAAAGTAAAGGAAGATAGAGAGCCTCTAATTGGGCGAGTCAAATCACTTTTCACAACTCGAAATTTAAGCATAATTAAGAGGAAAAGTAAGTGACCAAGGGAGATTTTGGGTCGGTTGTCTAGCTGACTAATGCTCTACCGTCAACTGCCGGATTACCCGCAAACCGAAGCAATCCTATGCTATGTACCATTGTAGACTGCACTAACTCGAGGAAGATACTCTGCGAATATGCAAAGTATGATAAGAATAGATCCAGGACGTTCTGGCTCTTCTGGCTTTCCCGGTCGTCTTAAAACTTGGTTTAGTGATGCAGTGTTGTTCTGGTCGTTCTCGTAGCGTTTTCGCGTTGACGTAGCGATGATGCTGGAGATGGTCTGGCCCAGCGTTGTGTTTCGATGATTCCACGCAGCAACCCAAGCGGTGTCCGGCAGACCGGAAGCATGCGTTCTGGCCGGATCTGGGTTACAGTTGCTCCATGGGCCAGCAAGCGGGGTCCCGCATTACTCATAAGCGATGACCACTCATGTTGATCAAGTACCGTACTCTCCGAGCATGTAAGTTGTATACGTGGACTGGATAGATTACTTTTCGTGATGCTATAGAAGATAATTCTAATAGTATTGTGAAATCTAATAAGAGACCAACCATAGTTGCATAATGGGCTTGAGGATTTTACAGCGGGATGTGTGTCTAAAAATATCGCATACTATGCTAAGCACAAAAGGATGTCTATTGGAAGTAAGAAATTCGATATTCTATCCAGATTGTAGCACGGCGACGAGGGTGTATGTTCGACACTCCCAATTTAGCCTGCATAACGTGTGCTATAGCAAAGATTACTCCTTCTTGACAGAGTTCGAATGCTTCTTCTGGTACTGGTGACGGCTGGTGTATGCGAAGAGTTCAAGATTGATCGTAAGTGGCACTAGAGCTTTGCTGTGAGCGGGCAAAGCACGTGCTCTTGCCTGATGTCAAGCAGACTGTTATATGTGTGCCTGTATATTCCACTTTAGATGTTTTTCTTGCTTAGCATTGCGACCATGTTCCAGTTAGAGCTTCTTCGTCGTATTTTCTATTAAATTGATCTTCTTCTCCAATCCCACACTTTATGCTGGCCTCCAAATGTGGCTTGTATGAGATCATTTTGCGTTTTTTTAAAAAGGTCAACTGCCAGTAAGGAAAAATAGCTCTTCATGCTAAGATGTGCGCTCCCAAGAAACTTGAGTAACACGAATGACTTGGCCTATATGTGAGAAAATATAAGAGTAGTTATAGCTCTCGCATAGTCTGAGTTCATCTTGATTGGACGACTGTAGGAGCCCCTCCCCTCGATCTTGTGTCTTTAGTAAACGCAGAGAGATCTGTAATCAGAATAATAGAAATAGTGAAGCAAGACCTATGTGTTTGAGTGGTTCTGGTTTATTCATAATTTTCATCCTTTATTTCACGGCAAAAGTGGTCCGGAACATGACTCAGACCGCATGAAGATCATAGATTGCAGAAACATATTATTTGCACATGTTCTCAGTGACTCTAACTTTATTGCCGGATTTTTTTGGATTTATTAAAATTTTTATCCATTGCGACAAGTCAATACGATTGCCTCGCAAGAGAACTGAACCACTGACTAGTTTACTCGCTTCTTTACGTACACATATGCTGTAGGTAAGACTATACCGAATTGTTCCTTTTTGATGTTATGTATTGGCCTTTGAAGGAAGTACATCTGTAGGCAAATGCTGGGCACTCATAGAGTAAATTAATCGGTGAATGCAATACAGTTAAAAATAGGGACATTCTTCCACCTTTTAGCTTTTTGCCGGCAATATTTGGCTAGTATGCATAATTGAGAGACTCCTGATGGACAGCCAAAAGGGAAATTTTCTTGTTTAGTTTCTGTCCAGAAGAGCTGAAGATACCCGTAGCATACACAACACAAAAATAATAAAGTCTGCAGTCGTGTTGGCAAGGCCTCAAAAATGTGGCCGGTCAGGTAAAACGGATGTGTGAGACACTAGTGGATTTATAAGAATATTTGATATATTTGACCTAATTTATGCTTGTTGGCCAGTTATATTAAAGTTCAACTGAATCCAAGGTAGTCAACAATGGCTACACAGGGAATTGACTGATTTCATTAGGTTAGACAATCTTCAGTCACGATAAGACTGCTATCGGTGAACGCTTCTGGCACTATTCACCTAGTTTTTACTGGAAAGTGACAAATTGGGTCAGAAGACGACATCAAGTAGAGACACCGTTCAAGCGTCATATAAATGTTGCTGACGTAAGATGCTCTTTTCTACAACCCTTGTGCTTAGATGATGCTCATGATACTTCCTGACAACCACTTGAGAAAGTACGGATAATCAGACAGAGTACAGGACGAGTGCGTTGGGACCTTCCCATCATAATATAGCTTTGACAAGAACTGTTCATCCTCGACACGACTAAAATTCAACAGGATATGAACCCTCTTACGTTCTTGGACTGAACTTGTCATTCTGGATCAAGATGATAGTGGTGACCTGGGTTAAGGAAATAAGAAATTGAAGGGAAATAGAAAAATATGACCTTTGGAATCTACAGAAAATGAAGGAAAATGAAAAGAAAAGGAAACTGGAAAAGAAAAGAAACTACGCTCTTGTTGAAATGTTCCTGCATTCTCCTCTTATTATGATATGATGATGACCGGTCAGGCTTAAGGGAGGGAGTCAGAAAATGATATTGTCTGTTTGGATTTGTCAGAAAAAGGCGAATTGACTTATCGCGAATACGGAAAGCACCGTGAAAGCTAGACTTATCAAGGAAAAGACATCCGAAATCCTGAGACATAAAAGGAATGGGCCAGGAACCCAACTCCAATCAATGGACGGACAAAAAGGTGCAGATACTAGATCCTTAGCAGAAAAGCTTAACGACTTCGTTAAGACTACGACCAACCTTCGCGTGAAAGCCAATTACAGAAGCTGGGAGAGATCCATTCTCTCCACCCATGAGGAATTTGATATTACTCATATCATCCAAGAAAACAACTCTGAGGAGCAGATCACAGAAGAAGAGGAGAAAGTATTTCATGCTGCTGAGGAAGTCAGTCAGAACGTTTCTTGAAAATACTATTGGGGATGAATTGATGGATTTGAAGGAATACTTGGTGGACCTGCAGAATTCCTACGAAGTGTGGTCAGTGATAACGAGAACCTTGCTTGCGGGCAGGAGTCTTTCCAGTGCCCCGTTTTCCCACAAACGTAACAGGGAAATTTTGGGATTTTCTGCTTCCGGATATTGTTTCGTGGTCCTCTTTTATCAGAGAAATAAGCATTGGCATTCTCTTGGTGGGAGCGTCCGCTCCTTTGTCGAATCGTTATACTTTCCTGAGTCTGCTGCCTCCTGTTTCACTCTGGGGTGATACTATCTGGCTATCATCACTGCAATAAGTTACTTACAAATGACACTGCGCGTTATGACGAAGTGCTAGGCTGGTTGGATCAGGTTCTAAGCAGATTATTATGTTCAGGTGAAGACAAAAAAAAGAAGGCTGCATAAGATGACTTTTTAGATATTCGAAAATGCCTCATTAAGTAAGGTGGATAAGCCACAAGGAGATAGTACAGATGTGATGAATGAGTTGGTAACGTTTCCATCTGAAGAAGACTCTACCATGAACCGAAAAAACATCGACCCTATCATCCTTTTGATTTGTGAAAGATTCTTTTATCATATCTTTCAAATTCAAACTGTCAACACTGGAGTTAGCTTCTTGATCACGTGATCTTTAACCATTATCATGCTCGTGATAGTCCTCAAGGCTATTCTAGACGATTTTATGCTATCTTCTTTGAAAATGTCTTTGAAATGTGATATTTCTTGTGCACGCTTTTGGGCTTTGTGCTTTTCTGCTATAACAACCAGTTTAGAAAGTTAACTCTGGCAGATCGTAATCTTTCCCTCGGGCATTCGAACTAATAATCCAGCTTCTACGTTTTATGAAACGATAAACAAGGGGAAACTGAGTTGGCTACCATATGCTTTCTTTTAGAGTGTTCGAGAGCCATTCGCTTAACCAATCAGTTAGAAATGATTTCTAAAGGGCATTTCTACCCCTCCTCATAGAAAGCTCAAGAGAAATTATCTCTCGGACCTCTTGCCACGGGTTACTTTTACCTAATATCTTTGATAGTAAAGCCGAGATTGGTAATGCGAATGGGAGTTTCCAATAGAAGGAAGTCATCCATGAAATCTGGTCTAGACTCCAGGGATCTTGAACACATATGTAGCTATTCAAGAAAATATTACCCTTAGTCCCAGACAAAGGAATATAAATAGCATCATATAGACCTATTTTGTATGATGAATATGCTCGGAACCTTCAGGCATGCAGTTAAACGTCAGTTGTGGGTTCCATTCGATGTCCTCAGCACTCTAGGCCTAACCTGGTGTCTAGATAGAACATACATATGGCTCTACGTCTTCTCTAAGTTCAAGTACTGTTGACAGTACTATTTTTTTTTCTTGCTCGCTCTATTGTTTTAGAAGGTTTTCCGGATGTAACTTTCAGTGGTTGAAATACAAAAGCATATATTTTTTAAAGTAGAAGAAAATTAGCTAAAAGTGCCCATCAAGTCAAAACCTGATCACATATTTAGTGAGAAACACGATCTTTGGCCAGTTTGACATACCAATGATTGGTTTTTCGCCTCAGAGCCTTACCCCAGATGATCAAAGGAATGGTGAGGAGCCAGAATACCATTGACAAAATTCCGAGAATAATAAAGGTATTTTGGAGACCATCAGTGTTAATCCAAGGAGTAATTGCGTAACTGAAGGCAAAGCCACCGATAACGTTGCGGAGGATAATGACAGTCACCATAGCTTCTGCTCCAAGTTTCGGATAACAGTCCATCACATAGGCATAGCCAATTGACTGGGCCATATTAAAGCCAATTACAGTAAAAGCGTAGCCAAAGGCGACCCCGACCCAATGGATACCTCTGGCAGCGCCAACACCATAAAGCCAAAGTCCTAAAGGAGAAAGAATGAGGGGGAAAATACCAACATAAAATCGGAACTCGGGTTCTCGAATACCTCCGTTAAGTCGAGCAAGCTTCAGACACACCCAGTCAGCGAGATCTCCTCCCCACCAAAGACAGAGTATGGTGGAAATACTAGGGGCAATATAGATCAATCCTAAACCAGTGGACCCAAAATTGTAAGGAGGTTCAGAGAGGATGGTAGCCACAGTATTGGCCAGAACCATATACCACGCTAAACCAGAAGCGACAAGGATACCAGCAAAAAAAACAGGCCAAAGAGTGAAGAAAACGATGACGTTAGTATACATACTCTCCCAGAAGTGCTTCCACTGATCCTTGGTAGCACCAGGTTCGCGGTAATAGAACAAAGGGTAGCGCTGAAGAAAAGTGCGTCGTCTGTGAGAGTAGTCTATTCCACCGACCATTTCAGCATCATTGGATTGAGAAAGATTATCAGATGATGCCACTTGAGCATCATTAGTACTCGTTGCCTCTCGCTTCTCGGAACTTTCCGATACAGGTGCGGTTCCTAGTTCATGCATTCGCTCCACTTCGGCCTCGAGAACAACAGGGTTGACGATGTCAGATTCGCTTCGCTCCCACTTAGTTTCCTCCAAGAAGAAAAACATATAAACGACAACTGCAGCTGAGAAGATGGCAGCAAAATTGTTGATCCATTTCCAACCCATCGAGCCTCTAATAAAAGAACCAGCCAAGGGACCAAGGAACGAGAAAAGAACCAAACCAGCAAAATACATGGACAATGCGCGACCACGCTGGTGGATGAAGAATAAGTCGGCGGCCACCACTTCAGGTAAACTTTCTACCGGGGAAGCAAAAAGACCGGCGATGATTCGATTGCCATAGAATTGGCCTGTGGCTCCAATGGTGACATAGTTCCACCATACCAAGCAGACGACCGAACTGATCGTCAAGGCCCAGAGAAAAACAGGCCGTCGGCCAAAAGCCATAGCGAAGGGCTGGAAGATCAGACATCCAATACCGGCGAAAAGAAACAAGTAACCATTTCCATTGGCCATGACATCAATATCGAAACCAAGACCTTCTCCGATAGCAACCAAGGATGAGTTTTGAGCAGCAGAACCGGCACCCTGCATCAGCGAGTAAAGCACGACACCCATCCAAGTAGTCCATTTTCGATAAGTTCCCCAGTTCAAAGGATCGTCGGGGTGGCTAGTGGGCTGAGGCACCAGAATAATGTTATTTTTATTTTCTTTCACCCGGCCTTCTTCGTGATGATCCAGATCGACCAGCATCTCGGTACCAGGAATAGGCAGGCCATCAGGCATTAGCAGTTCTCGATCAGGCTGATAGAAGAATTTCATGATGAGCTCAATTTTACGAACCTCTCGCGAACCATCTGCTTTTCTGTCAAATCTCGACGGATATTTCTGCCTTACACCATCCCACAAGAAGAGTGATTAGGACTGATAACGTTTAACCTCAGATCCGGTTGATCAAAAAACTAGTTCTCGGATGCTTTTTCCGCTGTGTATCTGTAGTTATCTCGACCCGATCGCTCCAGTAGCCTGGTCCTTTATCACCTAATGCGGCTCTGCTTGACGTGGGAAAAGAGTCGATTAACCGTCACTCGTTTAAGCTCTTCTCCAAGGGACAAAATATCGGTTTACATATCTGGCTTTGTGCCTGTTTCTCCCCCTTTGGGATGATTTGATGAGCCATCGTCTAATCAACTCATCATTTTAAATATCTTGGTGATGCTTATAGAACATTCTGCTGCAGGATACAGTAGATAGAACTCTTGGCCACTTGTGAGAGCTAAGAGTTTTGCACCTCACCTAACATATAGTTTGCAGGGCCTGAAAGAAAATAGATTGGCGGGATTTTCCCAAACAAGTTGGGACCGTTGCAACGCTCCATGGTTGATGCGGCTTGTCAGCACGCACGTCAAACCGGTTGCGGTTAAGTTACAAAAATACCCATTTGAGAAGGTGAGACGAATGCGGAAGCCAAAGACTCAATGTCGTAGAGCGACGCTGCTTATAATGCACAAACCATGAGTTTATAGGGTCAACATTCTTGAGAAAATATTCAAGTGATAATATGATCATGAGAATAATGAGCGTCCTTTTTCGCGGGCCCTGGAATACAAGATCCTGATTGTAACGTGGCCATTACCGTGACTGACTCGCTAGTATTTCTTTTCTAAAAGTAGGCACAAGTTAACACCAGAAAGAGTTCGATCCTTGGCATCAATAGGGTTTGAAGAATAGCCATGGACTTGGTAAAAGCTAATCTGATGTATTTTTTTTCGATAATTTTATCATGAAGAGTGTCAAATATTACAATTTTAGTTCATTTCCGACAATAGCTGAATTAGACACCTTCACATCTAAGAGAGGTGCTCTGTCTCAAGATGTCTTAAGGTCGATCAGGGGGGTGGTTCTAAAACAGGTGTCTGCATCAGATAGAATGGAAAGATATTGATCTAGGCGATCAACCAAAAAGGTGAACCAGTGTGGCTTTCTTTCTACTGTTATCTCTAAGCTTATCATCACTGTGCAGTCTTTTCGGAAGACCAAGATTCTTTTTCGGGATGATGATGGGCAAAAGGCTTGTCAAGCGCCAGAACCGCCGATAGCGTTACTTCCCAGCCGCGATATCAATACTGTGGAGTAAATCCAACGCTACCGATCAGCTCTCTTATCTTATCTGTGATATCGTTATCAGTTGCTAAGTAGGAAATAGACTGAAAGCAATTAGCCGCACACACCCAAATGTAACCGACCGTATTTGGCTGCAAAGGGAGGTCCAAATAGGATAAAAAGAAGACATGAGAAGTAAGATGAGCCACTATCAACATGACAGACTGGAAATCAAAATCTTTAGCCAAACAAGCGAGCGAGAAAGCCCTTTTACCCAAGGAATGGCTTCTTGAGCCAGAACTTGTGGCCAAATGTACCATGGACTCGACTGCATCGGTTATGGACGTTCCTCAAAAATATCTGTCTTCAGAAGAGTACGATATTGTTTACAATAATGACGCGACTTCCTTACTTGCGAAAATTGCTTCTGGGGAGCTGAGTTCGGTGAAAGTTGCTTCTGCTTTCTGTCACTCTGCGGCAATTGCTCAACAGTTAGTCAACTGCTGCACAGAAATCATGTTTGATTTTGCACTTGCTCGGGCAAAGGAGTTGGATGAGTACTACGCTACTCATGGCAAAACCATAGGGCCTCTTCATGGTCTGCCCATCTCAGTCAAGGACTCGTTTAATGTCAAAGGCTATCAGAGCACCATCGGATACGTGTCTTTCCTCGACCGCCCACCTGCTGTTTTTAACTCAGTTCTAATCAATATCCTACTTGAAAAGGGCGCTGTTATTCATGTAAAGACCAATATTCCTCAGACATTGATGGTCGCCGACTCAGATAATAATGTCTTTGGCAGAACTTTGAACCCTCACAGGCTGTGCATGACATCAGGTGGCTCGTCAGGAGGCGAAGGAGCTATTGTGGCCATTCGAGGAGCTCTCTTGGGAATCGGAACGGATGTTGGTGGGAGTATTCGTATTCCGTCTCTGTGTGATGGCACGTTTGGCTTTAAACCCTGTACAGGAAGGGTTGCATATGGTGGACAAGTCTCACATTGTCGAGAGGGATCCCCGGGAATTGCATGTGCCGCGGGGCCCCTCGCTAATTCCGCTAGAGATCTGACTTTGCTCTTCAAGAACGCTGTTGATGGCTGTCCATGGAACTATGATGCTGAAGCGATGGAGGTACCTTTCCAAATCGTTCCGAAAGAAGATGTTAAGAAGTTTACCTTTGGTATTTTCTTTGGTGATCCTGATTATCCTGTTCATCCTCCTATCAAGCGAGCGCTGAATATTGTGGCAGAGAAGCTGACTAAGGCAGGATACAATGTGGTGGATGTGTCAAAGAATGTGCCATCGCTTAGGGAGAACGAAAAATTGGCAGGTCGATTGCTGACGCTCGATAATACGCATGAGTATGCCAAGATTATAAACTCGGGTGGAGAACCGTTCGTTCCTGCAATCAAGAAAACTCTACAGGTTTTCCAGGGTCAACCGCCAATAACACTTGAGGAGTTTTTCGACTTTAATTTGCAGTGGTCGAGCAAGAAGCTAGAATGGATTAGATTCTTTGTTGAATCTGGAATCGATTTGTTATTGGGGCCCGGTAATTTATCATGTGCACCTCCTCATGACACCTATCGCACGGTTGCTTATACAATGACATACAATTTGCTTGACTGGCCTGCTGCAATTATCCCGGTGACTAAAGCGAGCAAATCGTTGGACCTCAAGGATGGATTGACCGATGACACGTACGATCCAGAGATGTATGATGGGATGCCAGTGTGTGTTCAAGTTGCTGGACGCCGATTGGAAGACGAGCGTGTGCTTGCAGCCACGGAAGTCATTGCTGAGGTGCTACAAATATAGGGCATGAGTGTTTGCACGGCTGGCTCTGTTTGTAAGAGCTTGTTGTAAGTTTTAGCCAAATACTACCGATGTCTATTTACTCTTAAACAGTAAGTGAACACATAGTCGTAGGCAGAGTTTGGTGGAACAACGGTATATTGAAGTTTGGTTAAAAAGGGGAATTCATATTTGTTACTCTTTGCTGAACATCAGCGATGAGTAGTTCATCGACGTATTGCGAAGAACGTTTACACGATTTTGGAAGCGTTTGACAGGATTCGGACCACTGAGCAATAGGAGGCTGGGGAAGAAGCTGTTCACCATGAGCGTGTTATTGGGGAATCCATTCGTATAATTGCGGAAGCTGCCTCTGCGATCCATTGATGCAATTGAGGATGTCGGCCCCGGCAAAAAAAGGAACTCCTCCGATTGAAGAATCTGTTGGTAATTATGATATGGAACTCGTTGAAGAAAAAATTCCTTCAATTGATACACCTGTTGGCAATTATGGCATTGATGACGCTTTTGAAGACCTCTTTGTTAATGTTGTTCTCGATGACCTTTGGGATCTTGAAGATCTTGATCTGGACAAGGTTTTCGACATCGAGGATGATTCGAGGATGCTATTGATGTTAATGTTCTTGACGTTCCTGAAGAGGACATGCTGCCCATGGACATTCATGCCACCGCCTGGCAAATGACAGCTACTTTTAAGCCTGCGAGTTGGCAGCCTAGATATAGCGTTAACGATGCAACATCATTTAATCAATGCTTCGAGTTATCTCGTCCTGGCTATTTCAGGAAAGACTTGACCGAGAAAATGTTTGAAAGGGGTTGAGAGCCTGACGGTAACAGCAATGAAGATTCTGATTCAACAACCGAGACCGAGACGACAACAAAGACCAACACAGCAACGGTTCAATACAACAAGGGTCCAAGGCAACAAACTCCAGAAGTCAATTTTTGAGATAGATGCTTTAAATGATGCTCAACACAGGTTTTATGGGATGACTACGTATTCTCTCATAGATCGTCCAAGCTCTTGCCCACGTCCACGCGCGGCTAGCCGACGACGACAGCAATAATGGCTATACTGCGTATCACCATCAATGAGGATTGACCATTGCTAGTTTTGAGGATTCTCGTCAAAGATTTCCTCCATACTTGGTCAGAACAAGAATGTTTCGTGTTCTGCTCAATGATCGCTTGGGAGAAACTTCCAGAACGAAGGACACTTTAATTGGAGTTCGTAATGGCCGGAACAGAAAAAATAACAGGCGAAACTGTACCAAAGTCATAGATGCTGAACTTTAGAAGGGGCCAATGAGACTATAGGATTCAGACTAATGACTTTGTCTCTCTTGAGCAAATTTTCGATACGGAATCGTTGTGAACCTATAACAGAGAATTGTCCATGGGAGCGTCCATATACGGCACTTTATTTCGTTGTCTCAAGACCTTTCAGGAGGCTGAATAGTAGCTGACTTCTAAGTCCAATAGGTTATATATTCAGACTTGGTAACTTGATGTCCAGTAAGTTACTTATTCTGACTTAAAACTCATGTCCCTCCGCGTTTCCGACGAGTACAGGCGTCAAGAATAATCTGCTTATGTCATACACTTTCGCAATGACTAGGAAAGCGTCGTGATACACCACATTAACTACCATCCTGAAACTTACCACTGGAAAGTTACCGAAACTACCGTCCTGAAACTTACAATCGGGAGGTTACCGAAACTACCGTTCTGAAACTTGCCAATCGTAGGTTTCTATCTTTTCTAGGATCTCAGTCAATTAATTACTCCGATGGGAGGTGTTTCACCTCCTTGGCGCAAATAGGTACATATATGATCAGCATGAAGACCTAGCGGAGCTTCTAAATCACTCAGTACCGAGTCTTCTTTTTCTATATAGTCCTGCACCGGCTATATATCTTTTTTCATTCTCCAGCTAATCACTATGTTTGCTACTGAACTCTCGCTTTCTGCAGTCATTGCTTTTGCGGGACTCGCTCAGGCTGCGTCATCCGTTCCGGGGGTAAGCCCAGGCTTGCCTAGTAGCCTTGTTGAATATTCTAGTACACCAATTGCTTCGACTGCTCCATCTAGCACTGTTGTCCCTTCTAGTGCTTTTGAACTGTCTAGTGTTTATGAACCGTCTACTGCTGTTGTTTCATCTACTGCCGCTATTTCCTCTAACATAGCTGCCTCTAGTGCTGCTGGTGTTTCTAGTGCTGGTGTCTCTAGTGCTGCTGGTGTTTCTAGTGCTGGTGTTTCAAGTGCTGGTGTCTCTAGTGCTGCTGGTGTCTCTAGTGCTGGTGTCCCTAGTGCTGATGTCTCTAGTATTGCTGGTGTCTCTAGTGCTGCTGGTGTCTCTAGTGCTGCTGGCTCCTCTAGTGCTGCTGGTTCCTCTGGCGCTGTTGTTTTCTCCAGTGTTCCTGTTTCGTCGAAAACTGCGCATTCAAGTGCTATTTTCTCACCTGGTGCTAGCAGTTCAGTCGCATCCCTTCTTTCGGCTCTTTCTTCTTTTCATTCCAAGTCCACTGCGGTTTCAAGTACTGGCCCATACACAACCACGGTGATAGCTGATACTACTTACACGATTCCCTGTAAAGAGTGCACAAAGACGACAGCTGTTCCCCCAGGACATACTGTGACTGTTATTAATGGAGTTACTGTAACTGTTCCTTGCTCAACTGCTGAGACAGCCATTCCCTCAGGACATACTGTGACTGTTGTTAATGGAGTTACTGTAACTGTTCCTTGTTCATCTGACGAGACAGCTGGCCCCTGCTCACCTGCTGAGACAACCGTTCCCTCGGGACATACTGTGACTGTCGTTAATGGAATTACCGTGACAGTTCCTTGCTCAACTGCCGCCATTAGCACTGGTGCCACTACTTCTCTTTCCGGTAAGGACGGAGCTAAGGGCTCAAATACTAGTCATATTGCCAATGAGTCCAATGCAGCTGTCAAATCTGGCTCAGGAACATCCCTTAGCCAACCTAAGGAGACCTCGACATCTCCTTCGGAGCATGGCGAGTATTTGGGTTCAGCTTCTAGAAGCTCTGTCTCATTGCTCTCCTTAGTAATTCTCCCATTGCTCGCTTTTCTTTGAGCCTGGTATTAGCCTCTAGTCATATGGTTCCCTTCTTGTTATTAAAGTAACCCTGGCCGGCAAGTCTGAATTTTAGCATGGCTGAACGCCCATGACTATATTATACAGACTTCCCCAGTTGTCCTTTTCAATATTTATGTCAATTAATTTTCTGACCTTTTATCTTGTTGATCTTAGATAAATTCATGCGGTGGAGTATAAATAGGCACCCTAAATACAGTAGATAACTAATTAGAATAGTTCTGTAACCCCAGCTACGGACAAAAGTGCAAAGATCTGCCCAAGTGAGTAAATCGGTTACTCCGATTTAGAGAGACGAGCGATGAGAGGACGCTCGATACCTAGCAGTATCGACATTTAACGCTTCACTTTACTAGAGGTCTTTTGTTCTAGCTTAAAACAAAGTAGATCACAAGAATGAATCCTCTTTGGCAGCCCTTTAGTTTGTAGACAATGTTAAGATGCGGGATGGATAGCGTACATTACAGGGCCTATGAAGGGATGGATACCAAAGTGAGCCAGCTTATTACCTGATTTATTGGCTTGTTTGAATAATCAGCTTTATTTGAGTGTGCTTCAGTATATATTTCTCTTTTGTATTCAGCCCGTTTTATCGACCCAAAGAACAGGCGGCGGCCATGGTGCCATAATTCTCACGGTCATTTGGACGCTGCACAGACACATGCGTTCTCAATAGTACAGGATTCGATGCTTATGTCAATACCAACTTGACCGACACTTTCTGAGTACTGTAAACTACTGGCCTCTTCGTTTGTGCCACTAACGAGACCATACCAAACTTGTAATATTTTGATGTTGCATATTGGCCCTTATGAGTGATGCCGATTTTGAAGTTCAACGTAGCAAACAGATCTACAGCCAACGCAGATGGACTCATATGGATATAGGGAATGGATATTTATTACCTATCATCACAGCAAACGATGTGCAAAATCATTACACACTGATGCTTTGTAAGAACTCTGAGCTCTCATTCCAGAGATAGTAAGAAAACTTGAAGATCAACCACCCGAGAGACATCACAACTGAAAGTAGGATAAGCCGAAGTAGATCGAACCAGGTGAAGTCATCAAATTTTCCTTCTCCTTTTTTTGGAGGCTTGAAAAACTCTTCTAGCGCTGTAACTCGAGGCTCGGTGTCCGCAATCCTCGAAGTATTGTCCTGTGATTGCATGTTTGCTTAACTATATCTTTTTGGACCCTTTAAATGCCGTGCTGATTTAAAGTTAGATATAAAGTTCTGTAATCGGATATTTCTTTGATGCAGGAGCAGAATCCTAATCAGTTGATGGAACTATGATAATAGAGCATTAGAAATATTGTTGATAACGAGGACAGACCCTCTGATTCATTTCACAGGCGTTGGCGTCTCATGCCTGGGATTTGAGTCGTGTAATTCCGATGATAAGAAATGGTTCGACGCCGCCCAGCGTAGAGACACCTGACAGATGAGTCCTGCTTATGTAATAAAAGAAACAGGTCTCTTCACGGGTTGGTCATAACAAGGTCTAGTTAGTATTTTGCGAAACAGCCTGCAAGGATAGAATGGTGGATAAACACATACAGTAATATCGCATACTAGGAGACATTATTCCTCAGGGTGACGGACGAAATGCCTTGCCGCCTTGTTCCTCTGGTAATTACTTCCCCCAGAATGTATCAGTCCGCCTCGTACATTGAAAAGAGCGGGCGAGTACTGCTGTTTGAAATTTGCTCTTCAGGCAGAGGCATGCTTCAGCTTATCATCTAAATTATGGTTTCTATCAACGGCAACAACTTGGAGAACAGCCCACAGATGAGAGATGAGACGGCAACTGATTTAGAGAACAGAGAAGAGGGTGAACAAAAGCATGAAGCTAGCAATTCAGGGAAAGCCGGCTTATCGCCAAGTGGTTGTCTTGAGGTCCTTGGTGCTATTTTGTGTATCTCTTTCTTCTATGGCCTTTTTCGCTTCCTGCTTATAGTTAATCTATCAGGTAGCTGTTCGAAATCTTAATCGAATGATCAAACGAGTTCTACTTCTGACGTCTCTTCCAAACTGCGTGGACATCTTACAAGTGACAAAATGATGAAAACATGGTCACATATCTATAGCGAACAAGCATGTGTATGTTTAAAGACATATAAGTTTCCTTAAATGTAGCTGCTCTACTCATAAATGGCACACACTCAAATAGTTGGGCTATATACGCGTAAAGACTTGCTGGCATGAGTTGAGCGAAGAATATGAGGTCCTAGTTTTGCAGGATACGAATCAAGAACACTAGCAAAATGACTGGATTGGTTACACAGCATAGAAAATCAGACGCAGAAGATAAACCTGAGGAATCCCATAAATCCTTCCGATGAAGTGTCTCGTATGCACGGAGGAGTTACCATGTAGAACGAGATCCAGTACCTGAAGAACAGCAAAATCGGGATGACAGCTCCCACCAATGAGACGAAAGAAGTCACCATAAGGTAAATCATGAATAATCCCATGAGAATGGTCTTTATAATTGTTCCAACAATGTGCAGACATCTTAAAAATGTCGACATTTCATTTTCGTGAGACAAACGTGTCTCTATCTGCTTCTCTTCGAGAGAAAAGCTATCAATATAGTCGATTTCTGGGATCTTTATCGTGACTGAGCCTTTTTTATCTTTCTGATTCTTCCACAAATACATAACAATCGTTCAATAAAGAGGCACTAACGTTCTCTTGGTGTAGGGTCTCCATAACAGGCCATCACTAGACGCCTCCAACACCATGCACACCAGATCCATGAGGCGCCTCTCTGTGAGTCTCATTCGCCGATACTATCAATTCCATTATCAGGCGACGGCTACGCCATGGGCCACCCAAAATTAGCTATTGATATCGCGGAAAACTGGTGCGTATCCATTCTCAGACCCTTTAGGTGACTGCGTGGATTTTTGCCATAACCATCGCAAGGCAAGCAATTCCATTTCGATACATATAAAAGCAATTGGAGCACGAAAGGAAGATCTATGTCCTAATAATGGCTATTCTGTTCCTAGGTTGAGAATAAGCTACAGCAATAACCTTCCTGTCAACCTCTAGGAGACCAGATGAAAAGAAAAAGGCCGATCATCTGACCTTATTCGCCAATTTGAGTTCGGATATATTTTCTTTCAGCCACCTTTCCACGCCAAAGAACTCTATTAATGAAAGCAGTTCAGGCTCCTTCTTGTATTATTTACCTTTTGTGACAAGCCAGTTCGATTGTCTCAGGCTTCAGGTGCGACTAACCAATCAATCGCTTCTATAGGTATATATATGGTACTGGCATGACTGCCTGATTGGTACTTTTTTGATGTCGTGTATTGGCCCTAATCTATACTATTTACTGCTACTTTCTTATGGTTGTCAGGGCACTTTCATTTCTTTCTTATTATAGTAATTGCAAAAGAAGCTATCACGTCAGCAACGAGATAACAAAGGCACTCTTGCGATGCCTAGAAGGGCCTGAGTAGAATTAGCTCAGCCGATCCATCCATCGTATCACATTTAGCGAATAAGCGAACAATGAAAGAGGGATACAAGGTCAGTTCGATTCTCCATTGAAATTCCGGCTTTGAAAATGCCTCAAAGAAAGCTGCTATTAGAGAAGCTTGCAGATGCTCACAAAAGGATGGAATTACTGTCTCGCCAGAGTCGCATTTTATCCTTTCGTTCTGGTATTTCAAGTCATATTTCTAGCAGTGACCAATTGTAGTGATGAAGAAAAGAAGCACAAGACTTTTTTTCATTCATGGACTACACTAACTGAGTCGACAGTATAGCTTGGTCATCGTATCGTTATCTACCTTGTAGTTCACGCCGGGAAGCCCCGCATCGTCTGAACAAACATAACTTGACAGCACGTGACCCCGCGTTACGACTCGGAATAGTTCCCAATCGTCAGCCGTCTCGTGATGAACTAATGACGAGGTAGCTACGTCATACAGCTGAAGTGATTATATAGGCGCCCTTATGTCAAGCGCTCTTTAGAAGGTCACCATGTCCATTAAGCGAATACATTCCCGATATATATATGATTCCCGAGGTCGGAAAGCTACTACGTGTATTACTAATTAATAGGGAACCCGACCGTCGAAGTTGAAGTGACGACTGATAAGGGCCTATTTCGGGCGCTTGTTCCTTCAGGAGCATCTACAGGTATTCACGAAGCCGTTGAGCTTCGAGATGGCGGCCATAAATGGCTTGGAAAAGGTAGGTGCTTGGAATTCTGGAGGGATTAAAGCCTGTCATTATTAGGATATCTCGCGCTTGTTCTGGATGTTGGAAATCAATTCATCGCTGCTGCGTCAAGATCCCACTATCATAGTGTCAGGTTATCGCTCATGCAGTTCATTTCATCTTTCTTGGATAGTACTGACTATGAAATAGGTGTTACGAAGGCTGTTGCCAACGTGAACGACATACTGGGACCAGCCTTGATAAAGTCCGGTATAAAGATTAGTGATCAAGCTGCTGTTGACAAGTTCCTGATTGATCTGGATGGAACTCCCAATAAGTCAAAGTACGGTGCTAATGCTATTCTGGGAATCTCCCTGGCAGTCGCACGAGCTGGAGCCGCTGAAGCGGGCGTCCCGCTTTACTCCTATATATCTTCTATATCGGGCTCAAAGAAGCCTTTTGTCCTCCCTGTACCTTTTTTTAATGTTCTAAATGGCGGTATGCATGCCGGTGGATTTCTAGCGCTACAAGAATTCATGATTGCTCCTGTTGGTGCCACGTCATATTCTGAAGGCTTGCGCATTGGATCCGAGGTCTATCATATCCTCAAGTCTTTGGCGAAGGAGAAATATGGGCCCGCTGCTGGGAATGTTGGTGATGAAGGCGGCATCGCACCTGATCTCCATACTGCTGAGCAAGCGCTTGACTTGATTGTGCAAGCAATAAAGACAGCGGGCTATGATGGCGTGGTCAAGATCGCTGTCGATGCTGCTTCATCCGAATTCTATTCTGATGATGGACTTTACGATTTGGACTTCAAGAATCCTAGTCCTGACGCCTCTAAGAAGTTAAATAGCAATCAGTTGGCAGATTTTTACAAAGGGCTACTAGAAAAATACCCAATTATCCTCTTGGAAGATCCTTTTGCGCAGGACGACTGGAAATCCTGGAGCGAATTTGCGCCCAAAGTCAAAGTAGAGCTAGTGGCAGATGACCTGACTGTCACAAATCCGATCAGGATCAAGAGAGCAATTGAGAATAAGGCAGCTAACTCTGTTCTACTCAAGCTGAACCAAATCGGTACCCTCACAGAGACTATTGAAGCCGCCACGATGTGTTTTTCAGCGGGCTGGAGCGTGTTCGTTTCACACAGATCTGGAGAGACTGAGGACAGTTTTATTGCGGATCTTACTGTTGGTTTGCGAACTGGTCACATGAAGAGCGGTGCTCCATGCAGATCCGAACGTTTAGCCAAATGGAATCAATTGCTCCGCATAGAAGAAGAGCTTGGTGATCAAGCTATTTATGCCAGCGCGCATTTCCGCACTGCACACGGTATCTAAATCGGTCATTGCGCGGTAATGAAAAAGCGAGAACGTTATCGAGGACTTTTGTTGGTATTAAACGCCAGAGAACGCAGAGAAGTTCGACGTGAAGACGCGTACATATGTAGAGCTGATTAGCAGTAGCACGCATTCGTAGCTCGCATCAAAAGCCTATAGCAAAGTGCAAAACTATTCTCATAGCGTGGATGGTATTGCTTTTTGCTTGCTGTCAAGTATCAAATCCGTTCGCCGTTATGTCAACTAAAAAGCATTGCGCACGTCTGAATCAATATGGGATGGGTTAAACCGAGCCTGCTCTGGAAGTCTAGTCTTAAAAGTGCTCGTATTGCCATGAATGTCTCACTAAATTAGTAACGATGACCTCTCGTTCCCAAGATGTGTATCTATCAGGTATCAACAGACGCCAACGTTGTCGAATTTTTGGAATCCCCAATTCTGCAAAGTAAGAAAAGAAAAGATCTCACTTACCTCCGCTCCAAGTATGATTACCATAGGGCAAAGACAGCTTGAAAAGGTGATGAGTCCATAGAGCCAAGCTCGTCCCGAGTGACCGCTCCGTGCAAGCCCATACAGCTCCCAGATAAACGTTGATACAGTACTCAGTGACCCACAAAACCCTATAGCTACCCCATTGAGCACCAGACATCCTGTGAGTCCCGAATGCGGATATGATCGCTGCTGGAAAACCATGATCAACGCCAAAAGAATACAGGCAGAAACATTGGAGATAAACGTTCCCAAGTAGAAGTGTTTATGAAAAGGATTGAAGTATTTGATTAACCACCATCGTAATACAGTGCCATAAGGAGCAAACACTGTTGGAAACAGCCATTTTCTGCAGGGGGGATATGTGCACACCAACACCAAGGCAGCGATCCAGGACAATATTCCAAAAGCAATAGCAAATACAATAGCTACGCCTTTCTCCCACACATTGAAGAATGTATGCAGCAACTTGTGCATGATCTTTCTTTTAACCACCAGCCCTATCTGATGACCAACTCCTATTCCGCCGAAAGAAACTGATATTGTCACCATAACATGACTTGCTAGAGCGAGAAAATTGTAACCGCGCCCTCGATTCTCTACCTCTGGTCTCACATTCGCTATCATGTAAAAGCAGTCAAGCATCCATGACGAAAGTGTTGTAATCGTTCCGCATAGTCCTGTAGTCATAGTAAGAAATAGAATAGAATGAGCTTTTGCATTTGGTCCCGAGAGTCCAAAAAGCTGCTTCTGAGCTTGACAAAAGCCCATTACAACGCATCCACACCACTGCACCCACGCCAGATTGAACACAGGAGCACCGTCGTAAGTATTAAGTTCCTGTACGCCGATTCTTATCAGGTTCCCCCAAACTCCTCCCCCCCATAGACAGCAAATAATGAGCACTTTCTCAGTTGGCGTTTCCATCGGGATCTTATAGATAGCAGGAGGTCTAATTTCAACTGTGTATATCAAGGAAATTATTGCACTAGAGATAATAACAAAAAATCAGAAAGATGAAGACGCACGCTGATAAAAGGATGCTTGAAGAATAGTATTGCGCGCCAAGAAATTTAGCATGCGTTAGTTTTCACTGGTTATCAATCCCCGCAAACAGGCACTTGGAGACGTGTGGATCCCACAATGCGGGGGGGCGTGTGTTACGGTCAGCAACCGTCGTCAGGCAATCCCGACGCCGCTTGTCCGTTGTCTGCTAGCTTTCTCTTTGCTCTACAGAGGTTTTTTATCTTCGTGTGTGTGTGCCGCGTTATCCTTCTTTGGATATATAAGGCACGGTATAGCTCTCTATCATCAGGACATTCCCAAATGGAGGCCTTTGGGTGTCGGATGCTATCATGTAAATGTTCCCGAAGTTGTGTGAATGACACCTCGACTAACCTAGGTAGGTTACCAGCAGATTACTTGTGGCCGAAGTAAAATCGCAAAATTTCTTTATACCGATTTTAAAGCGACGTAGATGCTACCTAAACAGCGTCAGCATGCTGCGCCAGAGACTTTCCCTTCTGAACCCGCTGGACCATTCTAATCTGCTCAAGCACGAGCAGTGATCATCGGATATGAAAGACGGCTGTCTCGACCTAGAAGTGTTCCGGAATGCGCGGTCTAATCAAAGATCTGTTATCTCTTGAAGAGCAGACAAGAGCAGATAGATGAGGCATAAGACCAACCAATTCGGCAAACGATGGCAGCCAGTACCAATTACAGCTGAGCCGAAGATAATGTAAACGGAGTGCTGGAGTGGTCGACGCCAGACCAATACCGGATGGTAACTCTCGAATGGCGAGCACTTGTCGGTCTGGACAGGCTTCCTATCAGCGATCCATTTATTAAGCCATAAAATCAACACTAGAGTAGAATTAGTAATAGATTCAACCCAGCATGAGATGCAAGTGCAGTCAGCAGAACGCGTGTGATCTTCGTCGGTATCTGTAACACAAGTAACACCAAGATGAAAAGTTCGGTGCATTGGTCTGAACGTCTGAAATATTACTGGTGGGTGTGATATTTCTCTGATTAGGAAACTACTTATAGTTTATCATTGTATGAGACCTTT